>CM022949.1:9745646-10271551 GCA_012931725.1 Litsea cubeba | reverse complement strand
TCACCCCCAATTTCTGTACCGCCTCTGCCGACACAATATTCTCACAACTACCAGCATCTATGATGAAACGACAAATTTTTCCCAGGATAGTGCATGTGGACTGGAAAATATTATTTCGGAGCCATTCATCTCCTTTAGTTCGGGGCGTCAAACAGATCCGTCGCACCACTAACAGAGGACCTGTGTCACCCTCTAAAATCTCCTCATCTGGAGTGTCATCAAAAACTGGTTCTTCACCCACGGAAGCATCATCCCCGTCGCAATCATCAGTGTTTGCGAACAATACTTTCTTGCCTGCCTTCTTGCATTCAGACAGTCTGTGGCCAGTCTCACCACACCCAAAGCACTTAATTCCACTATTAATGGTTCTGTTCGGCTGTGCTGGGTTGGAGGGAGCCCGCGGTCCAGGATTACTGCTGCTGGAAGATCGATTGATTCCTCCTGTACTGCTGCCACCAGGATTGATTGTTACACTACTACTAGATCTCCGCATCAACTGCTTCTCCACCTGTAATGCTCTCTGGTGAGCCGCCGAGACTGAAACTGGGTCAAGCAGGTTCACAGTATCCTGAATCTGCACTCGTAACCCACCAATATATCGTGCCACCAATTGATCCTCCAACTCTTGGATCTCATTCCGCGCAAGGAGGTGATAGAAATCTGTCGTATAATCCTCCACAGTTCGTGTTCCTTGCCTCAAATTCTGCAAACGTTGATATAGAGTACGTTGATAATTATAGGGCAAGAACGTCGAGCGCAGATGTTTCTTCATCTTCTCCCAAGTAGCAATTTTTGACTTCCCCAATCTGGTCCTGGAAAGCTTAAATTGCTGCCACCAAGCCGCTGCCCTTCCTCGAAGCCTTGTTGCCACCAGTGGAACCTTCATATTGTCAGGAACTCCTTTAAAATCCAGAACCTCCTCGGTGGTACAGATCCAATCAAGAAACTCTTCTGGTTGAAGGCTTCCATGAAACTCAGGGACTTCTGTACGCATCCCTGCCTCCCATCGTCTCCTATCATCATTAGGAGGAACAGGTTCCCTGCGCCTTCCCCTGGGTGTCTCCTGTGAATCATCACTCCCCTCAAAACCATCGCCCAAATCATGATTTGGATGATTCTGATTGGCCATAAATGCCTGAAACTGCTGCGTGAGCAGTTCCATCTGCTGCTCCAACCGCATCATGCGATCACGTTCGTAGACCTCTTCTATTGGAACCTCGTTACCGTGGCGTCTCCTTGGAGGCATCTCTTCAAGAACGAACAAGGCTCTGATACCAAACTGATGTAGCGGAAACGTCTACGAGGAAGATCCACACGGAAGGCTGAAAGACAACCCTCTATTAACCTGTTGATTTGCTTAGAAATACCAGGAAATAGGCATCAAAGTTCGTTGATTCAATAGAATACCGAACGTTGGAAGAGACAAAGGGGAAACCTCTGCAAATTTTATTCAATAATTCTTACTTCGCCATCAGGCTTACAAAGGGTATAAATATAACCCTAAAACGAAAAAAGTAACAAGATAAATCGAAAATACTCTAAATATTCAAATTTTTCCAAAAAAGGAAAGATTTGAGATAATGACACCACTAGATAGTATTAATAGAAACTAAATCAACGCAAAAAACGGTAACCTATTTTGACCTTCCTACTAAAAGTTATTAACAAAACAAAATTTACCAAAAATAGGAAAAACGCCTTTTTCAGGGCCTAAACAATGGAATTTGCCCAAAAAAGGCCATGCATCAGCGGCAAATGCCGCTGAGTTGTTTCCATTGGCCCGTTTCCACCGAAAAAATGATGTAATTTCGCCAAAAACGGACACTTCGAAAAGTTGCCCCAAAACATTATTTGGCCTTCCGTCGGTCCCACTTTTCCATGAATTCCAACCCTTTCTGCACTGCATCATTCTCACAAAAAGCGTGTGCAAGATGATCAGAGGATCATGGGTCCAAAATTGAGTCAAACCAAATGAAATGTTCTTTTCTTTTCTTTTCTTTTTTTTCTATAATTCCACTGCTACTATGGTTGACTCGTCATCTTTTGCTCCATATATATGTTAGCTAGTCATCATTATCACCATGTCAGTCTTACGGCATTAAACTGAGGTGAGTCACACTATTATATTATAGATGTAAAGGGTCCACTTGGGAGAAAATGTTCTCCTATGAGCAAAAGGATGCGGGGGAAATGGATTGGTGCCTTCGTCACGGGCCATTGCATTTTATTCAAGTGTGGTCCTGCCTTATGGAGGGCCGGGATTGTTTTTCCCGCATTCAGTTTGTCTAGAAGAAAATTCTCCCCAGTTGAGTACTAGTTGGGATAGAACTTTATCCACCCTGATTCACATATCTTCCCTTATACCTGATCCAAGACATGCAGGTTTAGGATATGTGAAATGAAATCCACTCCAGTGGGCGGATATAGGTTCAGTAGGTCAGATTCAATGAGGTTCATCCAATGACTCTTTATAATTTTACGTTAACAAATCAATCTTAAGAAAACTTGTTTTTATATGTGATTTTCATTAGTAAAAGTGAATATAAAAGTTACATACATCAGCTGGCCAGGCAGCCAAAAACCCAAATTCAAAGTGGAGTTGAAATCTCTGGATCCAATTCTTGCCCTGAACCCATCAAAACCACCCACTCCCAGAAAGTGTGAGTGAAGGTGATCAACCGTTTAACCCTACCTCTACTTTTGTATCAAATAAAAAATAGCTCATGTGTTAGTGGGTTCAGCTCTTTCATACCTCTAAGAAATTCCCGGTGGCTGCGTGATGCAGGATAGTGTTACCTTTGTTGTCAGCCATGTTAATGAGGCCGGTAATTATAAATTGAAGTTCTTTGTACAAAGCTGATCCAGGGAGGAACTCTCTGACGACGGCCCCTTTATGGCTGATTGCTGCCAACTGGAGAGGTGTTCTTCCATCATTATCCCTTAATAAGCTCAGAAGTATGTCTTTCTGAAGGAGCTCTTGTATTACTTCTATCTTCCCTTCTCTTGCAGCTAAGTGCATTGCTGAAAATCCATTCTCATCTTTTCTAGTTGCCAAGCTTGGATTTATCCCTAGTATATTCCGCACAATGCCTGCAGATGTACAGTGCGTGTGTAACTCATCAACATCTCCAACTAATATCTTTCACCCTTTGGCTCTTTAATAATAATAAATTCACATGTGATCAACTCAATGCCAAATAAAAAAACTAAAAAGAAAACGGACACAATGTTATTTGGGTTCTGGAGTAGTAACTCGCACTGAGTTCTAGTTAATCTGGCCCTAGCTTGAAATTGAATGAAAATCAAGTCTAATTTTCTTCTCAAGCTTACCCACAAGCAGCTCAAGTTGGGCTTAAATTGAATAATAGGTCAATATATACATCCATACTTGTGCCCATGAATAAAAGTAAATGTAACCTGCCAACACACCCAATATATAGTTGAGTACTAGTGTTGACGGCTTGGTATCACACATGTGCCCTACGATTGGTCCCTAGGTCTTGAGATTGTTAGTATCACTTCTGACAAATAGACCTACCTAAAAAAAAGATTAATAATAATAAATGCAACCCAACTCAAGAAAATCACCTAGGCATCCCTTCTCGGCTGCTTTCAAAAGACAAGATTTGCCGATGCCACAATCCCGGGCAATGAAATCCATCCCCTTGGAGAAACTTATGAATCTATCAAGATCTCCTCTTTCACACGCTTGAATCAGTGAACATTCCATTTCTGTTGCTATGGCTCACAACAAAGTTGAGGTTTTAGTTGCAAACTGGTTTATTAATACAGAGGAAGGAGAAGGGTATTTAATTATCATTTCCATGGAGGACTGGAGCAGTTGCTGAGGCAGCGCTGGTAGACTTGATTCGTATGCAAAGACAAAGGAAAACAACCATGACTCGGGCGGTCGTTTGTCCTGTAGCTAGTGGAAATGACATCAGCTCCTAGCCGTGTGGGCAGCCGTGGGTCTCTAATGAAAAATGCTACTGGCCCGAAAAAGGGCACGGCTCCCGTGGGAGCCATGGGAGCTCACTGGGATCCAACGACTCCCTCGGGAGCCGTGCTACTTTTCGAACCCGATTTTCAGGCCCTGTAGCATGGTTGGTCTCGAATTCCTCGTCCTCTCGTTGGAATCAAAGCTTTTCTCTCAACTTCAAACTTTCATATTCTACCAAAAAAAAAACTTGCAACATGCATTTATTTGCCTAGGATCAACTCCAAATTAATATGTTGCGGTACTAGCTTTTTGGTAGGAAAATATGAATGAAGGAGTTGTTTGTGTGACACATAATTCCTTTAATTTTTAAACTCTTGTCTGAACTTTTCAAACACAATATCCCGAAAGAATACCCAGGAATAAATTTCCATGCTATTTTATTTTTCAAATCTTGGCATCCTTTGGATTGTTTTTTGCCCAACTTTTAGGGCATATTTGGCGAAAATTGGCAAAAAGGACTCCTCTCCTATTTTAGGTGATTTTAGAGAAATTAGTGCTGACTGGATGCAAGACATGATCGAGGATTTCTAGCAACAAATCGGATGATGTTCTTCAATTTGTGATCAATACAGTATCACCATTAAATCTGGATCAATCAGAATACCCCCATAACAAAATGTTATTTTAAGTAAGTGCCTATTTATTTAAGAATCCATAGTCAATCGAGCTCTACAGGAGGATTATTAAAGAGGCAAGGTGTGAATGATATGAGGTGATCGAAAGGTGAAGGGCATAAGGTAGTAATGTTGAAGGGATCTTGACTTTCAGGATTTGAATTACTAGGGTAATGACCAAGTATTTATTTCTCATCCTCACTTATTCACTTTCAATTAAAGGAGAGGTTATTTGATGGTTTTATGCTTTGCCATGAACCATAACCATTTGCATGCAAACGGAGTTGCATTGCTTTATTCTGCTTCCCAGCAGCTATTACAAGTAAAATGAGTTAGGGTAATATATGGCAACGAATTGTACTTATTGCAATAATATGTACATTGAACTCAGCGTTGGTTCCGGACTTTGAGAGAAAGTTTGAGAAAGACTCTTTTTCTAAATGGATAATTAGAAGGAAGGGCTATATATTAGGTGTTTCTCACAACCCAAAGAAAATTAATCTCTCAATTTCCGAATTTGAGGAGTCGGTGTGATAGCGTGATGCGACACATTAAATCACGCTACACATTAAATTTGGTGTCCTTGTGGTGTGTGCTTAGTTTATTATTTTTTACATACCAGTGGATTGATTTATTGAGTGGACCAATCTAGAGATATTACAATCTAAATCTCATCTCTATTGCTCCACCATTTATCCTAGTTCCAACTGTACGTGGATCTTGGCTATCAGATGTTGGGAACACCACATGATACTGATTGGTCTTGAATGAAATCAGAAGTAAAGTGTTAGTTTGTGAAGTAACAAAGATAGGAACAAGTGGATGGAGTACTGACAACAAGCGGACTAGCATTACTTACTTCGTTATAGTACCATTAGTGTAGCTCAAACATGATATTGTGAAAATCAGTCCATAGAGATTTGATCTAACTGTACTATGAAAGAAGGGGTTCTCCTTAACACAGTCCCTCAACCATTTTATTGTTGTTTGCAATGAAGGGATAACTACACTACAAGCAAACTGATTGCAGAAGGGATTGCATTTCTGAGAAGGATCTTCATAAAGAAATTCATAAGACGGCAAGATATTTGGGGCATTCAAAATAACATCTCTAATGTTCTACGTTAACTAAAACAAAATAACAAAAACTATATATAGAGGGTACTCATGTTCAAGGCGAAAGAAAACAAAAATGATGTTGAGCCCACATTCAATTCATATGTTTTCATTTGGCACCATCGATGCGAAAGCAAATGAAGAAAGGAAACTCAAGGCTCTAGGGTAAAGGTGATGTCTCTACCTCTTTAATGGCATCCACGAAATAACAGAATATTGCCTTAAAGGTGTAATAAAATGTGAAAGGGTGGAAGAAAATGACAAATTCCAGCTTTTGGACGCACTTTAGAGCTCAATAAAGTGGGTGGAAGGCGACTGAGAAGGCTAAGCATAGCATGGTTTGGGATCTGTCTTGATAGTTCTTGCTTAGCCTTTTTTTCTCTTTTGGCTCATCTCTTGATCTTCTTTCCTTTTGAAATTTTATCTTCTCAATTTCGAACTTTATCCCACAGATTTGATTTGTTTTGATCTACTTCCATCTTAAACAAGATCTCTTGCTTGAATTGGGATTCAAAGATAGAGAGTAAGAGCCATCTCTTCTTTGATATATATATATAACTTTGGATAGAGGATCAAATCGGCCTGCAATTGTTTGAATTATGAAATAAAAGTGGGCCCCATCCTTACCGGGAGTGCATGGAGATCACGCCCAGTGAGGGTGTGGTCTCCTCATCGTTTTTCTTTCCTGTTTTTTCTTTTCTATTTTTTTCAGCTTTATCTCTTAGTGTGGGCCCCAAATCTATTACAACTTCCTACAAAGATAAAATAAATAATTCAGTGATAATAAATTAAATGGAATTAGTTCATGCCATGCTAGGACCTAATTCAATGTATTTTTGTGCCTAACGAGCCCTATGCAGTGGTATCAAAAGTGATGCATGTTCTGAACCAAAAAACCTAATTGGTGTGACCCTAGGGTGATGTAGACCATCAATTTTATGAATTCATGCAAGATTGATGATTTTGACTGAAATTTCAATTTTGATGCTCATATATATGAAATCATGAAATTTCTTGAAATTAAATGCAATTGACCCAAATTAAGTCAACAATCCTACATAAAATGATGAATTAAAGTGCAATTTTGTAGACTTATCATATGCTATAATGGATGTAATGAGATTATAAAGGACGTACTACAGTACAGGTTATAGGAATTTTAAAATGTACCCAATTTGTGAAGGTTTACGATCTCACTGTAAATTTTAAGACGAACCAGTTGTAACTACTCTAAGATAATAAGGGCCTGTTCACTTACTAGAATTCCTGACAGGAATTCAGGTTGTCTGGGAATTCAGAATTCCTGTCAGGAATTCTGTGTTTCATTACCATAATTCTCACAGAATTCCTGGGCATTTGAAATTCCAAGCATTTCAAATTCCAGAAAACCCAGCATTTGAAAAACCACTTTAACAAGTAGGATTTGGAAATCTCACTTGGCACATAAATTCCGGGAGAGGGACGATAGCATTTCGGGAGCTCAGGTAGGAATTCAGGCCATTAATGAAACAACGAATTTAGAATTCCAAAATTTGGCAGCATTTCAAATACCAACATTTGAAATTCCCAGACAAAATTCCCAGACAACCTCCAGACATGAATTCTAGTAAAGAAACGGACCCTAAGATACTTATGCTCTTTTATTACCTGTTTATAAATAAATGTTATTATCACTGTTCATATGCTTGCACTGGGAAGTTTTGAAAATATTCAGATTTACTCACACGTGATATCCTATGGGTCAGTATTGGGTTAATTATCCATTTTAACTGTTCAAAACCGAGACGAGAGTTAGGTCGAATTAGGTCATGAAATTTGAATCATTAAGGATGCTCAATTTTGAGATGTGAACAGATATGTCCATGCACATGTATGTCCAAATCTTCACATAACTTGGATGTCTTTATCATCGTGACCTTCATCCTCCATTATGGCTTCAGTTCTTTATTATTTCTCGTAGTGAGTCTTTATATATATTTTTAAGTAGATCCTGTAGTGAAGAAAGCTCTATATATTTAAGACCTAATTAACAAACATTAGTTTATCACCGACGAGGTGTGAAAGCTTCAACGTAAGACTCAGCCCAAATCTACATCTGATGATGAAACATGATAAAAAAAAATGCATGCAACGTTCCCTACCTACCATAGGATATAAATAAAACCAATATGGTACTGGATCTACTTCTATACGTTTGCAGAAATCAACACCCAATTATGAAAATTGAAACCAGGTCCCTATCAAATATCAAAGTAACTGTACCAACCTTAAAATAGTTGCACCATTAGAGATGATTGTCTTCTCTTAAAAAATACAAATCTCGTTGTGGTTGTGAGACCGACATGTCTCACAAGCAAGCTAAGAAACGACTAGAAAAGCAAGACCATGAACAACAAGACAAACGTAGAAATCTAGCCTTCAATAATAAAAACATGAAATGCAATGACTTTGTGGCCCTCTTGAATCAGTTCAGATGCGCTTCAATCATTGACACGGTTTCAGCCTGCACCATGTCCTACAAATGTCCCCTAACGTCAACTGATACAAGTTAAAAGACTTGGAATCCACAGAAAATCTTACGTTCAGAAATCATAATTAAACCTAGAATGAAAGCGAGTTCAATGGAGACTAATCCTACCACCACACCAGTAAAATCACAAATAGATCAAGACCTCTTTTCGCTGGTTTTAAGGCCAAAGATACTATGACGCCCAACGCATTGGAGGCCATGAAAAATGTGAAGAGCCATGGATCTGTCTTACTTGCGCAACTGCATTTTAATTCAGTTGCTCATTGGAAAAAAAGTAGAAAATACATTCAAGCCGACTCGCATCTCTATCTTGTCAATGTTAGAAAATAAGATCTAGCTCTATGATCCAAAAAAACCTTAAACATGTCAAATCATCGGGATACATACCTTGATCCATTGTGAAAGTTGTTGGCAGGTTGTTGATCTTCCAATCCACTGGGATTATCGTAAGTTTTGCTATTTCTAATATATCCTCACATCAAATCACATCAAATTAGAATTAGCATACTGGTATCTACATTGTCCTTGAGCCTAATTAGATCACTTTAATTTAGGCTTAACCAAAAAGATAGCATAACACATTTAATATTTACATGTGTGGCCTCACATGATGAAATTTTCCAACAGTCAACCCATGACATGACATGTTTTTATATGTTGTTTTCTTTAGTTAAAGCAAAAAAACAAAAGTCATAGAAGGTGGTTAGGGCAGCCAAAAACCCAAAACCCAACTCCCCCTGAAATCTTTAGATCCAATTCCCATCAAATGTCAAAACCCCTGCTAAACCCACATCCAGAAAGAGTGGGTCGAGGTGCTCCCCCGATTAACGTATACCCTACCCCATTTTTATATAGAACTAAAAAAAAAAAGCTATGGACTCGCTGTTGGACGGACAATCACGAGGGATTGGAAGGAACAGAGATTTCTTTCCTTTGATTTGGACTCTCTGTCGGACGATGGATATCCTTCCATTTTTTGCTCCATTGAGAAAAGTAGAATATATGGGTTTTATCATTTATGCATCTTTGACCTTATTAGGATAAGGAGTCTAGAGAATCTGTATTGGCATCGTCCAGGCTTGTGGACTGGTTCTGCTGAGTTGGAATGGATGTTGTCTTCTTGTAAAGATGTTGAGAGAGAAAATCACATTGGTGACCAGACCATTTAGGGTCCACCACAAATGGTCCACCACCTCATTTTAGGGGCTGTCCATGGTGATGTGGTGGATCTTGAGTGGTCCGCTCACAGTCACACCGTATGTAGACCCACTCATAGGATCCCAAAGAGGATTTCTTTCCTTCATCTGTTTAGCATTACCCAACTCAGATTTGATGATATGAGATAATTAAGAATCTCTCTCCTGTAGTGCTGGATGGCGATTGGCAAACTTTGTGCATTTATAGCATGCTGAGTTGGCTGGATCAGTTTTGATGAGCTTGGCATTACCAGGATGAGACGGACTGAGTTCGGTCATGGGCTCGATCACCATGGCCCATGTCGGTCATCAGGAGTTGTGTATGTTGACTTTTCTGTTAACCATTGATATATAATATAATGGCTCTCATTTTGAGTTCTCTAATCAGTGACATTTTCAGGAATGGCCCATGACCTATCTACTGATTGGCTTGGCGTACCAAAATAAATGGTCTAGATAAAAACACGATCAGACCCACATGCAAAACTGATTGCTCACTACCAAATCAGCCCCACTTGTTTATTTGTGGAAATTCGGCTAAGTGTACTTCAAACTATTTTGTCCAAGGTAGGCCACACATGTGGGAAGGAGAACCCACATAAGTGAGAATGAAGCCCACACAAATGAAAAAGAGAGCCCAAATAAGTGGGAAGGTAGCCCACGTAATTGAGGAGCCCACAAAGTGGGGGGTGATCCGCCCCTGCATGCAAAGGTGTGTTGCCAAAAAAATATTTATTGCATGCCGATAGGGCTTTGGAATGAAACTTTAGTTTTCCTAAATATCATATATGAATTCTAATTGAGAAATCAGCCAAATTGATTTTTGACCCAATTTAATCCTCCAAACCTTACAAATTTTTTTATCCCCTCATCATCTCCCTGTTGGAAATTTATACTAAAAAGCATATTTTTAAGTTTTTGTCTTTGACTAATTTATTTATTAGTATATTTTGTTGTTTCATCTTTATGAGAATTTGCATGGGCAAATGGTTGCATTGTTTAGTATTATGTATGTGTCTTTTATTCTATAAAGTAGACAAGTTGGTGTGTATATGTAGTTCAACTTATACACGGAAGAATTGTTTGTCAGTTCTTATAGAATATAAGTTGTTGTTAACAATCTAGATGGATTTGGACACACCATCGTTACGATTGTAGCATGATGTTTCAGCAGGCTTATCTTGGTTGCGGAAAACAGAATAGTTTCAACAAATTATGTTAGTGCGCTTTGTACATATTGAACAGGACCGCTTTTGGGTTTATAAATATGCGGTATTACTCTCTAGGTTAAAAACACACAAGAGAAATCTCATTTTTGAGAGCAAAGAGAATTCGCAGAAGATGCCCACACCCTGGTGCGGATTCGAGCATAGAGGAATATAGTAGAAGATCTTAAGATTTTCGAGTTGCTGTAATACCGAAGTCAAATCAGAGAGATCTCGAAGGTATGATCTTTAATCATCGTCTAAAGTAATTTCCACATTAATCTATGTGTAATATCTAGGGTTTCTGGCGGCTGCCTCCCATCACTCCCAACCGTTTCTGTAAGAACCGTAACTCCTCTTTCTCTTCTTCATGTCACCTTTTAATGCAGTATTTATTAAAAATATCTTATAACAGTAGTTTTCTATTTCTAGGATCTAGGACGCATGGTTATAAATAAATAAATAAATTTAATTTATTTAAAAGTATTTTATTTTTCACAATATTGATAAAAAATATCCAATATTGCACAAGAAATAACATGGACAATACTACTAGCTCTTATCTCTATTTTGGGATTTTTAAAAACTTCTCCCAAGCATAAGGAGTTGCACAATATCATCTCCATAAAACCCAAAAATATAATTTTATCATTAAGATCATCTTGATTTAATATTATAGTTGATAATGATATCTTCAACAATGACCTTTAGGCATAGGGTAGTGGCTAATATCCAACACTCAATAGCTCCCCTTTTTCTTCTTTTCTTTTTCTTCATCCTTGGGGAAAGAATCATAGCATTAAATTAAAATCCCCACCCGCTCCAAAAAAAAAAAAAAAAAATTATACAAGGACAAAGTTGAGATGGCTACACACACAAAAAGATTATATAAGGACGGATTTTTTTTTTTTTTGGTAAAAATTAATAAGGATGAAGTTGAGATGACTCAGGTAAAGTAAAACCAGAGCCCGTCTTGAACTCGGCTTTGGTTAAAGTCTAGGAACTCATATCTATCATGAATTCAACCATTTCACTACCACCCGCCTCTAACTGGAGATTATCATATTTTAAATTTCTTATAAAATTTTCCCATGTCAATAAAGCTTATACAAAAATACCATATTTCAAGTTTCGTATAAAATCTTAAGATATTTATATCAATTATCTATTAAGAATTTCAATTGTGTGATTTTTAAGAAAGCCTATATTCCATGTTTTTTTATTAAGACACGGGACATAGCATCCTTCCTATCTGTGATTATAATTTTAAGCCTATAAGTTTTTTATTTAGAAATATTACTATTTTACATTTTATATAATATAAACATATTATATCAACATCACTTTTTATTTATTTATATTATATTATAAATATTTTTTTATGACTTCTCTTGCCCGTGCTAAGTGTCACACCCTAAGCCCGAGATTTCGCTCATCTCGAAGCGCGACGTACACCCGCATGTAAATTCAACTAACTTGATGCACAACTGAATTTCACGAACAGGTTTTCCCATAGGATATCACGTGTAAGATTTAATATCTCCATACACATGTATTGTTCAACCATAGATATCCATCCATATGCATAAATCTATCACATAAGACATGATATAAGAGCATAACTAATCCATGAACATAGTTAAGGGTTCAAATTCTAGAGTTAAGAAAGTGTAGCGGAAGCAAAATATTAATTAAGTTTCACAATCCCAAATAAAAACATCTAAATCAAAGTCTGAGTTTATGGCATTCCATACCACGGTCATGGGGAGATGTTACGTCAATTAATATTCAACTCAACAGATAGATGTCTAGAAGACATCTTCAGGGGCCCACTCGGCTAGTTGTTGAGAACCCTCCTCCTCAGTCTTCGTGATCTCTGAGGCAATGATGTTGACGTGGTCCTCACCTATAATGTCACGTGTAGCACCATTAGACTAAGCTAAACAAAGTAACAAGCATAAAATATAACATACGTATCAAATGAGTAGAAATGAAGAGATAGATCATATGAAGTCAAAGAAAGTAATCAAGGCATGAGTAGTGCATGATTAATATGAGTCAAAGATGACAAGTACATAAATATACATAACAAGGTGGCACAACGACATGAGCTATATTCTCCCACATAAACATGTATACATGAAATCACATAAGAGCGTGAGCATAGCATAACATAATATAACATAACATGAGGTACCACTAGGAAGTATAGGACCCGGAAACTCCATTGTGAACCTAAGGTACCGGTTAACCCCCCCATAAATCCCATCTGTAGAGGTCAATGAAAAATACTAAACCCATACTCAGCCTAGTCCGACTATGCTACGGTCGAAGCTAAGTGGTGCCGACTCAAGAAATAGAGTGTAAAGTGCATATTAGGGTGTAACATAAGCATGAGCATAAGCGTATACAGGATACAAACAAGGATAGGTACATAACCATAATCACAAGTGCGTAACATGACATAGCATATGAACAAATACGAGCACATAGTGCATAAGGAAACGTGTGATGTAATGCAACAAGGTACATGAGCTAAACAAATAGACACAAGATGGCATGTGCATATCATACAAGAGTACTAGAAACGGAAATGAAATGGATGCATAAGGATCATATATGGAATCAAGAGTGCATGACAAGCCAATCCTAAGATTTCGAAATACTCGTGGGCTTCACCATCCAACAATGTGTAGTCCGAAGGCTTCCGACGTCATTGAGCTACAAGAGAACCCTTGGCGTTATATAATTTGGGACGCCAAATGCCTTAGAATGATATATTTGATTCGGGGTAAAAGAATTGCAAGAAAATGAGTATCCATGTGTGTATGGTAGCTCGCACCACACCCACCAAGCTAACTGGTCCATTGGACATGAATTAGAATTCAAGGGTTCCAAGGCTAAAGTCCAAGACTAAGTTCAAAACCACCTGAAAAACCTGGGTAGTTTGGTCACATCTCGATTAACTGTCGGTTAACCGAGGAGTGACATGTCGGTTAACCGACACCTGACTGAGTGTCAGTCTGGTGTAAAATAGGCTTCCAGATACATAAACCGACAAAAATTCGGTGCATTGTCAGTCACTTGTTGGTTAACCGAAGTCCAGTTTGGTTAACCAAACTCTAATTTTCTTCACTTTCTCGTCATGCTGTTATCCTGACCGAACTCATGGTCGGTTAGCCAACACTTGAGCGACATACAGCGGGATTTGCCTGGGAAAAACCTGGTTTGAATATTTCTCATTTCTGAACACTTTTCCACCTTCCCAAGGCTTAAATCTACATTGTAAAAGCATTCTAAGCTCACCAAAATATCCATACAGCATACTTAACAAATCAAACCTTAAATCAATTATTACCAAACCCATTACAAATCTAGGGTCAAATGAAAGCAAATCAACAAATGAGCTGTAACATTGGGTAATCTAGAATGAAACTCATCACAAGAATAAAAAAATAGAAAAAAAAAAAAAAACATGTGCATTTTATGAATGTTTACTTGCCTTAGGTGCTGGCAACTCAAATATATAAAAATCCAAGCTATACCCACTCAATACCAAGCTTTAAGCAAAACCCTCAAAACGGAACCTCAAACCATGCTCCTACAATGGTGAAATGAAAGGAAAAGCTGCAAATCAACATGAATTCATGAATAGAAACCTCTAATCATTGATTTGAAGCAAGAGAGAATGGATTGGGAGAGATTTGCCTACCAATGGAGTAGGAGAGAAGAAGAATATAGTTGGAAGCTTAAAGAAGATGGGTTCTTATTGGAGAAGATGAAGTAGAAAACTGTCAAATAATGGAGAAATGATCAGGAGATGAAGCCCTAAGTGCCTCTTGTTGATGGAGATGGGAATAAATGAGAAGAGATAGGGTTTAGGGTTTTAGATAGGGATTTATACTTATTAAGTTTTGGTATTTGCAGGAAAGTCCTAAGTCCTAATAAAATATACACTTTAAGGCTTTTGGTTCATAAATGGATCTAAATGGGCTCAAATGAGTTGGGTCAAAACATGAAAATCGAAGAATGACTCATGACCTATGAAATGCACTCAAAATCCTCATAAAATAGAAAACACACATGCGGGACCCAATAAACCCAAAATTTCCAAAGTCATAATGCTACCTAGTCAATGGTCAAATCCCTTTCTAATCTACATAATCAAGTCCAAATACATTCAAAACATCCATTAGGTATCTTTTTTTTTTAAATTAAATACTAAACATGATTAGGGTAGGGTCGGGATATTACATTAAGCACAAGGGTGTTCTGCTAGTAGAGCTAAAATAAAAATTCCATGCATATCAGTCGGAGTCTATGATTAATGGATGAAATTAAACAAGCTTTAAAGGTAAAGATAAACCCTAATTGAGAAACACCCCCACCCACACACAAAAAAAATAAAAAAAATTCAAACAATTAAAAAGCTTTTAGCTTTTTTTTTTATGCAAAAAATTAAAATTCGTAAAAACAAAGGGACTTTTATTAAAAAAATCCTCAAAGGCATGTAATGCCCAAAAGCTTCTTATACTATAGACTTCATTTATTTTTTAACCAAATTGCCCTTAACTTTATCTCTCGCGATATCGAAACTCGACCACATTCGTGTATTGCAGTATATAGTGACTCGTAATTTTTGTTTCAACTCTCGAACTCATTAGTTTATTCTAGACATCATAAGTAGTTAATATTTTTATTTTAAATTTATATTATAAAGCGAGAAATGTGGAGGAAAACATAATCAACTTTGAAGTTAATCATGAGTAGTTAATGCTTATTTTAAATTTATATTCTAAAGCAAGAAATGTGGAGGAAAATTGAAGTTAATCCTCCATAAAATATAGTAAAAGTGGGGTTATGAATAGGGCATGAAGAGGAGCACAATTTTTTTTTTCTCTAAAAATGAAATGGTTTTTTTTTTTTAGCAGAATTGCCACATATTGTACTAAGAGAAGGGTCTAATGAGTACATTCACAATTGAACAAACTTAAAATGGAATGGTTCAATTCATACATTCACAGAAGTTGTTGCTTCAGCTTCAGAGTTGTTAGCTAGTCAAACCCAATGCACTTGTATCTATCCCATTTGAAAAAACTTTAACTATTGAACTCGCGAGTCTCTTCTCATCCTCGTGAGTTGATACTCAACATTGTGAGTTGATTCTTGATATCATGACTTAATCAAATTAATGTTCAGTTCATACTCGAAAGAAGGAAAGTGGGGGAGAGCATTCTAGATTTTAGAGCAAATTCTCCATATATTGTACTAAAAGTAGGGTTAGAATGAGTACATTAACTATTAAACAACATCACAGTGAATTTATTCAATTCTGACTTCACATACTATTGAGTTCGATATGACAGTCATGTCCCTTTGAAAGTTTCAAGTGAGGCGATGTTGAGTTCCCATATGTTCGAACTAATTTTCTACTAATTGTAGTAAGAGTACAATTGGAATGACGACATTATTAGAGTTTATAGAAAATATAAATCAATCAAACGTGACAAATAAGCTTAATGAATGCTCTAAATATGTTGGTGAATGGAACTGAACAGAAGTAGAAAACCCTAGCTCGCGAATAATGTTTGACACATATATGAACAATAAATCCTGAGTTCACGAGTGTTATATTTTAAACCTGGGAGTCATGTCTTGAGGTCACAGGTAGTGTCTTGTCAAGGAAAAGTGAAGGGCAATTTGGTCTAGATCTACGATATAAGATGCTTTTGAGTATGAGAGCTGCTAAACGCACATTGAATTCTTCTTACCACACACTGCTTCTCTCTACACACACCACTTAAGTTAAAAAAATTAACATAATTACTCTCTATACATCCCATTTTTCCTAAACTACCCTAACATATGCTCTATCTGCTTCTCTTTACACTCCCTCCCTCCCGCTCCAGTTCCCCCTCCGTCGCCCGCCCGCTCTAGTTCTCTCCCTTCCTCCCTCTCCATCTCCGGTGGTGTTGCTGGAGGGGGTGGGTGGGTGTAGAAAGAAGTTGGGGAGGTAAAGAATTTGATAGGTGTCATTTTAGGTAATTTACCACATGGGTAGATTGGTCATAAAAAATCCCAGTGTGTGGAAAGAAAAGCCCAGTGTGCATTTTAGCAGCTCTCTTTGGGTATTTCTTGTATTTGAGGAATTCTAATTTCTTTTCAATAGTAAAATCAAAATCCTCGTTCCAGACATTTCGATCTTCCCCAACATGTGGATTTCCCTTTTCGGATATAGAGATCGCTTCTCATTGGAAGAACTCAGGTTCGCTCCTTTTCCCCTTCTTTATCTCATTTCGTCTCGTGTTTGGATGTCTTGTTTGTTTTTGTGATCAAACGTGATGATGCCAAAAACAGGGATTCGGACACCACCCGTCAAGGTATTAATGAAAGTATTAAATGCGGTAATAAAATGAGAGAGAGTTATAGTGGTTCGGTCAAGAGTGACCTACGTCCACTTCAAAATGGAGATCTTCGATTATGGTGAGAGGTTACAGGTATGAGAAAGGTAGTAAAGGCATGTAGTCATTGGCCCTCAAGTGATGAGGAGACCCTCAATTTATAACCATTCCCCAACAGATGGGATGCAACAACGTCTCTCTGGAGCCTGGAGCCTCAGACGTGTCCTCGAGGAACGAGCAAGGCGGAGGGCTTGGAGCCTCATACGTGTCTTCGAGGAACGAGCAAGGTGGAGGGCAGGTGAGAGTTTCTTCGCGAGATTGGTAGAAGTGGGACTGCTTCCAAAGCGACGTAGATGCCTACCTTGACTTGGTCACTCCGTGGATCTGGACCTGGGCTTCCCTGGTGGATTTGGATCTGGCTCATCATATTCTAGGCCACTTGGGCCTGACTCATCATTTGCCCCAAATGCCCTGCGCACAAAGAAGCTTTGAAAGGGGGGCATTTTGAGAAGAAGGAGATGAGCCTAAAACTTGCTAAAAAGAATGCCCCAGACCCCAAGTTGGAGCAGAGGACTAGGTACCAAGCGGCCGATCTGCAGTTTGCTGTGCAGGCGGAGAGGAGGTGGTTGCGCCAACAGACGAAGCAGGCAGCAGGAGGCTGGGCGCCCGGAAGAGGCCTGGGCGGTCGACAGGCAGTCTGGGCGCCAGGAGCAAAGGTGCCAGGGTGCTGGGCGCCAAGGTGCTAGAGTGCTGGGGTGCCAGGAGGATCTTTAGTATCCGGGAGCGGTTGAGGCCCGATTGTTGACATTCAATCTGGAAAGAGAGGCAGACTTCTTGCCTGCTTGAGAGCAGTGCAGAGACGAAGCGTTTTTTGCAACCCGCGAGAGGGCCGCTAAGCTGGATATATAGACTGCCTGTTTAAGAACAGTGCAGAGGCCAAGCTTTTTGGGCGACCCGCGAGAGAGCCGCTAAGTTGAAGATAGGCTGCCTGTTTAAAAACAGTGCAGAGGCCAAGCTTTTTTGGCGACCCGCGAGAGAGCCGCTAAGCCGGATGATAGGCTGCCTGTTTAAGAACAGTGCAGAGGCCAAGCTTTTTTGGCGACCCGTGAGAGAGCCGCTAAGCTGGAGATAGGCTGCCTGTTTAAAAACAGTGCAGAGGCAGGTCACCACGTAGGGCGATCCGCGAGATGATTCATCCAAATGGAACGTCCAAGAGAGAGAAAATCATCCCAAGAGAATGCAAGTAGCTGTAATGATGGGTGCAGTAGAGAAAAAACAGACGGAGACCGTTGTTGAGCGGACTGCAGCAATCGCGCAAGGGGCACTAGGCGAGGTTGAAGGAGAGGATGGCGTGGCTGATGGCGCTGGCGGGCGGAGGGGCGCCGGCGTCGCGGCAGCGGGCGCCGGGGCGCCGGGTGTCGGGCGCCGCGGCAGCGGGCGCAGGGGCGCCGGGAGTCGGGCGCAGCGGCAGCGGACTTGGGCGCCAGGGCGTCGGGCGTCGGGCGCCGCGGCAGCGGGCGCAGGGGCGCCGGGCGTCGGGCGCCGCGGCAGCGGACTTGGGCGCCGGGGCGTCGGGCGCCGCGACAGCGGACTTGGGCGCCAGGGCGTCGGGCGTCGGGCGCCGCGGCAGCGGACTTGGGCGCCGGGGCGTCGGGCGCCGCGACAGCGGACTTGGGCGCCAGGGCGTCGGGCGTCGGGCGCCGCGGCAGCGGGCGCAGGGGCGCCGGGCGTCGGGCGCCGGGCGTCGGGCGTCGGGCGCCGCGGCAGCGGGCGTCGGGCGTCGGGCGCCGCGGCAGCGGACTTGGGCGCCGGGCGCCGCGGCAGCGGGACTTGGGCGCCCGGGGGAGAAGTCCTGGGCGCCTGGGGGATTTGTTCTGCTGAGGAAGTCCCATGGGGGTTTGTTCATTACGTATTCCTTTTTTTTTTTTTTTTTTTTTTTTTTTCGGGGGCGCTGCCCCCGATCCCCCGCCGGGGGCGCTGCCCCCTGGGCCCCCGCGAGCTGACCGGTCAGCTCGACCCCCGCCGGGGGACACCCCCGGACCCCCTCTGCGTAGCGCCTGATATATCCCTTAGCACATGTAAATTCCAAGACTCTGCCCCTCAGTAACTTCTGATGGGTCATCCCAAAAGAGGAAATGAGAGAGCTTCTCAGGCTAAGGAGAGGGCTGTGCCAGCTGGAAGAGCTTCCGAGGCTGATCTCTCCGCGGCCCGCAAGAGGGCGACCAGGCTTGAGACCGAATTCTTAGTAGCTTAAGAGTGGGCAGCCAGGGCAGAGGCTGAGCTTGTGAAGGACCTTGAGAGGGCTTCGCTCAGTGAGGCTGAGCTTCTGAAGACCCTTGAGAGGGCTCACTGAGCTTCTGAAGACCCCTGCGAGGGCTTCGCTCGGTGAGGTGCTTCTCGCCATGGAGCATGTCTCGACCAAACTGATGATGTCTATGGTGATGCCGAGGACAACTTTGAGAGTGATTAGAGGGCAAGGGACTCTATTTTTTTTTTTTTAACTTGTAGCACTGATAAAAAATGATTTTATTAATCCATTGTTTAGTGCTACACAACATTGTTAAAAAAAAAAACCAAGCCCCCAAACCCTCACTACTTTGACACTCTTATGGTATTACTGGTAATTTATTTTCAACAGTTCCGCGCTCCCTGGCAATGTGTTCAACCGCTGCATCGTGAGGAGTGAATGCTTGTCTGTCTCTCTGCGGAGCAGGACCGCGTTGGTCTCTGACAGGTAGCCTCTCTGTCCTGCTTCGCTTGTTGCTTCTATCCTTCTTTTCCTCTCTGTCTCGCCCCTTCCCGTTGTCGACGGCTCTGGAGGACTCCCCTCGCCTGGCCCTTGTGGTATCTTCAGCATTTATATACTTCTGTACCTTTGTTAGCAGCTCTGGCATGCTTTTTGGCGGGCGTTTCATCACTGAGAAATGGAATCTCGATGAACGGAGACCTCCGAGGAAGGCTGTCATGGACACCTTGTCGTCAGCCTCTTCAATTTGAAGTACCTCCTCGTTAAAACGAGTGAGGTAACTCCTGAGGCTTTCATTTGTATCCTGCTTTATGCTGAGCAGGTGTGTGGCAGGCTTCTGGTGGCGGCGTCCTCCGATGAAATGTGACACGAAGGACTTGCTTAATTCCACAAAGGTGGCGATGGAGGTAGGGGCGAGATTGGCAAACCACTGCCGGGCGGAACCCTTCAGTGTGGTTGGAAATGCCCTACACATAATCTCGTCAGGGATATTATGCAGCTGCATTTTGGTTTTGTACGTCTCCAGGTGGTCCAATGGATCCTTTCTTCCATCAAAGGTCTCCATGGACGGCATCTTGAACTTTCTGGGAAGCGGGTAGTTCACCACATCGGGCTTGAACGGTGTGTCCGTTCGCCCGACTAGGTGATCCACTGTCTCCGGTGCCTTCGCCTTCATGGCGTTGTAGACTTCTCCCAGCTGGTTCTGCATCTCCTTGATCTTTTCGTCCCAGGGATTGGGAGCTTCCCTGGACAGGTCACGAAAATAACCTCCCTCCTCCATGCTTTGGTTTTCACTCTCCCCTTCTTGGAAATGAGGACCCTCTCCATTAGAAGAAGAGGGAGGAGGTGGAAGTCCTCCAAGCTGGGCTCCACCGGGCACTCCATGACGGGCGCCCTGGGGAATTCCTTGGGGAACTCCCTGGGCGCCCTGGGGAACTCCCTGGGCGCCGCCCAGAGGATGGGCGCCCAGATGGGGAGCTCCCTGGGCGCCGCCCATCCCCATATGGGCGCTGAGGCGGGGAGCTCCATGGCGTGGAGCTCTTGGAATTCTTTGGTGTGATGCTCCTTGTGATACTTCTCCAAATTGTGCTCCTCCTTGCCTTGCTAGCACAAGTTGTAAGATTTGCTGGTTTTGGGCTACCAGCTGTTGCATGGTCTCCAACATCTGCTGAGGAGTGGGAGCAGGAGCATTCGAGGTATGGTCATTCGGTGGAGGAACATCCTCTCCCCGCCTGGGGGAGTCTGGGCGCCTGGAAGGGCCTGGACGCCCGGAAGGGCCTAGGCCTGTTGGGCGCCCATCTTGAGTGAGATTATCCTCCGGTCGTCTTGCTGATCTTGTGGTGGTCACCATAATTTCTGAAGAAGATGTGTGAAGTGAGAACTTTAGCTTTGATTTTCGTTTCCCACAGACGGCGCCAAACTGATGATGCCAAAAACAGGGATTCGGACACCACCCGTCAAGGTATTAATGAAAGTATTAAATGCGGTAATAAAATGAGAGAGAGTTATAGTGGTTCGGTCAAGAGTGACCTACGTCCACTTCAAAATGGAGATCTTCGATTATGGTGAGAGGTTACAGGTATGAGAAAGGTAGTAAAGGCATGTAGTCATTGGCCCTCAAGTGATGAGGAGACCCTCAATTTATAACCATTCCCCAACAGATGGGATGCAACAACGTCTCTCTGGAGCCTGGAGCCTCAGACGTGTCCTCGAGGAACGAGCAAGGCGGAGGGCTTGGAGCCTCATACGTGTCTTCGAGGAACGAGCAAGGTGGAGGGCAGGTGAGAGTTTCTTCGCGAGATTGGTAGAAGTGGGACTGCTTCCAAAGCGACGTAGATGCCTACCTTGACTTGGTCACTCCGTGGATCTGGACCTGGGCTTCCCTGGTGGATTTGGATCTGGCTCATCATATTCTAGGCCACTTGGGCCTGACTCATCAAAACGGTTTCTGGGGTATATTAAATTTCGGATTTTTCATACACAATCGTCCCCTTTTCTCATCTCTGTTGTTGTTGCTGTTGTTGTTGTTGTTTCTAGATACTTGGGTTTGTGATACTTGGGTTTGTGCGATGAATGTTGTATTGAATGGTATGAATAGAAGGACTTCTTTGCTTTGATTATTAGGTTGCATTGTGTTTGCAGTCACATATCAGGTCCAACTAACATGGCAACATTACAATCAGCCCAGGATAGGCACCTGTGTTTTTCAAGTCTGTCCAAGCTGTAGTTGCAAATTTTCTGTATATATTGAGAAAATTTTGAACCGAAACATTCTTTTATTGATGCTTAATTGCATGTGCAGAACTGCCCATATACTTTATATTTCAGATCTTTTAGGGCATGTTTGGCAACGGTCCTCGCCCAGGAATCCTCGCCCAAAATCCACGATCCCGCGGATTTTCTACGTTTGGTTCAGCATGGATTTTAAGATGATGGACTGCAGAAATCCACCCTATTGAATATTTGGCAAGTCAGACCTCCCCCCATCGGATCCGTGGATTCTGCCCATTCATGGATTTGCGGAGCTACAGTGATTCTGGACGCTAATATAGGGCAGTCCGGTTTTTGTGATTTTTTGGTTTTTATGGGCCCCACAATCAAGATCCGAACCGATAAAACTGTTAAGAAGGTCCAAAACGGCCAGCTCACCAAATTTCAACCGTTGATCATTCTTAGATCTTGAGATATTTGCATAAACGTCTGCACCGTTCGATGGCAATTTCTGATATGCTGTGGGCCAAAAAACGGGATTAAATCCAGTCCGTTTTTTTCGATTTTTTGGTTCATGTGGGTACCACAATCATGATCTGAACCAGTAGTTATTTCTAGGAGGTCAAACACGGCTAGTTGACCAAATTTCAACCGTTGATCATTCTTACTTCTTGAGATATTTGCAAAAAGGTCCAGGTACTAAAATATTAAATTCTTATTCTTGTGGGCCCCCTTTGCACGATCAGAACCGTTCATAATTTCTAGATGACCACGAAGTACTTTGAGGTGAAAGTTGAGGTCTTGATTTTTCATTGATTTTGAAAAATTTTATAAAACATATTTATAACCATTGGATTATATATTCTACAATTTGTAGGAATCCTCCCTCCATCCAAACATGGAACTCTCTTTGGGAATCCTACTAGAGAATTGTGGCTTTCTTTGGAGATGGAGAGAATCCTCTAAATAGAGGATTCTTCTACATTTACCAAACGTGCCCTTATTGTGCCGGAGACTGTTTTGCACTAGTGTCTAGTGCTCATTTGAGTCTTCTATGGCACTAGTGTCTAGTTGTGTGATGCAGTAGTCATATATGCCTGGAAGACCTAGGATGGGGCCGCATATGGCTGAATGCTTCATCAAGGGGTTTTGCATGATACATTGTTTGAATGTTGGATTTTTCCATTTTCCCTATATAATAAGAAGATAAGTCTAATTTGATAGAGCTTTTCCCCAAAAAGAGAGAGGTAACTGAGAGGAATAAAGAAGGGAGAATAGTATCGAAAAGATGATGGTGTTTGCCTTCAGAGACATATTTTTGTTCAAGGGTGTAAGGACAAGAGAGCTGGGTAATGGTTCCCTGATGAGAGAGGAAGTTGTAAACTTAGTAGATATATATTTGCCTCCAAAGTCAGATTATAAAGTTTTAATCCTAGTAGAAAATTGGGTTTCAATCATGTGAGCAAATGAAACATGTATGTCTCAGCTCACAATTTATGCTTATGTTTCATTAGGTATACCCATGTATAACGTGTATAATCACCAATAAACACAACCTTTGGTAGGTTGGGCGGTAGGTCCCCAAATGTCAAAGTTCACTAAATCAAAAGCATCTTTAATATAAGTAGTACTTTTATTAAGGGGCAAATCAATTTTAGATACACGGTAACTTAAACAGTCAGATAAATCCTTAAAAGTCTAGAATGCCAAAGGCGAAATGAAGATAGCTGATCAGTAGAGGTAAATCAATAAAGTATGAGCCACTTGATTTATGCCTTGTCCCAATTTAGCTCCCGGTTGATTGATCTGCACATAACATCCAGATGAGGAAAAGGTAAGAAGATTGGGCAAAAGCTGAAAATAGACAGTCGAGATGGGCCAACAATAAATTCCAAAATAAATTTTAAATTTTCCGATCTATATAAGGAATCAAATCAGATATTAATGGCCCATGTGGCAACCTAGCTAATATTTAGGAATCCTATCAGATTGTGCATGGAATATCCTTAGATTCATTTGTAACTAAGTATGCATTGGTCAATATGATTAGTTACAGTCATTGCATCTATGACAACTAAGCTATGTAATATTGATTCATATACCATAAACATCATAGATTATATATATATATATTCTACCGGCACTATAAATATAATGATGGTTTTTATATGCATTCCCTGTCCTAGTCACTTCCATTACTGCAATTGAATTGGAGATTATGATGAATGGATACTTCAAAATGGGCAATGTATCGTGTCGTATCATATCCAATGCTTCACCTTTTATGTGTAAAATCTATATCCTTGCCATGTCCATGGCATGTCCCTTTCGTATCCATGCCGTTTTGGGGCATCATAGATTGGAGTGGGAGTTTGGAGTTGATGTTTCATTTGGTAAGTTCATTTAACTTTTTTGTCTCTCTGTTTTTTTTTTTCTTATTTTGAAAACTGATAAAGTTTTATATTAAAGAGAAGGAAGATACGTGCAAAGGGACTGGATGCCAAAAAGAGAACACAAAGGGTATAAGGGCATTACACCCCATACAAAAAGCTATTACAAAAACATTTACATAATAGAAGCCATCCGAAATGAACAACTTTAATTTTTCTCAACTAAGTTCTTATAGGTAAATATCCAAGAACTGACTGACAGTTTTTCAGGCGGACCCAGGATTTTCATTTGGGTGGGGCTACAGTTTTACTAGACTTAACATTTGAAAAAAAAAAGACTTTTATTAGACTTTGATAGACTTTTTTACATTACCAAATAGCACCTATACGTTTTTCTTTAGAAAATTTTCAACTCGTGGAACTCAACTAGATGCATGAACTTATTGAAGATTGGGCAATGAAGAGGTTAGGATCTTAATAAACCAAACCAAACCAAACCAAGCCTTTTCCCACTAGGTGGGGTCGGCTATATGGATTTGACGACGCCAATCAAATCTGTTTAGGGCCATGTCCTCCGTTAGATCCATGTAGGCAAGATCATGTTTAATAGTTTCTTTCCAACTTCTCTTGGGTCTCCCTCTCCCTCTCCTACTCCTAGCAATCTCCATGCTTTCACACCTTTTAACAGGTGCCTCTGTTGGACGCCTTCTAACATGGCCGAACCATCTCAGTCGATTTTCTCTCATTTTATCTCCAATCGGTACTATTCCTACTATGCCCCTAATCTCCTCATTCCTAATCCTATCTCTCCTTGTGATCCCGCACATCCATCTTAGCATTCTCATCTCCACAACTTCCATCTTCTTGACATGATTATGCTTTACTGCCCAACACTCTGATCCATATAACAACGCTGGCCGTACCGCCACCTTATAATACTTTCCTTTAACCTTAAGGGGGACTTTCCGATCACACAAGACCCCCGAAGCACTCCTCCATTTGGTCCACCCGGCTTGAATCCTGTGACTTACATCAGTATCAATCCCTCCATCCTGTTGCACCATAGATCCAAGGTACCTAAAGTTTTCTTTTTCTACTATCTTTTGTGTGCCCAAACTTACTTCTATGTTACCAGGTGTCCTACTTTGACTAAACTTGCATTCCATATATTCCGTTTTGCATCGACTTAGCCTAAACCCTTTTGTCTCTAATGTTTTCCGCCACAATTCAAGGTTAGGATCTTAATAAGAAGTACTAAAAACCATTAGATAGATAGAAAATAATTCTAACCTTGATTTTAAATACTCAACTCACGTCCTACTTTGACTAAACTTGCATTCCATATATTCCGTTTTGCATCGACTTAGCCTAAACCCTTTTGTCTCTAATGTTTTCCGCCACAACTCAAGGTTAGGATCTTAATAAGAAGTACTAAAAACCATTAGATAGATAAAAAATAATTCTAACCTTGATTTTAAATACTCAACTCACGTTATCATGTTTCACTAAATTTATATGTCAAAATCAATGCCCAATGGGGCTCATTGCAAATTCAAGGTGAGTGGGTGTGTGAGAAAAACTAAATACAAGAACATTTTGAGGATACCCATCCTTTCCCGTTTTACTTTCTCAAAGCCTACAACCTTTGGATAATGAGAGTGGAATTCCATCTTTGAATCATAGTGGGGGTAAGAAGACATGATAACGGGCATGGGTTTGGTCATCTTTGGATTTTTGTAGATACGCTCAGATTTGGTGGTTTAGGGCTTAGAGTTTGGATTAGAATTTGGGGACTCATGATTTGGAATTAGGATTTGGAGATTAATTTAGGTATAGAATGACTAGGACGGATTATACTACATTTGTTTGGTAAATGAAGATGCAGTAGTCTACATGGTATATAGGGATCGGCGACGAGGAGCTCAATTGACAATCAGCGTGAAGAGGATTTGAAAGAAGAGGTCGAAGAAGAGGGACCGTGCCACAACGTTTTCTTTTCTTTTCTTTTTTTCACGAGCGAAGCTTTACATATGTGGGGCTATCTTTAGACATATGTGGAGCAACAAGTTTAGACATGTGGGCATATTCCAAGGCTTATTCAACTCTACGGGGATTTCAATTTTGACGTGGGGCGACTTCCTCAGATCGCGCCCCAAATCATCCCAACGTAGGTCTGCCCCTGCTTCAAGATGCCATTCAACTCTCTAGTTGGAGTTTCAATTCCGACATGGGGCAACCGCCCCAGGTCAATACAATGTAGGTCCACCCATGGTTTTTCTCCATTATCTATAAGTTTGTAGCATTACCTAGGTTTCTCACCTATCACAAGCCTTTTATTTCTGTCTCAGGTGTAGAAACGTTCATGGTTTATTGGCATTATTTGCTACTTCTAGTTAAATTTATATCATTCTTTCATTCTCTCTCTCTCTCTCTCTCTCTCTCTCTCTCTCTCTCTCTCTCTCATTTTAATTATCGTTGGTGTTTTTTTTTAGGATCATTACAGATTATGTTGTTACAGGGAACCTGGAATGTGCCCTTGAATGCATGCATAGATTCCAGGTCCTTTTTGTTACTTCTTTGTAGGATTTTGTAAACTTCGAACATTGATTATATATATGGCTAGGGTAAAAATAATGTTGTGGGTTCTCATTTTCAGGACTTTAAAAGGAACATATGCACGTAAAATGCTATATTCTTTTGATATCCATACAATGTGTCTATATGGCATTCACTGCATGACAGTGGCTCAGTAGTAATTTCTGTTATGGGGCAGGGTGCTCCATTCACATTCAAACAAAGCTGATGGAATCAGGTTTCGGCTATAGCTTTTGGGGCAATATTTTAAAAAACAGACGTAGGGATTAGGGAGAACCAAATGAGTGGACAGTTCAGGCCAACTCGGTTTGACAGTCCAGTTTAATCCTGCTTAGTTGTTATGTAAAAAATAACTAATAAATCATAAAATATTTTTAAATAATAAATGGTGGCTCCAACTGGTTTAACACCATTTTTTAATGGGTTTGACCGAGTTTATTCATTTTTATCAGGTTTTGGCTAGTAACTCTGGTAAAGGTACCAGTCCCGGTCAAATTTGGTTCAACCTGTCGGTCTGGTCTGGTTTTTTCTCACACTGTTTTTGTGTTACCAGCATTTCTTTTTGCAGTGCTGGATGCATTGATCGGTCTTTTCTTTAGGTCAGATATATCTGCAGAAACATTGTGGGTTGGTGGTTGGCTTTTACGCCAGCTGCTTCCATTTAGTGTGGAAGAATCTAGCAGACATCATCCTGAGTTACTGAAAGTAAGACGAACTGTCATTCTCATGTTATATTTTGTATGTAGAGACTGTCACTCTCATTCTTTGGGCTACTTAATATGCTCATTTTTTCGTTCAATGTTTACCCCTTTTGATGCCCGTATATGTGGATATGGAAGTGGGGATATGAACACGAGTTTTTTGAAATCAAGGACATTGCATCTCATTTATATAAGTGCCAGTATTATAAATTTATTTGGAAAAAAAAGTTGATAGTATGCCAGTAACTTTAGCTTTTCAATATAAGTTATTGTTTTTCTGTTCTTTGGAACTGTCTAACTTTAATGGAACATTGCTGTTTACATTCCTTTTAGACACTATGACACATATGATATCTTGGCGGACACTGTGGATGAGCTAGTACTAGTATATATGGACCAATGGGACAAGCCCAGGGGGTCAAAGTGCCCAAAGAAGCAAAGCCCTACCTGATAGGCAAACCCCTGGTCCAACCTACTGGAGCCATGCCAGTTGGGGCTCACAGCCTATGGCAAAGCCTCCCAAGTCCCAAGCCCTCTTTCAAGTTTTCTTGCTTTCCAATTCCTATCTTTCTACATTTGCCCTTCCTATTTCCTCTCCTTTCCAATTTCTCTCTCCATGTTGCTTTCTTTTCCAACAATCCTTCTTTCTATTTGTCTCAAGATTCTTTCTTGTTTGTTTTCTTAGATAGTAGATCCAATCCTACCTACTTTCCTAGAAATTGCTTTCACTTTTCCATAGGTCTTTATATATATATATATATATATAGAGAGAGAGAGAGAGCAAGGATGAAAATAGGGGTAGCGGCGGGCGTAGCGGCCCGCCGCCAAACCGCTACGAAGCGGGCGATACGTAGCGTAGCGGGGATACGTAGCGGCGTAGCGGTGCGATTTGAAAAAATTGCCCAAAAAAACTGAAAAAATTCCAGAAAATCCAGAAAATTGTAAAATGAAAGAATATGTGGTTCTTTTGCAAAAGTAAGTAAGAAAAGGGGGCGTAGCGGTGCCCTCAATATATGAAGTCCCGTATTGCTGTATAAATAAAAAATAATAGTAATGATTAGTTTTTTCACATGTATTCATGTTTCTTAGTCATACTAACTTAGAAAACAATGGAAAGCTCATAAAAAAAAATAAAAAACTAAAACATGAAATAAAGGCATAAGACTTAAGAGTTAGGTCATTACTCATTAATGAACATTAAACAATTAAATATCAATACTTCAACATTCAAGGTTTAAATTCAATTAAGTGAATGAACTATGAAGTTATGAAGTGATCAACAATCAACATTCAACACCAATTTAGAAATGACAGAGTAGAGAGTTAGTGAAGGAAATAGGAATACCTTAGTCACCAGCACAATGAGGGTTCTTTATAAAACAATTTAATTAAGACCAATTTGAAATCTAGTAGTAATAGGTAACTATATCTTTACTACTATACAATTTCAAACATAATTAGACAGGTTTAATATCTTATCTAGCAAGTTATGATAATAATAGACATCCAAGCACAAAAATGGAAAAACAACCAGCAAAAGAGTCCTAGCTATCATGGTCAAGTAGTATCCTTTCGTCTTCTTGATTGACATTTTTCTAAAACATGCGCTTCGCGGAGGGGGTCCGGGGGTCGAGCTGACCGGTCAGCTCGCGGGGACCTAGGGGGCAGCGCCTCCGAAAAAAAAAAAAAAAAAAAAACAACAACGATACGTATCGGCCGCTACATATATGTAACGGCCGTAGCGGTGCGATACCCGCTATTTATAAAATAGTAGCGTGGCGGTACCGCCCGCGACGGCCGATATTTTTATCCATGAGAGAGAGAGGTGCGTTTTGGAATAGTTCGTTGTTGCACACTCGAGCTGGACACCATACCTCTTCCTCTATTGGCCAAGTTTTCTTCCTATCATCTTTGCTCTTATGTAATCCTGTGTAAGGTCGATTTAGAAGTGATTTAAGTTGGTTTCCCTTTATTTGCTCCAAAAATCTGCCTTCTTTTGGGTTGTTAAACAAATACAAGATATGGAACAGCAGTCTATATTGCTATCCAGATTATTAATAGGATGGATCTGCATCACAATAATTACAGTTAGTAAAACTTAAAGGAAAAATGAACCTTGGGCAGTAAGATGTGGTAAATCGGTATCCTAGAAGTATCCATGAAGCATCCAGTATCAGCATCGATACTAGTAGATACTGCTATTCTAAGGCATATAAGAGAAAAGGAGAGATGAGAATAGTAGTTTTCTTTTGCCCGAATCCAAACTCAATAGGAAATTTTATACATCTGTTATAGCCTGACGATATTTATGGTTCCTCTTTCCCCATTTGTGGAAGGTTTGCCACCATGAACAATGAAATTACATTGTCATCGTTGTCATCATCATTTCCCATCTATCTAGGATAGGTTTTGTGAGTTATAATTTCCAACTCAACCATAGGGCCATATTTTCTGTTAACTTTGTTGTGTCTATCCTCACTACTTTGTTCAAGGTTTTCATTGATCTTTTCCTTCCTCTTTGTATCATTTATTAAGGGATAAGTGCATGAGTAAAAAGGGAAATACAGGACAGGAATTAACTTTTAAAAAAAATATCTGTCTAAACTAATCTAATCTGCATGATTATACAGTTATGGTAGACTACTGGTGAACCAAATCTCCACACACTAGGTGTCTCATGGTAGTGTGCAGGTGCACCATTCACACCATTTACTATTTTGTACTCTTGGCATGACCACAAAATACCAAAAAGCCTAAATACCCAGAGTTGCCAATTGGTCAATGGATGATTCATCCGCTTCAGCATCCTTCATTCTTCTGATGGATTTTTTTTAAAGGAGGTGGGCAAGCATAGTGTAAGAAACTATATTATTAAAGGTATGAAGATATTTTGTTAACTTCTTTTTTTTTTATCGGTAACAATAAACTTTATTAAAGAAAGAAAGAAGTACAACTCGGCTTAAAAAAGATCAAAACGCCATCCATAGTGGACCTGGTACAAGAAAAATGAACCAGCCACACAATAAATAATAGAGACACTTAAATTACAAGATCTATGTACCCCTTGCTTAGCTAAACAGTCTGCCATCCCGTTTGCAGATCTACTAATGTTTTGAAATGTAACTTGCAGAAATTAGATGACTAATTTCATTGAAGAGAAATTGCATTTTCCATGGCCCCCTCAATGATTTTACCCAAGAAATATTGTTAGCCAAATCACTCTCACAATAAGATAATGACGAAATGAGGTATGAAAAATACAAAGACCTTACAAGATTGCCAGAACTCCCACTTCATTAGAGTCTTTGATCCCCACATGTTTCGAGAACATAAACAAAACTTCCCCCTTGTGATTTCTTAGAACACCTCCAATGCCAGCCAAACCCGGTTTTCCTTTTGCCTCTCCATCAACAATGAATTTTAAGACTTCACATGGTGGAGAACAATAAGATACTATCCTTTTCTATTTTAAAGCACCTGTCTTCAAACAACTCCTCAATTTTGCATGATGTTATCTATCTTAATTTCTGAAAATTTTTTTGTAGCCCAAGCCCATTTAGCGATCCTCAATAGCAAAGGTGAAGTTAGATCCCCCGAAGACGATTCTTTCTTGTTGAAGATTCTATCATTCCTCTCTTTCCAGATTGACCAAAGAATGGAAGAAGGAATAATCCTCCATAAAAACGTACCATTCCCAACCATCGGGGCCCTCCTCCAACCTTCAAACACCATTGGTAATGAACCTGGAAAACACCAACTCAGCTCGCTTTGTTTGAGGAAAATCCCCTAAATAGATGAAGCGACGCCACAATGAATTAACAAGTGATCTATCGACTCCATCTCTGATAGGGGAGTATTTTACTATTGGGCATTTTTGTCATTTTATTATTTCTCTCTCTCCAAGTTTAGGAATTTTAATATTTCCTTCCAAATTTAGGATTTCTTTTCCTTGAAGGCTAAGTTTAGGGTATTTTGGTGTTTTATATTACTTGGAGAAGGCTCATAACCTAGCCTATATAAAGGCATGTTAGATTGAAGTTTGACGGTATTCAGTGAATAAAAATTAAGCCTTGGCTTTGTTTCAAGAGTATTTCTCTTCTTTTTTTGTGTTCTGTATCTCTAGGGAATTCTTCTATCGAGTGGTGAGCGTGGATTTCGTTCTGTATCTCGGGGAGTGGCCTTTGAATGGTGATCACATCAACTCTGTATTCCGTAGGTGGATCTCCTTTGGGTGAATACGAGTTGATTATTGATAACAAAGATTGGAGCTATCCATATTATTTGTTATTTTGCTTGTGGATCTTTTTCATCCATATCTCCCGGCATCAAGTGGTATCAAAGCCAGGTTACATTTGTGATGGCCTATCGGGGTCGTGGTCGTCGTGGTCGGGAAGTTGAGAGACCAACCCGCGAGCGTGATCTTCGTGATATTGAGAATGAAGAATTAAGAAGACAGGTGCAACAACTTCAACAAGAATTGGCACGCCTTCAACCTTTGAGACATGACCCATCACACCAAGGATCAGAGGATGAAGTATCAAATGATGAACGAGAAGAATTCAATCCTTTCCACCGTGAGCCTAGCCCAGAACCAAATCTGAATATTGCTCGTAGAAATTTCGAATTCCGACGAGAACCTTTTAATATCAAGGTCGAAATTCCGGAATTCGAAGGGAGAGCTCAACCAGATGACTTCATTGATTGGTTGCTTACAGTAGAGCGGATCTTTGAATATAAAGATGTATCGGAAGATCGCAAAGTGAAGATTGTGGCAATCAAACTAAAAAAACATGCGTCAATTTGGTGGGAGCATCTCAAAAGGCAGAGAGCTCGTGAAGGAAAGAGTCGCATTGAAACCTGGGAAAAGATGAAGAAAGTACTCAAGAAGAAATTTCTTCCTGATAACTACAGGCAAGATGCTTTTCTTAAATTTCATAATTATAAGCAAAAAGATTTGTCTGTTGTTGATTATACTGCTGAATTTGAGTACTTAATGTTGCGGTGCGATATTTTGGAGCCTGAAGAGCAAACTATTGCCCGTTATCTTGGTGGATTACGTGCTGAAATTTGCGATGTGGTCCAACTACAGCCTTATTGGACTTTTAACGATGTTTGTAAGCTTGCAACAAAAGTTGAAAAGCAATTGAAGGAGTCCCGAAAAGGAAATTTTCGTTCTACAAGCCGCGACATGTCTTTTAATCGAGGGAGTGTGTTCACCCCAAAGGCAAATTCTGCTAACGCGTCGTCATCAAAATCTCCTCCTAAGCAAGAAATTTCAGCAGCCGTTCCTAAAAGTGCCAATCCTCCCACTAGTCGTCGATGTTTTAAATGCCAAGGTATTGGTCATATTGCTTCTGATTGTCCTAACCGTAAAATTATGTCTCTTGTGGAGGAAGATGTAGGCAGCGAGGAAGCAGATTTGGGTGAGCCAATATATGATGGAGGGGTAGACGACGACGAAGAAATTATCTATGCCGATCAAGGGGAATCTTTGGTTGTTTGTAGGAGCTTGAGTGCAGCCCATGTCGACGACAATAATTGGCTTCGTAACAATATCTTCCATACGAGGTGTACTTCTCATGGCAAGGTGTGCAATATCATTATTGATGGGGGAAGTTGTGAAAATGTTGTGGCGGCGAAGATGGTGGAAAAATTGCAGCTGAGAACAGAAGATCATCCTCATCCATATAAGCTTTCTTGGCTTCGTAAAGGTAATGAGGTAAAGGTTCATAAATGTTGTCTCATTCAATTTTCTATAGGCAAAAAATATTCAGATGAGGTGCTATGTGATGTTATACCTATGGATGCGTGTCATTTATTACTTGGTCGCCCATGGCAATATGATAGACGAGTAATTCATGATGGGTATAAAAATACTTATTCTTTTGTGAAAGATGGAGTGAAGGTGGTGTTAGGGCCTGCTAAGATGGAGAGTTATCCCAAGCCTTCTAAAGGGGAGGGAAATAATTTACTGTCAAAATCTGAAGTAGAAAAGGCAATAATGGAATTTATTGAGCCCTATGCACTTGTAGTATTGGAGGAAAATGAGGAGAAGGGTGATGTGCCTCAAATCATATATACTTTACTTCAAGAATTTATGGATGTCGTGCCTGATGAAATTCCACCAGGATTACCACCTATGAGGGATATGCAACATTGCATTGACCTTATACCTGGTTCAAGTCTTCCAAACAAGGCAGCATATAGGATGAATCCTAAGGAGCAAGAGGAGTTGCAAAGACAAGTTGATGAGTTGATGAGTAAAGGGTTGGTGAAGGAAAGCATGAGCCCATGTGCTGTTCCAGCTCTCCTTGTGCCAAAAAAAGATGGATTCAAGCAAGGTAGAGGCAATACTAAGCTGGCCTATTCCGAAGTCTATTCATGATATTCGAAGTTTTCATGGGTTAGCTTCCTTTTATCGTCGCTTTATTCGTCATTTTAGCACTATTATTGCACCTATCACTAATTGCTTGAAGGGAGGAGTGTTCAAGTGGACTGAGGATGCACAAAAGAGTTTTGAGACTCTTAAGAAGAAGGTAACTGAAGCCCCTGTTCTTGGTTTGCCAAATTTTGAGGTTGTGTTTGAAGTTGATTGTGATGCATCTAATGTGGGAATTGGTGCTGTCCTTCGTCAAGAAGGGAAGCCTATCGCTTATTTTAGTGAGAAACTAAATGATGCTCGTAAGCGACATTCTACCTATGACAAAGAATTTTATGCTATTGTGCTCACTTTGGATCATTGGAGCCATTATTTATTGCCCACTGAATTTGTGTTATTTTCTGACCATGAAGCTTTGAAGTTTATCAATGGTCAACATAAGCTTATTCAGCGACATGCTCAATGGGTGGAGATGTTACAAGCTTATTCTTTCACCATCAAGCATAAGTCAGGAGTGCTCAACAAGGTGGCTGATGCTCTTAGTCGAAGGCATTCCTTGCTTACCACTATGCAAGTGAAGGTTTTAGGCTTCGAGGTTCTCAAGGAGCTTTATCAGGATGATCCATACTTTGGCACTATTTTAATTGCATGTTCGAAAGGACCTTTTAATCGCTTTGTCTTACAGGATGGATTTCTTTTCAAAGATAACCGGTTGTGCATTCCTCAATGCTCTTTGAGGGAGGCAATTATTTTGGAAGCTCATGGAGGAGGCCTAGCTGGACATTTTGGGCGAGACAAAACTCTTTCCTTGGTGGCAGACCATTTTTATTGGCCGCGAATGGAACGAGACATTATGCGACACTTGAAGCGTTGCAAGACTTGTCACATTGCCAAGAGTCATGGGCAAAACACAGGACTTTATACTCCATTACCGGTTCCAAATGTACTGTGGGAGGAAGTTAGCATTGATTTTGTGCTGGGATTGCCGCGGACTCAGAGGAACAAGGATTCCATCATGGTGGTTGTTGATAGGTTTTCTAAAATGGCGCACTTTGTTTCCTGCAACAAAACCATGGATGCTTCGCATGTAGCTGACTTATATTTTCGAGAGATTGTACGACGTCATGGTGTGCCAAAGACAATAGTTTCTGATCGAGATCCTAAGTTTCTGGGTCACTTCTGGCGCACTTTATGGAGAAAGCTTGGTACGACATTACTATTCAGTACATCTCATCATCCTCAAACAGATGGTCAAACTGAAGTAGTTAACCGAAGCTTGGGAAATCTTTTAAGGAGTCTTGTGGGTAAGAATATTCGTCAGTGGGATCTTATGCTAGCTCAGGCGGAATTTGCTTATAATCGTTCTTTAAGCCAAACTACTGGTTGCAGCCCCTTTGAAGTTGTGTATGGTCTCAATCCTACTAGTCCGTTGGACTTAGCTCCTATTCCTATTATGCAACAGTTTAGTGGAGATGCTGAGGAGCGAGTCACGGCTATTAAGAAGATGCATGAACAGATTCGAGAGAAAATTATCAAGCAAAATGAGAAGTATCGTTTGAGCGCTAACAAGCATCGCAAGCCTGCAGCATTCAAAGATGGAGATTTGGTGTGGATTCATCTTCGAAAGGAGCGTTTTCCAAGTGGAAGATATGGGAAGCTGATGCCTTGTGCAGATGGTCCATTCAAAGTATTGCGACGAATCGGGAACAATGCTTACAAGATTGAACTTCCAGGAGACTATGGTGTTTCGGCAACATTCAACGTATCTGACTTGTCCCCTTACTATGACGATGAAGCTGATTCAAGACTCGAGGACGAGTCTCTTTCAACCAGGGGAGTATGATACGGGAGTATTTTACTATTGGGTATTTTTGTCATTTTATTATTTCTCTCTCTCCAAGTTTAGGAATTTTAATATTTCCTTCCAAATTTAGGATTTCTTTTCCTTGAAGGCTAAGTTTAGGGTATTTTGGTATTTTATATTACTTGGAGAAGGCTCATAACCTAGCCTATATAAAGGCATGTTAGATTGAAGTTTGACGGTATTCAGTGAATAAAAATTAAGCCTTGGCTTTGTTTCAAGAGTATTTCTCTTCTTGTTTTGTGTTCTGTATCTCTAGGGAATTCTTCTATCGAGTGGTGAGCGTGGATTTCGTTCTGTATCTCGGGGAGTTGCCTTTGAATGGTGATCACATCAACTCTGTATTCCGTAGGTGGATCTCCTTTGGGTGAATACGAGTTGATTATTGATAACAAAGATTGGAGCTATCCATATTATTTGTTATTTTGCTCGTGGATCTTTTTCATCCAGCATCAATCTCCCTCCCACAAAGGCAACACATCAGGAATAGTAGCAGACTAGCAGTCACCAGCCCCCTTCTTATCAGAACATTTGCCGTCGAGATTTTGCCAGCCACTGCCAACTAGCAAAAAGCCTCCACTCTAGGAGGAACAAGTCCCATCCACATTGCTGGACAAGTAGATGATACTTGTTTGGCAACTTTATTAATAGAGTCAAGTAAAATAAAGCCCCCATTTCTCAAAAAAAATAAGTCACATCAAAAGCACTTTAATTCAAATTTCCGGCCATATTTTTCAAAAAAACTCAAAAAGCAACCCCCTTTCTCCACTAAAAGACAAAAAAACTCCACTTTTCAATACAAAAGTCAAAAAGATTCCATCACAAACAACTAAAAAAAAATACCATTATAACCCACTTATATTTTATTCTTTCTTCAAAATAATCTTTACTGAACTCAACTCCATTAGTAAAGCCCCCAAATCTCCTTATAGAATGAGCTTGAGGAGAACAAACTCTTAGAAAGAGGCTTTCAAATGCAAAAGTTGGCTGCATTCCTGCATAAACGTTAGAAAGAAGATTGGACAACTGGAATACACTTAAGGTTGTACTTGGTTGTATGAAACATCATAAACAGCAAGCTTCTTTAGAAGAAGACCTTGGGTTAACCAACGCAAGGCATTAACAAATCGTAAAAACACCTTCAACTAAACCTTAGATGGCTTCAGCAACAAGGCTGCACTCTGGATGGAATAATTTGCACTCAAAATCTTTCGAAATCCTAAATCCTATTCCATTTTGTTTTGTTTATTTAGAAAGTCTCCCCACTTAGCACACTGGTTGAGTGGCGTGTTGTTATCTCATTCATATGTTTTTGGTCAAAATAAATTATACTGTTCTTATAACAGAAGTGCATGATATCTTGCTTGATATACAGGAAGTACACAAGAACTACATCAATTGTCTTCCTGGGGAAGTCCGAAATACGGTGTGATGTTTTAATAGCAGCCATCATAGACGCATGGAACAAGTGCAAAAGAGGTAACAACTTATATCTGATGGCTGTGGTTGTTTAAAGCATGCAACTAGTGTGTTGGCCTGTTGGATGATATATGAGTAGCTTAACTTTTAAAGTTAGCAATTGAGGACTTTGCTCTTCAAAAAGATCCCAAGCGCATTCTTTTACCGCCACAAACGTTCTCGTCAGAAGGTTAGCTAACATCTCTATATCGAACTTAATTCAGATGTTGAAAATTTTGAAACAGACATTTTCACAGGGATCTCAATGTTCATTTTCATGCTTTTCCAGGTGAATCATCCTCTTTTTCTGAAAAAAAAAAAGAATGTACGAGACGGTCAAGGTTATGCTGGATTTCGCTGGATTATTTATTTCTATGATTCTGTCAAAATTCATACTCACAGATCAATAAGTCCTGCCACCATATGGTAAGAGTATAACATTAAACTTGAAGGCCATGGATCAAGAAGTTAGGATCATCTAATGGAGTTGAAATTTTGTAAACATGGTGTCATTCAAATCTTTCGGTCTGCTACCTCCCTCATGATTGGTGTGGTCCAATTGGGCCCCATAATGGAGAGGGTGCATGCTTGAGCATGGCCATATATGAAGGCATGGCCCTACCGTGCGAGGCAGCACGTGGAGCAGGTAAAACCACACCCCAAACCCAAACAGCCCCCCATCCCCCCAAACACACACACACACAACACACACAGAGGATCCCGTGGGTTTGAACCTTTCTGGATGGACTGGACTGTTGGATCAATTTTTTTTTTATCTAAAGCCATTAAACTTGTGGGCTAAGGATCAAGGGTTAGGGGCTTAGGGGAATTGGATTAACTTGAAATTTGATATCTGGGGTGGTCCCACATGGATCTTTTCATTGCATGGTACTGTGGGAGGTAGATGCACAGTAAACTGCCTATATATAAGGATAGAGAGTGTGAGTGTGTGCACTATGCGCTTGCACATGTGTATTACTTGAGATGCTCGTTTGTGCGTGGTTGTGCATAGGTATAGCTTCTCTGTTGTTTTTTATTATTATTATTATTATTATTTTTATTTCTCTCATCTTCAGGTCTTTGTACTCAGTCACCAAATTCAAATTTTCTCAGCTGGAGAAAAATTGCCAGATCTGCCCTCATTGTGCTCTTCCTTAGAGCTTCCAGTAAATTCCAGAGCAAAAAGTGCTTCCCTTGATGTTTTGGGTCCGAATCCTGGCACTGAAATAAACTTAGGTTGGTTAAGTATATTATTTTTCTTTCCCCTTCCTCCTTCCCTACATACTATTTTTAAGTAATATTTCAAATTCTACTTGCATAGGTAGTTCAAGCTGTATTTTTTCTTCATTTGAAAGGTTTAGGATTTTTTTTTTCTTTTTTTGTGATCGCTAGTTTGGTGATGGATTTAAACCATCCAATTAGTAGATCACCTCTTGGATGAACCATTGCCTGAAGGTTACAATGACCTCTTGGTGATGGGTCCAACCATTGGATCACATCCAGTTAGTTTCAATGCTCTTTTTTGGACATCCATAAAAAGAAAAGGTGTATAGATGAAATGGTTAGAAAATTCACATTAAATTTTCAGAAATTACTAATCCATGAGTTGGCGTCTCAGTTACTTGGACTGGATCAGTCAACCATTCAACTTGATCCAAGCTCTTTGGGAAAAGTTACGTTTTCAGGACTTTTACTTGTAAACCATGCTGACGGCTATTATCTTCAGTTGATGCAGTGCCTTGTAAAATTGCATTTGAATGCCATTCTTTGTTGAATTTTCAGTTCCTCATACCGTTGCGCACATGAGCTAGCCTTAACAATGATATAAAAGTTGTTCATTACTGGATTTTTTTCTTTTATATTTAAGCCATGATGTTGCAGAACTAACTGGATGCTTTTGCAAAGTTCCGAACCTATGTTGGCAGGACATGGATATGAAGTCCATATCCATGTTTTTTTTTTTCTGGTTGGTAACAAAAGAATTAATATGAAGAGAGAAAAAAAAAAAAAAAGACACCTTGAAAAAAGGCTAACAATTGTATAGAAGCATTATGCAAAGACAGTAAACAAAATACAAAACTAGAGCAACAAAAGGGGAAGCATTATACCGAGACCATATCCATGCTTGTCTTTTCATTGAACTGGCTATTTATATCACTTAATAATACTCGTACAAAGATTTACCTACAATATCTATAGTTGCTTTTGTTACATGTTTTACTTATTTTGTTTAATCTTAGAAATAAATCTGAGAAAACTCCTTTATTTAGTTTAAACTTGGAAATCCCACAGACAATGTTGAGCCCAAGAATCTACTAAGAAATTGATCTTAATGGATGATGACACTAATTATTGCTTACATTCTCTTACGAATTCAATTGAAAATCTTACCTGCACCAGATAGTAATCAATGAATTTTGTTGAAAATAGCAGAAGTCAACTTGTTCAGACTCCATAAACTTGGGGTGTATCATGCTGCTGCTCAGCTCGTGGAAGTGGCCCTTCTCATTTGGACATGGAGAGGGCCATACTACTTGATAAGTCCAAAAGAATGAGCCGTTTGAGCAAAGATAAGTTGATACTGTTTCTCTATCACCTACTATGAAAATTGTACTCAGATGGTCAGAACTGTTGCTTCCTGTTGGCTGCTACAAACAAGTGAATTGACCTTCCGAGAATATTGAAATATCTCTCTCTCTCTCTCTCTCTCTCTCTCTCTCTCTCTCTCTCTCTCTCTCTCTCTCCCCTTTGTGAAATGCTTTATGAACTTTGGACTGTTGTGCAACTTCAACTTTCATGATGGATTCTGATACATCTTGGGTTTTGCTTTGTATTTGCAAGCTCTTACAATGACCTCTGCTAAAATTATGGACTTAATGGACATATTTTCTAGTTAAACACAATTAGATGAGAAGAATTATAGGGTCCTTGATGCAACCGACCATTCTTTTCAAGTGTTGCATCCCATGGATTGATGGTGGGGATCATTGATCCCATCAGCTATCCCTGAAAACTCAAATTGGACGACTGCAGCAATGTGTTCTTTATTTCTTTTGTCTTATCTGTTGCTTTATTTTTAGCTGAGCCCGAGATTTTATGGCTGGGATGTTTCAAATGGGAAGATTCTTGGGGCATTCTTCATCTATGATAAGCCTCATCATATCAATGGTCTAAATGGTTGAAACATGGGGTCCCACTTATTTAGCATAGTATATTATCCAACAGGACCCAACAATTCTTAGTCAGATATCTTTTAACACAAATTGACAACGAGTAGAGAAAACAGTTGAAGGGCACTGTTAATCTTTCTTTCTCCATCAGCCTACAATAGACAACAAGCATCCGAAGTGGTTATATTTATGCATCCGTCCATCGACTTTACCTTTCACCAACATTGCCAAGACCTTCCCCTTTGGAAAGGGGAAATCATGGTAGATGGGATATGGACCTTGCTTTCAGGGACGACGATGTTGCAAGTCCGCTGATACTCGAGGAGATGCATTTACAAAGCACTGAGGTGAAGAAGAGACTACACCCTTTGCTCAACCTCGAGAGACCTGTAAATGACTTTGATGCTTCTAATCTGGCTACTTAGGATTCATCAGAAGCATGGAGTTGTTCATGATAGGCCCTATGACAAAATTGAGAGATGATAGGTTCTTAATGGGTGTAGAGATCTTTGCGTTATTTTTGCAAGTTCATCCGTCCTTATCTTCTTTTTGGTAATCTTGTGTATATCAATGCTTATTCTTTATGATGCCCTCGCATAGGGTTATTTTCTGTTTTGCTTGAGCTTTTCCTATTCATGTTAACATAAGCTATGTAATGTAGCAAAGAGAAAATGACACTTGTTTGCTCAGCTGGTTAGGGATTTGTACTGTGCATGGGTTTGTGTCCCTCATTAAAAAAAAGGAAAGAAGGAAAAAAAAAAAAAAAAGAGACTTATTATAAGCTGCACTGTTGTACATTTGGATCACAACCTTAAACATCAAATATAATAATTCCTCAATAAGTTGAATTTTTTGTTTGCATCAATTGCCAACTTGTATATCCTAATTTATGTTTATCTGTTGGAATAGATTGTGTATCTATGGTTTTGGACAGCTAAAGATGTATTTGCATGTTCACCAAACCATAGTCAGTTCTGATATTTTGGAATAAACAAATGGTCATCCAAGCTTTGCATTTGGATTTTTGTTGGTGCCGAGATTGGGGATTGCATTAGTCAGGAATGGTGTTCCTCAGATACTTCTGCCCCACATCAGTGACCAATACTGATAGTGATTTGTGGATTAGAAGGCTTCATCTCAGCAACTCATCATTTTCTTATTTCTGTCCTGCACCAGACACAACAGAACAAATAACCATCCTATTGGCCAAAATGCTCTAAACTTAATGTTCAACACTCTGGGAGGACTTCATTTTCCTGGCCTTAATTCTGCTGAAGTGTTAGGGCCATTTTGGCCAGTTCACATTTAATTCTTCGCCTTAATCACAGGGTGAGGTGGTGTGACTGTTAGTAAGAACTGGATACATGCATGTAGAAATTGGATATATGTATTCTCTGGTGTATTTTATGACTGCATCTGCTGTCATGAGGTTCATCTTCAGCAGAAGCTATATATGGGTATAGGGTCCAAAGGCCAACAGTCTCATGAAAACTTGGCTTTGTTTGGGCTAAATGTTACCCTTGCTGTTTTGGGTTTGCTCCAAATCGAAGGCCCGACTTACTATATGGGCATGCTGGGCTAATAATTTACACGCTCTAGAGAGGCCTGGTTTGTTTGCCATTGGCTGGGCCTTAGCCTGATTTAAGTCTGAACTGATCTGGCCTGTTGACAGTTGTAGGAATTATAATATTCTCTTCATATAGTATCTCATGTCCAATCCGAATACCTTTTGTTACTACTAGTCAAACACATGAGGAAAAAAAAAAGCCCAGCTGTCTGTTTTGGGCCCTAAGGTTATGTAGGTTAGGTCTATTCTTAGACCTCTATATCTACTCTTTCCTATTTAAAGACAGAAAGTTGTAGGAAAACACTCTCAGCCGTCCATGAAGGTTAAAAATCATTCTCACAAAAACCAACTTGCATACAATCTTCATGATTGCATTTGCTTTAGAATATATGATAATTGTTTCACCCACTAAGGGACCAAACAATTAAATATACCAGGGACTAGTTTTTCTTCACACCATAGTACATCCATAGCTTTTTAATCTTCTCATCAACTTCTTTGTGTCTATTGTCTTAGGTAATGAAAAGTGCAAAACCACCCACCTCTACGAGTTTGCAATAGTTTATTGAAGCACATTAGAAACAGCTCTAAAAATGTGCTCTGCACTAAATTTTAACTAGTCTTTTGCATGAAGAAGGTCACAATGGATATTTTTATTCCTTTATGTAGGGAACATGCAGTGATTTCATTTTCAATAGAGAGTGACCCACCACATCCGCCGTTGGATGTAATGATTAGGGGTGTTTTGTTTTCATGGGTCTTCAAGTCAAAGCAATGATGTTGTGTACAGAAGATGGTAAAGGGACATTGGCTTGTAGTGGAGGGTGTTTGTGTGGAGAAGCCATATGATTGCTCCTTTCTCGGTTATGATGAATCATGGAGAGTGGAATTTTATTCTGGTCAAAGATAAGGGGAGAGAAAAGGAGATAGCTCTTTTGGAATTTAAGTGATCTCCACATCCCCTACATATTCTTTTTTTACTACTATTATTTTGTATTGTGTTTGTGATCTTGTATTTAGTATTTACTACCTTATCTTCTCCATTCATTATCAATTTTAAATCCTAATTCATTATGATACTGATACAGCTGCAGTTCTGAAGGCCCGATAAAGGAGGAGGATTGTGTTGGGTTAGAAGCCAATGCAAGACATTTGTCACAACTGAGTTTCGAGCACTTCCTGCTTTTAAGTTGGCTCAGAATAGATTAAAACAGCGAATCAGAATTCATGTAGCTAATTTCAATGTAGTTGGGACAAGGCTTTGATGATGATGATGACGACGATGGTGATAAAACTATAATAATGATTTAACTCGCCAGGCTTGAGAAACTTGACCGAGTCTTACTGAGTTACTCACACTCAATCAAATTCTTCCAATTAACTTGACTCGGCGACTTCTCTACGTTGCAACAAAATGAAGCTGAGAGACACAATGTTTACTTGAAGAAAAGGGACCATAGAGACTGTAGAAGGATTGGACATAAGAAGAGTTATGGTTCTAAGGTTTGTGTGATTGATATACAAGTGATCATTATCTAGAAATCTTGAAAGATCTTGTGGCCCATGGAACCCAACTTATTGAATTATTGGGATGTCCACTAAACTTGATCAGAGCCAAGACCTGGGCCTTTGTTACAGGGATTAGCCTCTACAGGCCCACAATGGGTGAAGATGGAGGAGACCTAGGTTGCATATTTGGGGCTTTGGAGATGGGTGAATTTGTCATTCTAAGTTGTACTAGGTTGAGATTTGGGAATTGATGGTTTTTGTTTGTGCAAGGCCATTTGAGTCAGCTGATTAGATAGTCCATCCAACAACTGACACTGTTTTGTGTTTTTGGGTCCCCTGCTTCCTTTTGAAAGAGATTGCTTTTGGAGCGTGCATGCAAAGCACAAAGAAAACAAAAGGACAGTAGGCAGTAGCTGTTCATAAAGGAGATAGGAAATGAGGCTGTAAACGGAGCCTCAATAATCCAGGTATGACTTATGAGAACCTTTCCAAACGATTGAGGTATGGGTCTTATATAGGCCCATTTATGGGTTGGTCCACAATTAATATAAAGTATAAATAATGGGGCATGCTCATTGGCCCACTTGCAGATGTCTCTCATGGACCCTCTGTGCGGACTCACTTGCGGGGTCCACCTGAGACCGTGCCAATAGTGGAATTTGGATAGAAATCCAGATAAATATGTCTAGGAAGCTTTCATATTTGAATTCTTGTATGTTCAGAGATGACAATTTGAATTCTGAACAGATTTCAGTAGTAAATTAAAATAAGACATGCTAAGAGTACAGGAAGAATGGATTATATTGTTGTTTGAGAGTCTACATGTTGATGTGACAATGACCATTACTGGAGAAATGAATTGGTCTTTAGGATTGTAGTTGAGGGACTGAAGAATCCTCTAACTTTCCTGATTTTGTACTCGATTAGAAAATCCTCTAACTTTCCTGATTTTGTAATCCATTAGAAATGTTCCAACATATGAGAAAATGTTTTCCCGGAAAGCTCGCAACCTGCAGTGGGAAAATCCCTATAAAAAGGGATACTTCACTATTAGAGCTGACAGTCAAATAGAAGCTTCCTCTCAATGGAATGCTACTTCTCTCAAAGCAGAGGTCTGGTAGATGACAATACTCTTGTCAATGGATGCTAAAAGTTCCCATACTCTATACTGTGAAGTTGATTGGTTTTCGCATCCTAACAGCTTAAACTTTTGAAATGTATTGGCTATTCGAGTTTGACATGGTATTAGAGTCATGCCGGGGGAAAAGAAGTTGTTTCCCCAAGTCTCGCGGGCAAGCACATATCTCGTAGGTCGGCTTGTGTGGGTTGCAAATTTGAATGATGTTTCCATTTGGGTGGAGGGGAGAAGTGGTCTGTTATGTATATTGGTTTTCCGCTTCCTATTAGCTTAAGATTTTGGGATGTATTAGATAGTTAGACTTGATACTTATAACTTGTTTTTAACACATATAGCCCTCTAACGTTCTAGCTCCCTCAAAGAAAATTTCCTAGATTCGCCACTTCCCAAACCAAACATGTCATATTTGGTCATTTATTTTGTTGTTTTTAATAATAATAATAATAATAATAATAATAATCATAATAATAATAATAAGAAGAAGGAGAAGAACCTTAACCTTGTCCATTCACACACCAGAAATCCATATACCAATTAAAAATGACAAAAAGACCAAGGAGGGGCATTTCCGTCATTTCCCCTTTCTCCACCGAAAGGAAGCCCGTGTTAGTTAATATAGTTAACCACTTGGATGCCGTTGGGAAGGCTCGAACCCTCGTAGGCAGTTTCCAAGTTTCCATCTTTACCCTCCCCCACAGAGAGCCGAATTACCTTCTCCTTCCCGCCATTTTTTACCGTTACCAGGCTCGTTTGAAATATGTCTTTCAGCCATTTCTCAAACAAGCTCTCCCCAAATGTATCTGATGCTTCCACCAGCTCTTCCAACACCACCCCATCAACACACAAGCATAAAAAACCCCTCCTTTCGCTCCCAATCGCCTGTTCGAAGGACCTATTGAGCTTGGAAAGGAATTTTTCCGACATCAGGCCCATCCGGGCCGGACTCCGGTTGAAGACGAATCGATTTTCGATCGACTCGAGAAATCCGTTTGGGATATGGATATCGGTCACTGTCTCCTGGGTCAGATCACTCTGATTGGCATTGGATTCCTCACCTTCGCCTTCATCCTCCTCGGCGCAAATGTTCAAGTCTAGGTTTGTGGCACTGGACTGCCTCAGGAACTGCTTCTTCTCTATTTCGCTTTCCTGGATGATCAAGTGGTCCTCATTTTCACCTGTTCGCAGACGCTTCGCGTTGTTGGATGAAGACCAATCAGCTTTTCGCTTATAGCTGGTGGAATTGGCTGTGTCAATCTCAATTTCCTCCAATTGCAATTTCAGCTGAATTACCGAATTGGATTTTTCTGTGTTGTTGTCTTCGTCGAACTTCATTGGACTACATGTAGTCAAGATAATTATGCTGTGGGAGAAATGCACTTCTCTGCCATTTAGGCCTTCCAATTTCCCATCTTTGAAGCCGATGGTGAGTAATTTTATGAAGTGGGTCTCGGCGCAATCAATCTCTTCTATCAGAATCACTCGATAGGGGTCGCTTATCAAGGCCTCGGAGAGAATTTCAGCACATGAAGCTCCACTAGTTCTTTTCAAGTTCATGTGAACAAGCCTGTCAGCTGACCCGTAAAGCGAATCTGCAATTGTTCGCGCCAATCTTCTGTTTCCAATCCAATCAGTCCCCTGCATCAGTAACCAAGTCCCATTCTTTGCCCTTGACTTGCGATCATGCAATGCCGCTGCAATTGCAGGAACTGTTTCGGATTGCCAATAGATGTTTTCTTCCAGTTCCCTGCACAAATCCCCCAGGTCTTTAGTTGCTTTCATCTGATCAATTGATGTCATGGAATCAGAGAACAGAGGATTCCCAAGTGCAAGGGTGATCTTCACTTCCTTGGTATCTCCTCTCTTAAGGGTATCCAAGTTAAGTTCAGATGGATGATGGTTCTGGGTGACATTGCCACCCCCAATTTCGACAGACCAGGACTGCTGGTTTTTCAACTGAGCCATATGGTTGGAATTAGACCCTGGCTTTGATGTAGATTCAGCAAAGGAGATGGAATTCAAGTCAGTGAAGGCATTCTGCTTGAATTGGAAGCTGGTAGGCCACAAAGGATAAGGGGTTGAGTAGGCATAACTCTTGCCACCACTTTGGTTGATCAAGGAAGGGTTCATTTGAATAAAGTTATGTTTTGGTTGATGTAGGCTTTGGCATAACTTGTTCCATTTTCTTCTAAGCTCAAGCAAAATATCCTGTAAAATTAAGATTTTGATCAGTGTAAGCGTCTGAAAAATAAGAACAATCATATTGAGATGTTGAGGAATTATATGTTCATCGAAAGAAGGATCTGAGGCCTTTACTTTGTATGTGGGGCCAACATTGCTCTGATGGGTCCTACTGTTGATTGATCATACCCCAAAAATGAGTCATGACCCTTTGATCAACAGTTTTCCAGTTAGACTTTTGAAAAAGAAATACAGACGTTCTACATTTGGCTTAAAAAATGCCAAATACAGGATGGTTAGATCAGTTCTTACTGGACCGATTTTGGGGCATAATCTATCCAATTACTTACAGGTCTGATTCCCCCACATCATATAATTCCTATTTGCGATATCGTGTTTGATTTCTTTTACCTTCTTTGGAAGATTCTCTGCTCTATATTGTTGCAACCAGTAAGGCATATTCAAGCCTCTATCCATGTCATTAGCATCACCAGAGCCAAGCAAAGATGAAGGCTTTTGCTGGGTTGATTTGAATATCCCAGCTTCTCTTTCAAAATTGGAAGTGCATTCAGGACAGCAGATGAGCTTATCTTGTTCTTCATGGGCACTGAAAAGCTTTGATTCCACCAGCTGAGATGGACTAGAAGAGAAGGATGCTCTTGCATCCAGACCACTGCAATAAATGAGCAACAGAAGGCTGCGATTAGTGGATACCATATTGAAATTAGTATTATCAGAATGTTTTTCATCTTCTGTTTTTTTGTTTGTACACACATGATGTAGCAAGTCTTTGAATTAGAAGATGGCAAGATGGGTCTCACCATAGATCAAAGGCCAAAACCCCAAGTCAATGGGGTCGACTCTCAACTTTTATAGTAGTGAAAACAGTGCCATGTAATTCATGAATTAGTCCAAGAATTTAGCAAAACGGGAAAACTGAAGTGTAATTAAATGCTATATCAGAACATTACACAAAAGATGATTCTTTTTTTCTTTTTAATAAGCTGGTGAACTCAAAATTTAACAGAGCCAAGTTGATCGCCCTAGTTTTAAATTGACTTGGGGTCTCAGGACCATGTTCTCACAACTACACCGCATTGCAGACATTAACATGGTATACTATTAAGTGATAGTGGTCCAAAAGATTATAAATTTTGAAATTCAAAGCAATACAAGTAGTAGAAATCTAGTTATTGATAGTCATCACTCATACAGAGACTCCATACATACAAATATAAAAAAAAATTTACATTGGGAAGTCAGAGAAATGAATTGGACCCTATAGAAAGAAAGGAGTAAGATAAAAAGAGGAGGACAGCTACACTTCCAAGCTCGTACTACTCTTAATTTCCTACATTGGATTTTTTCTGTAGATGTCTGATATAGAAATCTGCAATGTTTAGAAGCTTCAAACAGATGTTACCGAAGAAGATGAAAAGGACACTGCATGTGTGTTAAACCTGCCTACAACAAAGTGGTCCTGATTTCAGGCCATGAAAGCCCAAAACACAAAAACAGTCCAACCTTCAAAAGAAGGAAAATAAAGACCCAAATAGCAATAATTGCTTTTCATGGTAAAATGAGACAGAAATCATCAAAGGAAGCAGATGGGTGTTGTTACCTAGAAGCATGAAGGCTCAAAGCAAGGCCACCTGAAGGAACAGCTACTGCTTGGAGAGCCCACTGCATTTCAAGTGGGGGTGTCTTCATCTGGCATTTCATGTATGTCTGGTAATTAGCCACACCCATTAACCACACCTTGCTGTTGCTGCAGCTGCTAAAATCAGACAGCAATCTACCCACCTCTGCAATCACATGCTCCACAGGACTATAGTAACCCAATACTCCTCCCTCTCCTCCTCTCACATGTGCTTCTTCCACAGCCCATTTTAAGTCCCCAGCATAGATGACAGCCCCACCTTCCAATGCATGGGACCCCACCTTCCTCCTCAATTCAGCAATCTTCATCTCAACATCTTCTCTCTTCATGAACTTCAAAGAAACAGGACAGAGATGGAATTTCACAAACTGCACTGACCTCAGCTCATCTGGAACCTCCCCTTTCTCCACCTTCCCCATGAGTTCCAAAACCAGCCCTTCAGTGCTGGAAAACCCATCACCCACAACCACAGTATTCCTCCTCTTCTTCCTCAACATCACCTCTAGAATCAGCCTCAGGTCCTCTTTCTTCTCAGCACCTGAGTCAATGAAATGGGCACTACCGATAAAATGCCTCTTCTGGACAGGAAACACAACTGGGTTCTGATCAGCGGAGGAATTCAAGAAATGGGTGGGCCAGAAACTGGTCTGGAACTCACTAGGAGAGGATGAACAAGAGCTGTAGCATTGAAAAACAGAGGAAGCTGTGTCTTCCAGATTGTTCTTCACACAGGTGCTGGAGAATCCAGCCTCTCTCATCACTCTACTGACACTTGGGTCATCTAGTATGGAGATGATGAGCTGCTCCAGCTCTACTTTGATGGCAAGAAGGGGCTGCTGCTGCTGCTGCTCAATGCAGCCTCTCCTCTGATGGGCCTGGGCTCTTTTTAGAGCTGCAATGAGGGCATTAGAGAGAGATGGGTGGGAGTGAAGGAGAGGGCCTGGGGTGGTTGGAAGCCTGTTCAAAGCCACATTGAAACAAAGCTCTAGAGCTCTGCACTGGAGAGGGTGGGAAGATGGGTGTGGGTGGGATTTGAGGCAGGCCCTTCTGAGAAGGCTAGCTCTAGAGCTGAGTAGCGTTGCAGCCACATGTAGGGGAGTGACCTGTGCATGGCCCCTCCTCCTAGCAAGGCTGAGAGAGAGCTTCAGGACTGAAGCAGCCTCTGATGTGAGGGTCTGCTGTACTGTACAAGCTCCTGCACGCATCACTTGGCCAAAACACCACCCCTCTCACCCCCTTGTGGAACTACCACTAATTTTACTGGGCACTTGGGACTTGTTTGTAGATGAAAACAGCTCCCTCTTCTCTTCTTCTCACCACACCACCACCTTTTGAGTGTTTGATTACTCCACTAGTGTGAATGGATGCTAGCTGCTGCTGCTCCAAAGCACCTTCTCCTATGGATGCGTGCAGTTCTGTTGATCTACTTACACTTGCTTTGCGATGTTTTGAACTTGGAAGCTGTTTTCTTCCTCTCTTTTAGTGTCTTTAGCAAAAACAGCAACTATCCATGTGGCCAAAGAAGCAAGCATCCAATGGTAGCTTCAGTGTCTACTTCACTTGTATTTGATGCTGGAAAGATTGATTATCTTCTTCCTTGTCTTCTTGTTTAACAAAAACAGCAGCTACACAGGCATGGATTGGTAGCTTTGGTATCTACTACTACCACTACTCCACCAGTATTTGATGCTGGAAGCTGCACTTTTCTCCTGAGTTATTGCTTCTTTAGCAAAAACAGAAACTACCCATGTGGCAAAAAGGACAAGCCATTGTAGCTTTAAAGTCCTCTTCACTTGTATTTGATGTTTGGAGCTGATTTAGTGATTTTCTACCTCTCTTTTGATTGTTTAGCAAAAACAGCAACTACCCATTTAGCCAAACTGCCAAACACACTCCAACAAAGAGAGTTGGTAGAGATCAAATACAAGAAGAAAGAGATAGAGATATAGAGAAAGAGAGAGAGAGATAGAGAGAGATTTATTTGAAGAGGAAAGAGATGTAAGAGGTTGATAGAGAGAGCTTTAAAGCAGCAGGCTACCTTTTTCTTCTTACTCTCCTTTGCTGTAGCTGTTATTGTTTACCTTTTATTTCCACTTCATGAGTTTCTCTTTCTGCACTGTTTTCAATCCATTCCTTTATTAAACAACAATCACAAGGCAAGCAGTACTGTTACTCTCTCTTATTCAATCACAAATAATGCCATTTTATCGCGATATCTTGGATATATATCGCCAAAGTAATCAGAAAAAGGAAATGGCAGAATATTTTATAAAGGTTTTTTATTTGTCTGATTCTGGAGAATCTGAAGTTGTAGTATTATTAAGTTATAATAGTTTAAGATATTGCAAGTGCTAAAAAATTGTAAAAGATAAGGTTTTTGTATAGTTGTTTTTCTCATGAGACATGAAAAAGCTGCCAAGAAGATTTTCTCGTGTAACTAAAGCTTTTATCCTATCACTGCTGCGATCCATGGCTTTACTAACACCAATAACAGCATGTTCCTGTGCATAAAAGTGGAATCCATACACCTCAACTTGGTGTATAAATCAACTACAAAATTGGTAGGGAATTGTGCTTGACAAGTCAATCTGAGCCGTCTAATTGATGGGACTCTCAATGAATTTTTAACCCATTTGATTGATACAATGAATTCCTTGGCCATTTCTCAACAGTTCCATCATTGATTAGACAATTAGAATTAGGGCCTTTTTAATTGCATGAGTTCAGGGGAATTCTGGCTTTGTTTTAAATTGAATGCTGACAACTTACGGTAAAATCATGAGTTCTAATAAAGAATTATTAAAGACGCAAAGGGGTCAAGGATCTAAGGATTAGATGATGATAGGACTTGACTTTGATTTGCTATGGTTTGGTGCGGATTTAATACGGTCGTGGAAGGGTATTCATTTTTCATCTTTCCGTAAATCATTCTTATCATTATTTTTTTGGTTTTAGCCACTTCTAAGAATACAATTTTCAAAATACATACATTGGATTCTCAAACAAATAAGCCCATCCAGTAATCTTTTCACTATTAAAAATTACTCCTGTTTGATTGCAAGAATTTGTGATTTTAAATACTCTCAAATATCACCACTCCAAAAATCATTTCGAGGAAAAAAGTTTTTATTTATTTATATATTTAGAAAACCCTAATTGGTGTAATGAAAGTTTCTTTTTTGTCTGCTTATGTCCATTAGATTTCAAATTCTGAAAATGCTCTTTTATATTGCCCATTTGAAGAGCTTCAAAAGGATAAAATGGACAAAGAAGGACCTACTCTTAAAAATCCAAATTATCAAACATGAGTATATCTGTATAAGTGTATAACCCCAACAGTTTTTGCTGGCTGAAAATTGGCAAAGGAATGCTTGCAATAAAATAGGCCCTTGATCATTCAAGTCGTATTGTTTTTGGGCCATGCCTCTTTCTCCCCTTCTAATCAGTCTTGATTGGAAATCTTGAGTCGTTTTCTTAGTCATTAAAGTTAGAAAAAAAGAACATCAAGGCCTTGATCCTTTATGTATAGCATTAATTTTTGACACTATGATTTCTGCCATGCATGGAGATTCTCTAAAACTCTCTGAGACTCGATAAACCCTTGATTGGTGGTCCACAAAGAAGAATCTAAAAAAGAAGATCAAAACAATAAGCAGTGTGACCTTCTAATTTGAGTGGTTTTGGATCATCCACCATCCATGATGAGGGCCATTGAACCAGCCATTTTGATCTTCCACATGAGATTTATGGCCATAAAGAATTTATCCATTCCGAGAGGCTGAGGTCCGGCAGTTTGAGTCATTTTCAGGGAAATTGAAATAAATTCCAAGCTTTTATGATTTTCTATAGTTTGGTTCAACAAATTTTTGCACTTCCATTCCTAGCTTGTTACTTTTTTTTTAATTATTTTCCTTGATTTGTCTGGATTTTATGTCTAATAGAATCCTTACTTAATAAAAAAAAATGCTTTTGGAAGAGAAACAAAAAATGTAATGAAGAATTTCCAAAAAAAAAATCAATACTTGCATTTTACTTTCAACAACCTTTTGACAGGAAATAAAAATATAGATGACCCAAACAATACTTGTAAATTAGAAAATGGGACTTAGATTAGCTATATACAAAATACTAAAATCAATAGATAGTCTAACCATGATTTCTGCTACTTCAAAATCAATGATAAAAACAAAAGCTTAGTTAATGACTAGCAATTATCAACTTATATTAGGTAGTCATCCCACTAATAGCCCATTGGTGAGGCACCTCCCGATCCACAGATACAATCATGATTGATCCCTTGGTCTATTAGATAGGAACTTGGATAGCGGGAGAATATAGAGGTGTGCGAGTATGTATTAGAGGAAAAAAGATTAGACAAATATAAATAATATGTATTTACTCACTTGACAAGGAAGAATTATATTAAGCAAAGGTTTTTTTTATTTATTTATAAAGCTAGATGCATAATATTTTTTCTTCCTCTTGTAAATACTCCACACATACACAAACTCTAACCCATGTTCCTTTACCATCAAAACTATAACGAATGATCGATCTCTAATTATTTCCGTCGAGAGGGAGGTGCTTCACAACAATACAAATTACTTACTTAAATATCACTCCACTCATATTTGAAAATGCCAAAATGGGTTATTGTTTTTCACTGATGATGCTTTCGAAAAGGGGCCATGAGGTGGACCCCACATTTCAAATCTTAATAAGAGCCGTTCTCTCCCTCTCCTTTTTCTTTCTTTTCACATCATTCATTTGATTTAAGGGGGAGAAGACAAAGGGAGAAGAAATTCAAACACAAGAAAAGTGAAAAGGGGAGAGAGAGAGAGAGAGGCATTTTTTCTTTTCTTTTTTCCCATGGACGCATGTGTAAGAATTTGTGCATATCTGGTTGTCTCTCAGGAAGAAAAAGAGAAAGACTCCAATGCCAATCCGCGTTCAGAGACAGCGTTTTATTCCTCAAGTACCCAAAAAGCACCCCTCTGTCTCTGCTCCTCTTTGCTTATTCTATATCACCTCTTTCCTCCCTTTGCATGCTCTCTCCAATCTCTTTATAGACAAAACTCTCCAAAATTGACCACTTTATTTTATGGGTTTGTTGTGTTTTGTTTGTCTCTGTCCTACTAAAAATTATCAGTGGGCCCACCTTTTGAAATCAATCACTTCAAGATTATCAATACCTTTTTACTCCAACTGAGGTTGTACCCATCATCAAATTGATTTATTACCAACTCATCTATTTTCCTCTGTCCTTTTATTTTAAGCATATATTTTATACGTGAACAATCTAACAGCCAACTAATTCTTAGTGGGAACGAAATTTGGCTGGGTTTTTTAGTAGTTTGGCCTTTTTACAAAAGTTTCGATTTGTAAGGCGCTGGGCCTTGGAGAATCTTCTTTGGATTGAAAATCTTCTCTGCATTCATAAGGGGCCTACTAATGTAAAACCCAATATTCCCTTCATTGTTCATGCACACTATCCCCTCAAAGTTATTTTGATAATTGATATTATTTGCTTTCATCGGATTTAATCACGAAAAGAATTGATACTACATGAAGCTTTTAAAACCTCATACTGAAATTAAGGGCTAGGATCATTTCACTGGATTGAAGTTAGACCCTACCTCTAATCCACATCCAAATCAAATTGGTACTCCCCTTGCACATCAAGCATGAAGGTAGGCCACCCCAGGAGCAGCAGCATTTTGCAGCTGGTCTATCTAATACCAATAAAGTAACAAAAGGGCCTAATCTAAGGGGTTCTAATCAAGCTTTTGTGATTTGTCCTTAATCCAATCTCATTCCATTCCCAACAACCCACTTCACTTTTACTAATAATATAAAAACTACCATGCGGGTGTTGCCACATCAGATCTACATCATTCATCATCCATCAATTGGCTCCCCTAAATTTAAGTGACAGGAAGAGGAATATATATGAAGATCATGCAATTGTGTTCAGCCCTAATATAAGGGCTTGATTGCTAATGGCCCATCAACACTGGACCAATTGGACGGTTGCGATCGCCCCACTGCCCCCAGGGGTGGAACTACCTCAGTGGTTCTGCAGACTACTGGACTGGGAGCCCTAATTCTTTTTTGGAAACACTGACAGTGGCAAGTAAATACAAGGGTTTCTGAGAGAAAAACGTGATTATAAAAAGGGTACAGATGACTGCAATTGCTGATCAGGCCTTTTTTATCAGACATGTTTAAAGCCGTGAAAATAGTTGCAGACAGTACATTTTCTTCTGTTTCTCTTTGTTTGATTGGGCCATTGGACCCAAATGAAAGGCCTAATAAAAGCCTCTCTTGCCATTACAACTCACCTTTAGATGCCTTATACTTTACAGAAAAATGGCCCACCACCATAGTATCAGATGGTTGCAATGCTGTGAACATTTTCTTATACACTTGTGCATGTGTTATATACTAATGTGATGGTGGTGGTGGTGATGTTGATGATGACGATATTATTGGTGTTGATCAAAAGCTAAGTACATAAGGAATTGTGTTTAATGAAGAAGATGTAGAGATACACTTATATGATATGTTCATTCAACAGGCTGTACATTAGAAAAGGCCTGTATAAAAAACAAAAAATAGTCTCAATGATTGAAAAGAGTTTCAAAGAAGCCTTTAGATTAATCATTATCATCATCATCAAAGACGTGAATTCTATTTCTCCATCCCAATCTATCTTAGGGTAAATCCTAAATAGCCTTTGGATTAAACAAGTAATCGAAGTGAAGATGAGATTATTTGGAATGGGTGATTAATCATACCCATTCTCTCCTCATCTGGCTAGAAGGGCAAAATTTGGCCTCCTTTGATCAATCATACCCCCTCACTCTGATTAACCCCTCAAGAGTTTGCACTCATTCAAACTTTGCAACCCATAAATTGATCATGAAGAAAACGCATAATAAGACAATTGATCTCACAACTAAATTGTTAAACTGAGACCCTTAGACCTCAGGTTAAAGTGATCATCTGATTGTCCCTATCTATGTTACACAGTCAACCCTAGCTATGTCATACAATACAAGCCTTTTCACTCCTTACTCGATCTCCTCCCAATTGTCATGCATTCAGGTTCAGGAAATTTTACTGGGGCCATTATATAAAAAATAAAAATTCGGGGGTTATACATAAAGTTTTCTAAAACCTTAGGGGTTTTTCTCAAACTCAGGTTTCACCCGTGGCAGTGTGCCCTGCAGTCCACGCTATGATTTACTTAGAAAATTTTTTAGACATTTATTAAGTCGGTTCTCGAAAAGGCCCCCTTCTCAGCAAAAAAAACAAAAAAACAAAAAAACTCAACTTAGTCAAGTTGACCTGGCCAACTCAGTTGATGGGTTTTAAAGTCTGTGTCTACACTGACGATCCATTTCTCATCATTTACTCTTATAATTGTTATCTTTCCCATTTGTTAGAGAAAAACTAATTGGTTATGTGCTTTATAGTTATAACATGGAGTAAAATGGTAAAAGCAGGATGCTTGGTGAAATCCATGCAGTAAGTTCCATCTGAAATCTCTATGGCATGCTAAAAGGCATAAAGACTTGAATCTGGAGTCTTATGCCCTTCAAAATAGCATCTTAGAATGGTCTAAAGTTAAAAGGGCTACTCTCAGTCTTTAATTGCATGAAAAGTAGCCAAAAGAGATGGATAAAGCTATTTTACCAAAAGAGGAAGGCTTCACAGTCCCATTCACACCATGCAATTGAAAGTACTCCATGTTTGGGTTGGTTGGGAAAACTTATCCGTCAGCACCAATTTTAGCAATGAAAGATCAATCTTTGATGTGTTCACACCCAAAATATTCTTGATTAAGTTCAAAACATGGTCTAAACATACCATTCAAAGAGAAAAAGGAGAAAATTTGTCTGAGCATAGTACACAACTTGGATTTATTTTTCACAAATTCTAGAGCCATGTGTTGTCTATAGGATTTTTTTTTTTTTAAAGGCACTACCAATTTGACAGTCATTGATATTCATCCACAAGAGAGTCTACACTAATTATAGTATTGCAGGCCCAATCTTTGGTCTAGATAGACTATCCAGTGGGCCCATCTTGGATCCTCATAAACTGTCTGCAAATAACTTGATTAGGCATGTAATTAAATGATGGTTTGTGTGATTGATAATTAACCTTAGTCATGTGTGAGTAAGCTATTTTGTCTGCAACAATTATGGGTTAATATAGTTATAGGTAATTTGATCTCCAGGTTAATTCATTGCAGGGTTAAGTTTTGAAGATCAAAATGGGGCCTATGGGTTCTCCATTTCAAGCAACCTTGATTCTTGTCCATCCCATGGATGACACTTTCCATTGATCCTGGTCACCGATTTGCACCATCTGCAACATGGGTTTGCCTTGAATTGTTCATTCCTTGCAAAATCACTTTAATAGGAAGATCGTGGCCGTCTGATCATGACCTACAAAATGAATGGTTCAAATCAACTATAACGGCAAATTTCTAATCAATAATCTGCAAACATTCTTACTCATCTAATTTAACTTAATTCCAAAAAAACAATACAGATACTACATTGGCACAATTGTGAAAATGTAGCAAAGTGACAGGACTCTCTCTCTCTCTCTCTCTCTCTCTCTCTCTCTCTCTCTCTCTCTCTCTCTCTCTCTCTCTCTCTCTCTCTCATGTCTTTTGGAATTGTCATTTCTCATTTAATTTCAAAAGTTGATATCAGTAGGATATGATGCCTAGTCCTAAAGCTAAAAGCTTTAAACATTGAGTGAAAAATGTGTTCAAATGTGCCCTTTTCTTGAACTCTGAAGGGAGTGAAATCAGTTTCCCCTACTTACAAGAAAGGTATTACTTTGTGTTTGTTTTGATGTGCGTTAATCCAAATGAATGTAATCTTTTAAGCTTTGAGGTCAGTACTTTTGATGGCATGTTTTTAAAGAGATTTGGGATATGTCTCCACCTTATTTCAACAAAGTGAAAGTATGACAAGCAGCAGAATGAGACCTCTCTTTTCATCACTAGGCAAAAGGTGTAATGTTAATGATAATAACTCCAAAAATTAAAAACATTGCTACTTTGACCATATAACAGTCATTGACTCTCTAGATATTCAAATTAGAGCCATTTTGAGCAGCATGACATTTGCATTACATGAAGGGGTCGGATCAAGGTGGGTCCCACCCAAGTTAAATAAAGTGTTATGCATTATAAGATCTTTTACACACACACAAAGAGAGAGATTTGTAACATCATATTTATCTTATAGTCTAATAATAGAACTCTTAAAGCCGATCTCAGTTAATCAGACAAGCTTACATGATGATGATGCTGATGAAATCTAAGACCATTCATTCATTTGCTACAAACAACCCTGATAGCAGCATTGGCAAGAAATTACAAATGAGGGGGCTATTTGGCATGTCTTAGACTAATGATCCAGATTAGAAAACGTCCATAACCATCTACTAAGAATGCAAAGCTGAAATCATACTCCCATTACGAGAGCTCTACTTGTATGCTTGACAAATAAGCTTTGGGCAGATTTGTTTGATGCAATTGAATTCTTAGGAAAGTCTTAAGACATTGTATTTCTTTAATGTTACGAATTAAATGTGAATATCCAAAAATGACCACCAATTGCAACCTTTTCTTCAATGAAAATAGAGTAAGGAAAGATGGAAAATGAATAACCATAATTCAAGTCTCAGAAAAGCCAAGGTCTTATCTACACTTCATCTTATATCCTCGACCCCACACCTAATATCCGTCACCCTTTACCTCTTTAATAATACTTCATGGAGCGTCTTTGACCATGAATTTCCATGTACTATTATGTGCAAGGCCATCTAGTTTTGAGGGGATCTGAATACCTTCTTGGCTAGGGATGGCAATTTCACCCGCAGGTTCGGGGTCCCGCAGGTGCCGCCCCGATCAGGGCGGGTTCGGGGGGCGCTTTTCGGGGTAATACCATCCCCGCCCCCGAACCTGCCCCGATACTTATATATATAATATATATTTATAAATAATTTATCTTTATATATAAACAATTAAGCATACACATATATAAATATAAATACAATATGTTTTAAGTGTGCAAGACTACGTTGCGGGGATGGGGCGGGGACGGGGGCGGGGTGTTTTCCGTCCCCATTGGGTTCGGGGTCGGAGATCCCTGAATCTCAAAGGGGCGGAGATGGGGTCTGAGATGGAGATGGCATACCCACTCCCGCCCCGCCTCGCCCTGTCGCCATCCCTATTCTTAGCAGCTATTCTTATTTGAGATCCAAATAATACTGGTTCCACCTCTGGATCAGACCCATTTAACCATAGGGGCACTTTTTCTAATGAAAAAAAAAGGTTATATGAGCCATCTGACATGATCCAATGCCTTTTTACCTTTCTACCCACGCCTTGACCCAGTCATTGGCTTTTTTTCTCTCATCTGTAATGAGACCTTTAACTTTTTTTTTTTTTTTTCCATCTCTTAAGTTTCCGTGAATTTTTATTCTCCCCCACTCTCTCTTCCATCCCTTTTAACCCTAGAAGTCCAGTTGTGCTTTTCTGATGCTGAATTCCAAGGGTGGTGATTGCTGACCCAGGTGGGACCCACCAAAAGTGGGAACCAAAACAAATGAGCAAAAAAGAAAAGGGCAAAAGGTGTCTTCTTTGAGTTCTTTCCTCCTTTCTTTGCATGCAAAAGAATGACACTGTCATCATTGCCATCACTCCTTTCCTGATCCCCAAAACATCCCTTTTGTACTTTGGGCTTTGGAGGAGAATATTTTCATCTTCCCATGCCCACCCGAGAACATTCATGGATTTGCTCGGGTCATATATGAGGGCCCACAATGTGGGACCCACAGTTCTCCTGGGCCGCGCACAATCTAGCCTGGTTTGGATGGCCCACTTGAAGATTCAAGTTGAAAAGCCAAAAGTATTATTGTTGTTATAATTCTTTTGTTGTAATTAGTATTACTATTATTTTTGTACCCAGCTAGGAGGATTGGGACCCATAAGACCCCGATCATAGAAAAGAAGCCTGTTTATGCAATAAGAGAGAATACCCTCCAGTATTATTAATAATTGGATCCAAGTTAGATTTATCATCATAGCACTCCGATCCATCTAAGCTTAGGCAATGGAGCTTACATATCAAACCCTAGAATTATCCAATGAGGGTCTTGGGTTTAAATCCCAAACATTTTTAAACTTAGTTCAATGGGCCAATTGGCATGATGGCCCCAACATAAGTAGACTGCCCAACATAAGTAGACTATCTTACGTAGATCTTGCTAGTTGAACCAGTGCCCATTTTCTAGTGAATGTAGAACATTGCACTAGTTTTCTTTCTTTATAGGCCTATGAATGATGTGGCCCATCATATCAATGGTTTGAATGATTATACTGCAGGATCCACTAGAGGAATACAAAGCACATATTCACTTCCAAATAATAAGGAAATCATATGTATGGTCCACATGTAGAATGTACATATATATCTTAATGAGAATGATGTGTTGTTATATTCCACCACTTTAGAGAATTATAGGATTCCTTAAGAAGCTAATGATATATATGAGATAATATAATACATGTTTATACCAAGTACTATATATATATCTCTTTGATGAACATTAGGAAAGTAGACAGTGATATTAGGTGTAGAATCTGGTTATATATATATTGGATGGAATATGTTCTTTCATGTGGTACATCACATGTGGTTATGCTCCTCACATGAACAATATTAGGAAGAAGGGATCTAATGATGGGTAATATACGGTTATGTAGCTTGTTATGCCACATGGGAGATACCTCTTTTTCTTAATAATTTAGTATGAGAATATTAAGAAAGGAAAGGATAATGGTAGAGGACTTCTTAAAAACACTTTATTAAGGAAAAAAATGGCTATGAAGTAGAGAAAATACTGTGATTTGGGGCTCAATTTGATGCACGCCAATTATAAGAGTAGAGTAGGATTAGAAGGTCTCAATATATATAGAATAGAAGTAGGCTTAATATATTAGTATGACCTGATGATTGTAGCCATCTATTTAAAGGTTGTAGAATTTAATGGCTTTCTAAGTAGTTATATAATTGAACTTTTGATCTCATTGATATTGAATGACAAAATTAAAAATTAATGAAAAAAAGGATGGTTTCCAATAGGAGAAAATAAGAGATATTATAAAAACAGATTCTAAATAGTTTAAAGAAAAACACTCATAAAACATATTAGATAATTTTACCCAAAAAAGCACCTTAGAGATCTACTAACCAAAAGAGGTACCTATACTTTTTATGCAATAGAATCGGTATTCCTGTTGGAATATTCTTTTTTTTTTTTGCCTTTTTTCAACAAGCGACGACATCGTCACTTAATATTGAGAGTTAGTGTCGACATCGTCACTAATTCATCAAATCTGTCTCTTCTCTGACCTTTATCATCTGCGATTGCTGTACCAAGATGAACCAGAATAAAACTCTCCCCCAACATTGAATATTCCTTGCGGAGGTTGTTGATATCCATTAATGAGGTAGGCATAGTAAAGTTTGACCTTCTTTCATACGTTATCTACCATAGAGCCTAAGTTTCATGTTTACTTTTCGAGAAAAGTTCATTAGGGTTTTGATATATAGTTTATTCATTTGATTGTTTTTGTTGTATGATTATTTTTGGGTGGCTAAATCATCAAGGTAAGAACCTTTTGAGGAAGGAGAAAATGAAACCGCCTGAGAAAGGGAGAAAACAATGGGAGGATGAAGGGGAAAATGGAGTTCTGTTGTAATTTGTAAGGGTTTAAATGAGACGACGTCGTCACACATTTAAATCTTTAATAAATAAAATAAAATTATTCACACACAGGGAGCCACTTCCGTGCCATATTGACTAGTGGCATGTTTTTTGGTCAGTGGCCCTCTAGGGTCCTTTTTTTTGTAGTTTTCTTAACATCTTATAATCATGGAGAGATGAAAAGGTGAAAGAAAGGGGCAAAAGGAGATATAGATATATAAAACTATGTTGTGGGAATAAAAATAATAAGATATAACCAAGTAATTTATTAAAATAATTAAAGATTCAAAAATAAAATAATACTTATTTTCTAAGGAATATCCTAGGTTCACCCAATTTATTTATTTATAGTTTCAAGTTTAGATTATGATTTTTTGCATTTAATTTTTTTGTAAGAAGGAATTATATATTTTTTAAAAAGTAAGAAAGAATATCTTACCATCTCTCGGAAAAGGGTGGAGGACCCACTAAAATACCCCGGCCAGGCTACCAGCTATACAAATGCATATGGTTGCTTACAGTAGGCATCAATAAGAGGAGGAGAGCCAAAAAAATGAGATTTACATTGTAGAAGGAGGATTTGATTTATTTCAAATTATTGAATTTAAATTCTTATTTTAAAATAATCTTGATTTAGGAAGGGATTAATGTTTCACTAAGATGATCTTTTATTATTATTTTAATCTTCATTTTAATGTTAAGAATAATATTTACCAAGAAATGTTTGCTGTTTACTAAGGGAGACATTTGTAACCTTCTCATAAACTTCTCTACTATTTTTGTGTATAATAGATGTCCTTTTAGTGGGAGTTGTTTAATTAACCCTAAGATTGGAAAAGACTTTTGTTTTCCTTTTTTTTTAAACTTTTATATACCATCTTTAAGTTTCATTTCTATGTCTATGTACCTTATATATATGAAAGGGAAGAACTGTGTCGCTTTGTTTCAGCTGCTTGCTGATGAGTTTCACTACACTCTTATAGGGCCCACTTCTATGTCCTCTCGTGGGGCCCGCTTGGGATTGACGTACAGTGGGACATGTGATGTACGGATCATACAAACTTGACCCCTTGAGGAAAAACACATCATACAAGGTGCCACCATAAAAAGTTAATTACAACCATCACCATAAGTTCACTTCACACATGTTTCGTGGCATTTGAAATGCTATATTTCTCTATATAGAATTTCAAGTTCTAGCCATATAAAATGATCCTTTGAATTTCTGGAACTCAACTATGTGCATGTTTCTTTACCAGAATTTTTTATAAGAATTTAGGATGCCTGAGATTTTTGGACATGATGTGACATTTTGTCCCGTGGCATTTAAAATGTTTTGCTTCTTCCATTAGAATTTCAAATTTCAACCACCTGAAATGTCTTAAATGACCTTTTGGAATTCCTGAAATCCTACTCTTTATACATTCTATTGGAATTTCAAATGCTCTTTTGGGGCATGTTTCTTTGCTGAAATTCAATGAATTTGTCTGGAGAATTTTTGAATTCCCAGACATGGTGGGATTCCTGGATGCTCCCTTCTACTTGAGCATCGAGAAACTCCACCAAAAGAAAAAGGAGCTTGGATTTTTGAATTCCTAAAAATTATTTGAGACCTTTTATGTGGTTGGACTTCTAAAATGCCTGTGAATAAACATGACACTTGTAAATGTCAGGGGACAAGATATCACATCATATCAAGAAATCACCAACCTGGTGAATTCCCGGCAGAAATTCTAGTTGTTGTAAAGGCCTCCCTATGTTACACTAGCCATAACAAACTCCTTAAATTTTCAAAATGATTCATAAATATGACATTGAGGTTAAGGTCTATCCAAAGCGTACTTGATCTTTGTCACAAATATCATTCCACAAAAATTTATCTCAGAAAAATAAGATTTAGGAGCTTTATTAAGATACCATGAGGTAATGTTGTGAGAATAAATTAAGGTCAAAACTCTGAATTAGAAGAAAATATAAATGAAAGTTATTGTTAAAAGCGAAGTTTAATCAATTTTACCATTTCTTATTTTTGTAATATCATGATTTCAAATCCCCTTGCAACATTTTCATTTCATGTGATATTATGAAAATATCATGGTGTTTTTGAGAATATAGAATTTCCGTAATAACATGAGATTTTCATTCTAGCACTGTATAGTGAATCTATTCTTGATGTAATGTTGATTGTGTTTTAACATTTTAAACCAACCTTTGTACCATTGAGCATTTGAGAGACTTCATTTAGAAAGCCTTATAAGTTTTGTCTAGCTAATTCATTGATAGTTAAGTGGCAAGGCATCTTCATATCTATAGAAATAACTAGGGGTTCATCTCTAGAATTCTCCAGGGGGGTACTTTAGAAAAAAGTCTTAAGAGGCCATATGTTAAAAAAAGGCATAAAATTTCCCATTAACATATGAGAGTTTTTCAAAAATTTCAGAGGGGATGGGCTTGGGAAGGGTGTGTCTATAGGTGTTGGAGTATTTACTAGAATGGGGAAATTTTAGTCTGCTAGTCTCAATACATGATAAAGGAGGACTTAATTTTATATTAATCACTTGTAAAAAAAAGGCACTTTGGTTAACCTATGAAACCCTCTTTTTTTTATGGTAGAGATGAATGTACCCCACTTTTTTTCATGTCCTCAGAATACACATTTTGCCTATTTTTTATTATTAGGTTCATTATGATTTAAATTTTTTTACTCTTTACCACATAAAATGTGGAGAATGCAAAGTCCTACTCTTTTTCTTTTATTTTTGGTAGAATGCAAAGTGCTACTTATGGGTATGGTTTTTCCAAGCATTAGAATGCAACGAGGTCCATCATGCACTATACCACAGAGCAATTTAGTCAATTATAGGTAAAAGGGACACAAGAAGAGGAATTATTTTGAGGCCTTTTGCAATAATCACCTACCTCTTAATGTGGATGATCACAGTATAATATGAATCTAAGATTCCATCTGAAAGCCTCACTTGCTCAAGTTCTTGTTCATGCACTATTATTAGGAAGGATAATTTTCTTCTGCTAGGAGATTGCAAGTACAATTTTCTTCTGCAAGGAAATTGCAAGTAAAATCCAGTTCTATGGGGCCCACTTGGGTCCATTTATGATCAATGAAGCTTCTTTCACACTCTTATTGCCCCACGATCTACCACCATACCGAATTTTATGATCAATCGAGCCTTTTTCTCTCTGTTGAATTGAATATAAAAAAAAATTTAATGGTTAAGACACCATTAAACTTTAAAGTTGTTAAAAATAAGTTTTTAGGGTGCCCTTATCCCCCAAAAAGAAACTTTCCATCTAACCTACTCTCACTTATAGAAATGCATCCAAGTGTGCTTTACAACCTGGACTTATAAGCATAGAATGTGGATTGCTTATAGGTAAAAATCTTCCTAAGAGACAGTAAATACATAAGGTCTTTTTTTTTCCTTGTTGGGCCCCTTTAGTTTTAAGCATTTGTGGATATCTTGTCAGAGGGAACTTGGGAGATTCTCCAAATACTACCCCCCATGTGGAAACTCCAACTGTCCAGGTCCTCTCCATCATTCTAAATGTTGGACTAGTGAGGATTCAAAAGGCTAAAAATTGAGTTTTAGGTGGGCTGGTATCCAAAATTCTAATGTCAAGCAATGCATTTGGAATTTGTAGGGGACATGTTCTCAAATATTATTAGAAACTCCCCGCATACTCAGTTTTTTTTATTTCAAAAATACCACTAACCAAACAGGCCGTTTAGGTTTTACATGGGAGGAACGGTAAACTATCTCTCAATCCTAAATTATGGGTTGGTCTCTGGCACTTTAGTCAAAATTGAGACTCCGTTGCCACGGGTTTGTCTTGTGATTCTCTCTAACAAGGTATTGTTAGTAACTAATAACTAACAAATGATATCAATGATCAAAAGGGTTAGTAGTTTGTAGTTTGTACCCTGCCTCTTTATAGGTACCACTGGTTTATTCCTCATTCTCATTCCTTTTGTGACAGTTGAAAAAGGAGGAGCTCTTAGCCCATAGATTCTTCATGTTTGAGTAAAGTGACATGATGATGGCAATAGATATGCAATTGGCAACCCTTCAAAGGGGCCTGAAAAAACAAAAGAAAATAATGCAGAGGAGAGGAAAGAGAGTGGCAGCAACCTTTTTAGAGGGTTGCCATCTCAGAAAAAAGGGCGAAGACTGAAGAGTCTTCTCCTAGGTTCCCTTTGGAATAGACCCAGCACAGGCCCATTGGATTGCAGGTTAACACAAAAGCTAAAATCCAATGGATTGATTGCTCTCACACAAGACATGACATTGGCAGGTAATAATACCCCAATCACTGTTTCTATCATCTTCTGCTAACATAAATAAGAAAAGCTGAGGCATTATTTGATACTCTGGACAGTGGAGAGATCATGGGGTCCTGTGTCTTAGGACTGTACTTTTTTTTTTTTTGATCATTTCCAATTATTTTTTAACTTTCAGGTGGGACTCTACCAGTGATCCATATTCAGGTGGGGTCCCCATTACCAGTAATCCATTGTATCCGTACCATTTGTGAGTATGACAAGCAGTGCCACTAAAACAAGGAGCCCGAAGGGCCCCTTGCATATGGATTGATGATTCAAGAATATGGATAAACTAAGTGATTTAGTTGATATTATTGTCAAGAACATAGGTCTTTTTGAAAAGAGATTACTATGAAAATGATGAATCAAGATCATTTATATATTATGTGTGTGTTTTCAAAATATTGTCCAAAAAGAGAATCTTGTAGTGATATCTTTCGGTGAGTTTTTTTCACAATATTCTTACCAGATGCTGCATAAAACCAATCTCTACAGTTTTAATATTAAGTAGAAACTATAGTCTAAAACATCAAAAGTTTGATTTGGTGTAAGATTCCACATCGCCAAGAGGCTGTCTAGATCTCGGGCTTATATGTGCGATGCCGTCCTTACTTGGTATGACGCGTTTTGGGGCTTAATGGGCCTCAGAAGCAAAACATTGAGGCCTGGGTTATTAAATGGTGCGCCTTTCTGCCTTGAGCCCAAGAGAGCCGAGGGCGGCTTTCCTCTAAGCATCGCCAAGAGGCTGCCCATATCTCGGGTTTATATGTGCGATGCCGTTCCTACTTGGTATGATGCGTTTTGGGGCTTAATGGGCCTCAGAAGCAAAACCTTGAGTCCTAGGTCATTGAATGGTGCCCCCTTCCGTCCTGAGCCAAAGAGGACAATATCATACTGGGTAATTCGGGTCGTTACATTTGAAAGGTGATAAACTTAATCAACTTGGGCGAGACTGGCTTACTTAGTATTCAACCAAACTCAGCCAAGCTAATTTGACTCACTCAACTTGATGATCTTCATGTTGAATCTAGTCCATCAACTAGACTCAAAAAGTAGAAGCTTACCATCTGACCCGAGTCACTTTATCTGATGGCCGGGGTAGTTTGACCCCTAGTTATGCAATGATGCTTCAAGTGAGTCAATTTGATTGAGTCAGAGGAACCAAAATGATTTTTCTTTTTAAATTTTATTAGTAACTAAAAAATTATATTTGATGAAAAAAGGGTCCTTACAACTTACAAAACCAAAAGACCCAGGAGCAAACTAGTATAAGGTATAAGAGCATTATAAACAAATGCAAGAGACAATTATACAAGGCTCCAATATATTAACCCTAACGATCTCTTGCTTGGCTAGAGCATTCGTCATACCATTAGCGGACCAATTCACATGACAAAAAATTCCCTCAATAAAATAGCAATGATTTTAACTAGTTAAAATAGAGTTGAAGGTTCCACATATTCACCTAAATTGAATTCACATATATAATGGCATACAAAAACTTTAATTTCCATAATTGAATCCTATGACAAAGAAGAAGTAGAAGAGATATGAAGAGCTTTTAGGACGGCTAAAACAACCGAAATGCGTTTTAAACTATTTAATAAACAACATTAAATGTGTTTTAGACTTTTTCTAATTTTTGAACTTTTCAATCATCTGATGTTGATGAGATTGGCAATTGTAGCTTTGAGGAACCCCAAAATTTGAAAATGTGCTCAGAATTTGACAGTGGTTGATGCCCATATAAGACACACTGGCACCATGTGTGTCCAAATTTGTGATAGACATTCTTTGTACAACTATTATTATTATTGGCTTTTGATTTTCCATTTGCAAGAATGGTATAAAGGAAACAGGAAAAAGAATATAGTACTGCTAGCAGCAGACCATGACAAGAAAAATTCAGCAGAGAATAAGAATATGGTACATGCATGTATCAAATCCATACATGACATGACATGACAGATATGACATGCATGTGGGTCAAAGGGATGGGTTTTTCTGGGCCTGTTTGTTTGCTGGACCTGATTTCAAGGCATGGGCCTCAATCGCCGAGCCCATAAATATTTATGGAAGACATGGTTCATTAAAAGACTCAAAACATTTGGGCTTTACGCTGCCTGCAAGAGGTAGCACGTGCATGAGAACATGATACATTACATGCATATATACCGGGGAACATTTATATGTACCCTCATCATAGGGTGAGGGAAACTTTCATTTTTAAAAATATTTATATACAAAATGTACTTTTCAAGTACATAGGGTGGGATACAAAATGCACTTTTCATGTGCAAAAAGGAGAGTGTCCCCCACTCTATGGTGAGGGAAATATGCATATGAACATTTCGTTCTTCTTTTTTTTTTAATGGAAAGGGATATGATGGCATGTTTAGTTAGACCTGGCAAAGTAACTCTAAAGCCCTCAATCCATGGTCACAAGACGAGGAGAAAGGTTTTAGTTGGTTTAATTGCTGATCTTAGATTAGATGTCTCGAAATATTTAAGAGATATAATTTTTATGAAAATTGTAGATGGGCCCGACAAAAGTTGTAGAGGATTGACCCCGTTAGCTAATTAGAAAATAAAAATTAATGGGAATTTTAGAGATAAGTTGGAGAGACATGGTTATGACTGTTGGGCAGTTATGTAATTGTTTTGGCAAACAATAATTAAGAAATTTTTTTACCATTGTCACTTGGATATAGGGTTTTTAATGAGTTGAGCTAGCTTGTGACCTATTCTCGCTCAGTTCAAGTTCAAGCTAGTTTTGTATTGGCTCATGCTCAAACAGGCCTATTTTACAAGTTTGTTTGAAAAATGAAGTGGGCTTGAGCAAGGCTCTACTTAGGTAGGGTAGGCTTTGGATCAATTCATGAAGTGGCTTGGCTCTAACCAAGCATGAGCTAAAAGTTCAACGACTAAGTTTGAGGTAGGTGTGGTGGGGGGCGGGAGAGAGAGATAGAGTAGTGACCAAGTTTGAGGTAGGTGTGCACATAATTGTAGGCTAGGGCCTACCACCTTGATGCAAGACTACCATGATGTTAGGGATGATGAAAAGATCTCGTAATGACCTAGGTTTGGGCAAAAAAAGAACAATAGCACCAACGAATCTTCCAAACTAAAGATGGTTCAATGTTGAGATTTCAAAGTGTTGGGATTTGAGAACTTTTTAAACATAATCACTAGCCTATGTTTTTTCAATGAAGTCTTTAATTTGGTTAGTAAGATTTAGTTTCTAATTTAGAGGTTGATTTTTTTCTAACAATAGACAGAGAGATTGATAAATAGATAGATATAACCAGAACTCTTGCTCTACTAAGAGTTATAGCTCATAAATGCATGATAGGTAAGACTCGTAAGCCCGTGTGGGACTCACTTGAATACATGTTAATCATGGGAGGATAGTGTGATGGAAATATTTCATTGCGAATATAATTTTGGGCTAAGATCATCATCAAAATATTGGTTTAGAGGGACATGACCCTATATCTATGGGTTATATATATATTGAAATTGTTGGAGGTTCTTGATATTGATTTATATTGCAATTAAGAGAAACTAAGTTGAGAGCTTTATTTTGTCTTAAACTAAAGTGCAAATGAGAGCATGTGCAATTTGGAAATAACTAGTATACACATTTGCAGGCGGCACAAATTTACGCATCTTATTAGCCGGCACAATGTAGTTTTTTCTTCTTCTTCTTCTTCAGACATAAGCTTAGACAACTATACATTCTTTGAGATGTTGTACAGCCATACATTTTTTTCTATTCTCCAATTTCTATGCATGTGAGACCCATTATTCATAATCCTATCTTTATCTTGAATGGGAAACCTTCAATTGGTGGCCTCAAATAAAAGAAAAAAAAAATTTAATGCATGTCTCAAGAAATGTCTTTGATTTCAAATCTTCAATATTTTCCCATCTATAGTGGGGCAGGCAATCATCTCAATGGTTTGGATCACTAAAATATGGCCCCGCATCTATTGGAATCAACGACCCAAAAGTATCTACATTTTTTTAGGTTCAAGGCCATATGATCCTTGGCTCGCATGGCACCTGTGCCTCATGTGTGGTTGGTTCTTGGAAATTATCATCTGGAAAAAAATCTCAAGGTGTTTTTAAGATTTGGAAAAATGTAAGGGACATTAAGTAATTAAAATGTTAAAAGCGGAAAATGTGAGTTATGGTTAAAATGCCGTAAATAATTTATTTATTGTCCACATTAAGTCCACAAAAAGAAAGTGTCATTTGATGAGACTACTTTTTGTGCCCATTTGACTTTAAACTAATTTAAATAGATATTTTGAGTGTTTTAGGCTATTTGATAAAATTCATGTCGATGTCTAATTCAATCAACTTTAAGAATTTATGCTCTTTTTCAAAAAGTAAAAAAAAAATAACTTTTTCAATGGTGTCTAAAGCAATAAGACATTTTTTTATTTATTTTTTGATAATTTTGCTGACAACTTTTTATGTACTACTTTGACTTTATGATAAATTTGCCTATATTGCTTTTTCTATAACAAAACTTTGCCCATATAACTTTGTCAGCATGACAAGTTCCCTTTTATAATTCATGAATTAGATATTTAAAATAGTTTATTTATAAAATGGACTAATTGAAATAGCTTTATTTCAAAAATATAAGACTTGTGAAGACATGTGTTATTGCCTACAGTTAGAGGTGGAACAAGGAAGCTTTTCTTGGGGAGAACCTCCGTCACAAAATTTCTCATATATAGGGGGGTTATAGAATTTCTTTGGTCGGGGGAGGTGGGAATGCCTATGTTACTTTCATAGGATGAAACAATATCTCCCTATTTCAACAAAGCAGTGGATCCGAACTCACCCATACACACACTGTCTTGGTCCCTAATTAATAGATCCATGACCATGGATTGATCTTGATTGTTTCTATAAAAGAGACGCCTCACCAATGAACTATCAGTAGATAGGCATGTTTTATTCAATTGAACCACTCATTTTATAAATTAAAATAATTTTATTTCAAACATTTTAGAGTTTTCCAACAACCCTTGAGTCTACTTTTGCATGAAGATATTGCATTACATTACCTAACCCAAATTCCCGAAGATTGGTTATAGCATGCATGTGAAGATAAAACTATTCTACTATAAAAATATTTGCTAGAATGTGTATTTTATTGCAAAATTTTCAAGTTTGGTGATATTTTCAATAAATCACCTTTATTTGACACAGCATAGCACACTGTCCCTTCAAATAAAAGTCCAACAAACTGCCTTTTCTCATACCAAACAGTACATGAGAATCTTTGTATCAGAAAAGATATATTTAAATAGTGTAAGTGAATCTTTGTCTCAGCAGATATTATTGTTTTTAACATGAGACATTGCAACAATCTCAAAAAAGCAGAGGAACAATTCTCACACAGGTGTCTGGTATATTGGCTCACTGAACAATGGCTAGAGGAAAACCCCAAGAAGAATGAATGATGGTATGTGCCCACTGCCCTCCCTTTGAAAACACAAACATTCCATGGCACAAGACAAAAAAAAAAAAGAGTACAAAAAATAAAGAATAAGAGTTGGTGTTTTGTAATGAGGTTTGGGATCCAATGTGAGTCCAGTACAACATTGTCAACAGTATCAGCCCTACAAATCTGGCATCAGGGCGCTTTCGCTAGTGGTTAACACATTTCAATTTTTGCGAATGGACCGACAGGACCCTAAATTGGACCACTTGATCAAGTGGCCAACGGCCCAACTGTTAGATTTGCCTAGATTGATCAACATATTTGCCCATCTAAACACTTTCCACATAGTTCTTAAAACCCGAATCTGGCTCATGTGCATAATTGACTCCCTATGAGCAGAAAGACTAGTAGTTTGGTTTAAATGTTCAACTAGGTCACATCTTTTTTGGTTGTAGGTAAATATATTTATAGGGGCCAGCTCTCCTAAGCTGAAGCTTAAGATAAGGTAAGCTGAAGTAAGCTCAATTACGTAGTGGGGTCCACTTGGGGACCCATATGGGGATGGGGGTAGGGGGATTTCAAGGACTCCTTGGGACCCTCCTTCCTATAAAAAATCAGCCCAAATTGTGGTTTCTATCATCTCCATCTGGGCACCAAAAATTTAATGGTCAACGGTCTATTCGGATTGGTACATAGTCGATCCAACGGTCTAGTAAATTCGGATTTGACCAAAAGTTGGTGAGCTTGTGCAATTTAAGGGGGTCGTGTGTTTGGTCCATTTGGATGGATCAAGGATGGGCCCTAAAAGCGTTAGCTTACGGAATCATATCATAAGCTTAAGCTTAGGAGAGCCTTGCTCATATTGGGGCCAGCTCTCCTAAGCTGAAGCTTAAGATAAGGTAAGCTGAAGTAAGCTCAATTACGTAGTGGGGTCCACTTGGGGACCCATATGGGGATGGGGGTAGGGGGATTTCAAGGACTCCTTGGGACCCTCCTTCCTATAAAAAATCAGCCCAAATTGTGGTTTCTATCATCTCCATCTGGGCACCAAAAATTTAATGGTCAACGGTCTATTCGGATTGGTACATAGTCGATCCAACGGTCTAGTAAATTCGGATTTGACCAAAAGTTGGTGAGCTTGTGCAATTTAAGGGGGTCGTGTGTTTGGTCCATTTGGATGGATCAAGGATGGGCCCTAAAAGCGTTAGCTTACGGAATCATATCATAAGCTTAAGCTTAGGAGAGCCTTGCTCATATTGGGGCCAGCTCTCCTAAGCTGAAGCTTAAGATAAGGTAAGCTGAAGTAAGCTCAATTACGTAGTGGGGTCCACTTGGGGACCCATATGGGGATGGGGGTAGGGGGATTTCAAGGACTCCTTGGGACCCTCCTTCCTATAAAAAATCAGCCCAAATTGTGGTTTCTATCATCTCCATCTGGGCACCAAAAATTTAATGGTCAACGGTCTATTCGGATTGGTACATAGTCGATCCAACGGTCTAGTAAATTCGGATTTGACCAAAAGTTGGTGGGCTTGTGCAATTTAAGGGGGTCGTGTGTTTGGTCCATTTGGATGGATCAAGGATGGGCCCTAAAAGCGTTAGCTTACGGAATCATATCATAAGCTTAAGCTTAGGAGAGCCTTGCTCAGCTCTCCTAAGCTGAAGCTTAAGATAAGGTAAGCTGAAGTAAGCTCAATTACGTAGTGGGGTCCACTTGGGGACCCATATGGGGATGGGGGTAGGGGGATTTCAAGGACTCCTTGGGACCCTCCTTCCTATAAAAAATCAGCCCAAATTGTGGTTTCTATCATCTCCATCTGGGCACCAAAAATTTAATGGTCAACGGTCTATTCGGATTGGTACATAGTCGATCCAACGGTCTAGTAAATTCGGATTTGACCAAAAGTTGGTGGGCTTGTGCAATTTAAGGGGGTCGTGTGTTTGGTCCATTTGGATGGATCAAGGATGGGCCCTAAAAGCGTTAGCTTACGGAATCATATCATAAGCTTAAGCTTAGGAGAGCCTTGCTCATATTGGGGCCAGCTCTCCTAAGCTGAAGCTTAAGATAAGGTAAGCTGAAGTAAGCTCAATTACGTAGTGGGGTCCACTTGGGGACCCATATGGGGATGGGGGTAGGGGGATTTCAAGGACTCCTTGGGACCCTCCTTCCTATAAAAAATCAGCCCAAATTGTGGTTTCTATCATCTCCATCTGGGCACCAAAAATTTAATGGTCAACGGTCTATTCGGATTGGTACATAGTCGATCCAACGGTCTAGTAAATTCGGATTTGACCAAAAGTTGGTGGGCTTGTGCAATTTAAGGGGGTCGTGTGTTTGGTCCATTTGGATGGATCAAGGATGGGCCCTAAAAGCGTTAGCTTACGGAATCATATCATAAGCTTAAGCTTAGGAGAGCCTTGCTCATATTGGGGCCAGCTCTCCTAAGCTGAAGCTTAAGATAAGGTAAGCTGAAGTAAGCTCAATTACGTAGTGGGGTCCACTTGGGGACCCATATGGGGAGCCTTGCTCATATTTATATATGTAAATATAAGAATACAACTCAATTTGATCAGTCCAAGGGCTCCATTACTATCATCATTATTATCGTCATCATCAAAGCTTTGTGTCCCTTTAACCTAGGTATGATTAAAGGTTTCATTTTAAGACTTTAAATGCATTTATGATTAAAAAAAGAAACTTAATTGTGGAACATGAAAGCAAGGTCTCTTTAATGTTGCTTCTGACACGAGCGGATTTTGCGATAGAGAAAAAATTTATTTTGATTTTTCGTGCAATCTACTAATTCATTCCCTAATGAGATCCTAATAAAAAAGAATATAAACTCAGTTTTTTTTTATCGAAAGAACTTTGCATTCCTATATATAATTGGTAAGAATGCATAATTGCTCTCTTTCATTGAAGCTGAAAACCACGGAACATGGAATCCTCTTTTTGTACAAAAACAATCCATAGTCATTCACTCTATCACACATACAAGACTTACATCATTTATAGAGAGTTTTGATAGAGTTGGGTCCACCCGGCTGACTTTTGAGCTATGATTTAAATGGAGCCATGCAAATGCTTAGACTAGTTAAGATTCATACACATGCATCCAAGCTAACATTCAACACAGCATAGAGCAGTAGATGTAGAATGCCATTTTCTTTATTAAAAAAAAAAAAGTTAAGAGCAGATGGGATGGTGTAGGAAAACGCCAAGGGGAAAAGGACCCAATACCCCAAAATTCCTAGTGTTATTGAAGGGACCCATTTGAGAGCGCATGCCCATCAAGCTGACAGTCTCTCTTGGGCTCTCCTTTTCAAGCTCACAACATGGATTCTCTTTGTCAGTAAAAAGCCCATCACTCCCTTCAAGGGACAGCAGTACTTTTCCCCTCCCTTTCTCTTTTTATTTCTCTTTTAAGGGGGCCAAGACCAAGAGAATATGGTTTTGGTTTTTATCTTTTTTTGCATGGGAATTGAGCATTAGACATCACTCAGTCATTGCCATCATTGCTTGAGAGAGAGAGTGGGTAGCTTTTGTCTTTGTTTAACCTTTTAAGGTAGGCCTGCAGGAATGTCTCTAGTGTGTGGGTTATCTGCTCCTCTCTCTTTCTCTCTCTCTCCACTTCTCTTGGACTGGATTCTTCTCAATAAATGAATGAATGGGAAATGAAGGGGGCAATCAGTGACCAAAGGTACATGTGGTGGACATGAGCTGAGCAAGTAGCTTTCACAAGCTCATCATCCACCACCATGCTCTTTCCGCTTCTAGTGTTTCTTAAATGGACTTTATTTCACTCCGCATTTATTAGGGGAACATTCACATGCATCTTTCCCTTATTATATGATGAGAGACGTCACTTTTTTTTTTGAAAATTTTCAAATATAAAATGTATTTTTCAAGTACATAGATTAAAGTACAAAATACACTTTTTATATGCAAAAAAGGAGTGTCCCTCACTCTATGGTGAGGGAAAGATGCATATGAGCATTCATCGTTATTGAGATATGGATGGGGGCACTTAAAGACTGTAAAATGCATGTCAATGACCCATCCAACCCAAGTAAACTGCATATTTTCTCATTTTATGGTCCAAATTAGTCATTGGGCCGTTGCCTGGGTCTATTTTGGATCATACTAAAGTACCCATTTACTGTATAGTATAGTATTTTTATACTATATATATATACATGTATATTATACATTACATTATGTGACAGAGTCTCCAGGTCCAGGTGTAGTGATGTCCTTAATAATGAGTCCAGGTTCACCATTGACCCAGCCTAGATGAGGATTATGTGCAGCCTTAATTAGGCCAGTGCAGTTAAACAGAAGCCAATCCTATGGCTTAGGATTTATAAGTCAGTCTAGCTCATGGGCACTGAATTTAGGCACAAGCCCAGAATATGGCCTCCATGTGTATCCCAAGCTAAGCGCATGCACAACTTGAGCCACCTTTATAAATTGGTGGCCCTGCCCTTGATTAATTTAGTTGATTGTCATTTTGTTTTAATTTGGACATTCATCTTTGTTTATTCATTTTTAACCACTTTTACAAATACAACCCTTAACAAGAATTATGGGTGTTGAGAATCTCTGATGCTATTGTCGGATCATGTCCATTGAGCATTTCAAATATTGGTCCCTAGGCGGAATTCCTAAATCCTCCTATTGGGTGGAGGAATTCCAAAAGTTAAATGAGACTTTCAAGTGGCTGAAATTTGGGATTCAAACAAAAAAAAACACGGCGTTTTTAAATACCAAGGAGACAACCATCACATCAGTCTCTGAATTCTCAACATCACAAATTCTAATTAAAAATTATTTTCAAAGAGATATGTTTCTTTGTTAGAATTCGAGGAATTCTTGTCTAGGGAGTTTCTAAGTTTCCCAATAAAGTGGAATTCCTGAATTCTCCTTTGTATTTGAGCATCAAAAAGTTCTACCGTAAAGCAAAAGGATTGGAATGCTACGAATTCTTGAGAAGAAATATGGCATAACTCTCTCCATTAGATGTATTATTACAAAAATGAAAGTCAAAGGGAAGCATTAGTTGTTTGATTTCATGAGAGAGAGAGAGAGAGAGAGAGAGAGAGGCGAAATTCTAGTTTGATGAAAGATGCAAAGACTTGTTGTGAGGTATGAAAAGGCATCAATCACTCGCACACCGAATTGAGCAGGTGACGGCTTCAGGCCCACTATAGGCCGTTGAATGGCCCAAAAGATTGCCTGTGCTCGATCTAGACATGGAATGGGTAGTTCCTTTGAATCATGATCAATTTGAGCTATGCACCTCATGATAAGATCATGAGCTAACACCACATGGGTGCCACCAATGATCTCATCTCCCCCTTCGAGACCCCCCAATTCCCTTGTGAATTTACACCAAACGTAATTTGATGCTCATCTGGACCACACCGAATGTTGCATGTTATCTTTAATATAAAAAAAAAAAAAAATCTGCATTGCCTTTGCATCCTCGATATTGGAGCCTTTTAAGCATTAACTCATTCCATATGAATTGTGATGAGTATGAGGCTAGTCTTTGGTCCACCACTTATCCAAGTATAAAGAGTGAGTTATATCACTAATGAGTGTGCACATTATTAAAAGAGTGGGTGGGTGCAAACAATCGGTAGCTAATCATACCTTCGCTTTCAACCTGCCCAACCTATGATCCATGCCTTTCCCCCACCACCACCCATCAACGCTGTGTAACTTGCCCCAATTTGATAATCAACTATTGCTACGCCACACATTTGAATTGCAAATCTATGGTGCAGTGTGCCTGCCTTTATGTAAAAGATTTTTCCCTCCTTAATCCCTCGTGATTCTCATGCATCCAAGTGCGAGTGATTCTCATGCATCCAAGTGCGAGTGTGTAGTGTAATATTATTCTATTCTACCAGGTACAGATCCCCTTTTTTCATTAAATATAAGAATTACGAGGCCCACATGGTCATATGGGAAAGGTGATGAGTGGAGGTAAATGAGGATAAGTGTGGGGCACGGGCCCCACATTGCTTTATCATGTGGATTAAGAATTTGCCAAATATCACTCTAATGAGATCATCCTGGCACTTGAATTTAGGGTGTCAAAGACTTTCATGATTGCATAAGGATCCATATTCAATGATTCAATCCAATGTGGCCCCTTCCAAAACGGCTTCCAAAACGGCCAACTTCAGCGTCAAAATAGGATGGGGTAGTTGTGCATATATTAGTTGAGGTGTCCTATGCATCTTTCCCTCACCATAAGATGAAGAACACTCCCCTTTTGGGGAAGTTTCAAGTACACAGGGAGTATTCCTATGTACTTGAAAAGTCTATCATATATATATATATGGATGGAGAGAGAGAGAGAGAGAGAGAGAGAGAGAGAGAGAGAGAGAGAGAGAGAGAGAGAGAGAGAGAGAATTATCCAATCCATAGGTGGGACCATTGAAAACCACTCTTTTAAGAAAAAGGCACCTGCTCTATCCAATAAAAATCTTATAAGATCAGCATCAAATAACTCTTGGGCAAGTTTGACTGCCCAGTAGGCCCACCTAAACAGATCAAATCACTGAACAAAAGGTAAGAAAAGCAATATTTATGCAGCACAAACTAACTATGAGAACCCACTGCTAATAAGATAATTAGCACATTGATGATGGGACATCATTAAAAACAAACATAATGAAGCATCAGAATATAGACAGCGCTACTATTAAAGTTAGCAATGTAATAATCTACAACTCAATGCAAACACATACGAGCAGTATGTATGTATGAAAAAACCAATTTCAGATGCATATATACTACATCTACAGTCGCTGAGAAATAGATTGCTTACTACATGTCAGGCCTAAATGCACCGACAGTTCACTCGCAGATCCTGTGTTTTTACCCCCGCAATGTGAAGTGCAAGGAATACTACCTAATGTAAATCGTTTCAGGGATCTGGTGTTACAGGTGTATGATATTTTATGTGGTGTAGATGCCCTTAAAAGAGGGCCTTCTCACTAATTCTCCATCCCAGAGCAGAAGCTGCCATCAAATGCATGAAACCACATCAAGAGGTGCCATGACCATTTGCAGCATTGGCCTGCATTGTAACGACATCCTCACCACGATTCGCACTGGCTTCCGCTTCAATCTGACAAAAGAGGAAAATATTGTGGAGAGCAATGAGACATGACCAACAGAAATGTGGTCTAACAAAGACAATGGTGTCAGTGTGAAACACACACCAAAAGAGGGCCCACTATTGACACCACAAATAAATAAGTATGATAATTAATGCCAAAAGAGATCCTCAAACATATCACTAAGAGGCATATACTGCATACAGACCTCGTTGTTTACATTCCTCGGAGGATTCTGGTGGATCTGGGCCTGGGCCTGGGCCTGTGCATGTGTGTTCTTTGAAAGATCCCTCAGTGTCCCCTGCACATTGGAGAAAAAAATTGACTTAAAGCTATATATACACCTAACACTCCAACACAAGCGAGCATCACTACTTCATATTATGTGAATTTTTTAATTTTTTTTATATCTCAGGGTATCCCCACCTTTGGCAGGGCTAATCCTTGGGCCCCACGCCTGCACCCGCATAGACGGGGGACAGTTAACGCCCGGGGAAATCGATGCCAGGACCTCTGGGGAGCAAACCTAGTGTCCTAACCAACGAGCCAACACCCGGTTGGGTATATATTATGTGAAATGTGAAAGGGAAAACTGGAAGACCTTCATTATTTGTGTGTGAAGGCAGAGCAATGTTAAAAAGAAAAATGCATCAGCATGTCAACACTTCCCAAAACACATAACAGCAGATCTGCAGATGAATCAATCGGTCAATGTTTCGGCAGGCTAATGGATGGAGGCAACATTTTCATCCATGAGCAGCAAACTGCATACTCTCATATGTGGTCCAGGCCATGGGGGACACCTAGATCATGGTTAGCACTAGCAGATTATCCTAACCACTGATTTCATAGCCTCAGGGTAGGAGGGATGGAAGGAACTCATCATGGATGGAGGTTAGGCAAAAAATCAGCACCATCATCAGATTATCCTAACCACTGACCAAAGGTAGACCTGATACAGCTGGACTGCATAGAAAGGCTTGCAAAACAGACCATGAATTATGCCAAAATCAAGATGCTTGCTGAGATTCTAGTGCCACAAGATACTACTTTGAAGTGGAACACTGTGGTAGACAAGGATAAATGTAGAAAAGCAGAAATAAAAGAACTAGGGATGTCAATGGACCTCCATTTACCCGGTTACCCAAGGAATCCCACCAAAAAAAAATACAGGTATCGACCCTCCGTTTTGGACCAGATTGATAACTGCATCCAAGCCAAGGCCCACTTGGTTCCAAACCCAAATATCCAATTACCCAAGTGATATGCATGAAATACAACAGTATAATGTAAAAAATATTTATGAGTATCATATTGAATATTATTGTATACAGTAATTTACAATTAATGTCCAGCACAGCTGCACAAGTCACGGAGGGTCCACTTTACTGGCGTATGTGAGTCCGAGCACTGAGGAGCACATATGTTTCAATATACATAGTTTCTGAATCAGGCCCAGAGTGGCATTTGGATCCAGATAGGTTAATTCAAGTCAAACCCAGGACCAAGTAAATAAAGTTAATTGGATTCGGCTCAGAGTCCACCATGGACCTGCACCGTACCCGACCTGTTACTAAACAGAACCACATAAAAGTTGAATTGGTGACGTTGGTGATGGCTTATGCAAAGCTTACCCTAATATATAGCCAGTTATACCATATAACCCATTAGTCACTAACATTGATCACGGCAGAATTCAAAAACCAGCCAAGTTTGATGCGGTTCGGCCGAAATAGTGGGCTAAGACCCTACTCAATCACATGGAATCAACCAAGTCTCAAATCATATTGGACTCACTGGTGACCATTTGGATTGCCATCAATTTTACATTTTATTGTCTCCAATTCAGTGCATTTTTTCAGGTTATGCCCCATCTGCAATGTAATACAAGATTTTCCTGGGAGATCAATAAAAAAAAAAACAACAGACATCTGAGCAACTTTTCAGCTCGTTACAGACTGCTGCTATTGTGACCACAAAACTGTAGCAATGTAGAAGACATTGATTACCATCTTTGATTATTGGGATTTTTTATTATATAATATCTTTGATTGTTGGGTATTCATAAGCAAAACAAGAAAGGCAGAAAACTTTTACAACATGAAGCAAGATCCCAGTCCCTACCTTATTAGACCAAAACAGTCCACAGGCATTGCAGAGAGTCCTTGGTCCGTCAGGCCCACGACGCATCATTGGAGTAGCCTTCTGGCTAGTGCCACAGTGATGACATCTAAAACAACATATTTGAAGAGAAGTTAACGACTAAACCTTGAAACAAAGTGGTGTCAAATCACAAATGAATGCACACTTCAAGAAATTTTGTGTTTGAATCAAAATAAGAGAGAGTACAGAACCCAGAACAGACCATCTTTTTTCTTTTCTTTTCTTTTTTTTCCCCTCCAAAAGACAATATATTCAAAATCAAGAAGTCTAAGGAGTAGGGCACTATCTTTATAATTGATAAGATTTTGTTGTTAAACAAAGAATAACACTAATCGCACTGATTTAGAAAACAAGCAAATAAAGAAAGAAAAAAAATAACAGAGTTGCCTCGTTATAGTATAACATAAACACGAATAATCTAATGTAGTAATCAAAATCAAAGATTCACAATATGAAGCCAAAAGGAGATGAAACCGATCCTTATTTTAATATTGGCATGGCTAATTTGAAAGCAGAAAAAGATGAGAGTTGTTTTGGGGAAGAGGTGATGGTTTGCTAATACAAAAGCAAATAATCTTAATGCTCTCTTTCCTATTCAGTTGACAATAAGAGATAAGAAAAAGATATATTCCCAATGGAAGTATGTTGATAGTTAATCTTCAGATATTCTTGACATGCTGTAACCATCGCCAAATGAAGGGAAAAAGACACTAAATCAAAAGCATGCAATTCACTTTGTAAAAAATTAGTGAAGAGGATGAGATATATCAGTAATGAGTGCAAAACGTCTATGGCTAGATTTTTTTTCATTTTTATTTTTTGAATGGTTTATGGCTGGAATAAAAATATTCTAAGAGTTGATCTTGCAAGGGATTTTATTCATGGACCTTTTTCACACCATCATGTCTCGAGGCAGTAAACCAGAACTGCAAATTCATAACATAAGTAAAATAAGTGAAAGGGGTAAGTGATCATGGGTTCTTGTCCACATCATATATCATGGCAGTACCAGAATATTGCAATGATAGCACATAAGTAAAATCAGCAAAGGAAAACAATATACTGAAGTGCACACGAAGCATACAACACAGAAACCAAGAGGGAAAAAATACAAAAGAAAATCATACAAAAGTCGAATCATGAGTAAAACCAATCAAAATTTGATTACTAGACAACAAGCATGAGAGAAGAATTGCGCAATGCATTTCTGACAGTACACAGGAATCCAACTGTGACTTCTCTAAGAGAACTAAATATCAATAATGACTTAATTAAATTAACAAAATATCAATAGAAAGAAAAATAAAAAAAATAAACGAGTCAAATTTATATGAGGAAGCTCTTATTTGAACAAATTTAATCAAGAAAGCAACACAAGAAACACAACGAATAACAAGTGACAAATATATGAAGCTTACGCAGCAGCTTTTGGAGGTGTTTCATTATGCACTGGAATCCAGCGAGTATTATCCCCCCAACTTGATGCAGATGCTGCTGCTTTTGCTGCTGCTTCCTGTGCTTGTGCTTCCTCAATTTGAGCCTTTGAGGCAAACTGACCCTTGTGCCGATGCATCCTACAAAAGTCACGATAGGGAAGAAATAGTTACTACAAGCAAAAGGCCGCACATGTCAGACACCAAAACAAAATGATTAGACAGGTTCCACACTTGGAACGTCATGGATTCTGCCTTCTAATATAAAAGAAATTGTGTTGGGAGTAATAACTATTTCTACAAAAGTGGCTCTAGTATGGACCTTGTATGAAACTAATAGTTTACCAAATACTAAATAGGATCTAAAGCAATGTTTTAAATTCCAGTGCTGGTCTTTGCGTCAACCAGGATTGGGAGGAGTCAAAACCACCCATGTAGGACCAATATGGGTGTGATGGTCTAAACAAAAAGAAAAAGAAATGGCTATAAATGTGCAAGTTTGATTATTTAATTGCATCTTAACTCTTAAATCAATAGTATTTAGTTTTCTGACGGTGAGCATGATGTTCATCATTCTTGTAGCTCCTCTTTTATTTTTATTATTTATTTATTTATGTATTTATGTATTTTGTAATGGGTTAGACTGTAACTTCTTGTGCTAATAGAAAGATTGTTTAACACAGAACAAATTTCTAACACATAATAACTATTTATAGCTTAACATTCATATTAACATTAAAATAACAAACCAAAAATACATATTAATTAAGGGATGGGGCCCTGGGGCAATGAGAACACCATTTCTTCAATACCACACATTGAGTTTCGAGCGGACTCAAATCTATCTTCATCATCACTACCAAAATCACCATTCTTTATTGAATAATAATATAAACCCAATGGATAGAATACCTAAAATTATTAAATAACTCTGGCTCAATCATAATATAGAAAACTCTCATATAGTATTGATCATCAATTTTGTAATCCACGATTCTAATACTGCTTGAAGGACCCATTATTCATGTTGATGAGTATAAGAATTTGTTTTGGATACCATATTGATACTTGTACCCTTCACTTCAAAGTTCATACTTAGATGAAAATTGAAATTAGAGAGAGAGAGAGAGAGTTCTTAAATGTGTTTTTGATTGTGTTGTCTCTCTCACCTTGTACCAGTCCCGTGTCGCTTCGTGTCTGTCTCGTGCTGCCCCAACTTGACAAATTAGGGCTGACTTACTCAAGTTGAGCCTTTTATAGGATTCTGGTCCCTAAGTCAAACCAATATTGATCTACACAAAGTCAACCTCATGCCAGACACAATTTCATACCATGTAAAGGTCTTCAACATAGGCCTTCTCCCTAACACAAGCATTTGCTACAATTGGAAATTATCATACTCCAAAATCGCCCCAAAAAAAGGCTGAGGAAGAGTGGTGAACAATTTTTAGAGATTACTGAGATCTTCCGCAAAGGCAGTCTCCCAAACACAACCATCTATACCATTGAAAATAATCATCTTCTAGGAAAAGAAAAAAAAAAGCCCAAAAGAGTCAAAGAAAGAGTGGTGGAAAAATTTTAGAAATAAAATATAGGGAGGGATAGATGCAAGTGTAACTCAACATCTTGGACTGGAGTGGCTAAAGAATAGATTAACAACTAAGCGCCCATGACTGTTATCATGAAATTGGTTTAAGGAAAGATCTCCATGAGGATCCTAATTCCTAGGTTTAAATTAATAAAAAAAATCTTACCAAACAAAAAAAAAATTGCACAAATTCATATTGTGAGTACTGCCGGTTTTGGTCGAAAAAACCCAATTTCAACTTTTTTTCTTCTTTACAATAATGCCTTTAAAGGCCTTGTAGGCCCCCTTCCACTACTTAAACACATTCTTTTCCACACGAGAAATTTTAGAGAGAGATTTATTTGGGGTTTCTTAAGCCCTAATCCTAGCAAGAAGAATTAACACATCTTTCTTCGTCATTTATTGGATTGAATTGGTGTTCTATCCGATGTGATTCTACTAAAGTGGTAAGTTTGTTCTCCATGACAGGTATACCAAATTCTGTGGAAAATCATATATCTTGTGGGCCAGACAGACTATGAAACATTATTTTGTATCATTGAACAACTATCCCCCAATTTTTGCTTCCCTTTAAATTATGGGTTGTTGCCCCCCTCCCCCTTTCTTTTTTTGAGTTGAATGAAGCATATCCAAGGATAGAAGGCGATTACTGAAAAGCATATACAAAGAGCACAAAAAAAACCCAAAGTAAAGGGGGACACAAGTATGCAGAAACTCTTGTCTACTCCAGATTTCACAAGAGAACCCACAACCCTACATCAAAACACATGGCAAAAATCAACATAAAACAGTCCGCACATTGTTTGAATAGTCAAAACACTACATTGAAAGACTCACAATTCACCACGAGACTGTTAAAGAAGGAAGCAAAAAACATCCTTGACACTTCTCTAATGGCCCACCTTTTTGCTTGATTGGACTTCTTGCTGCCATTTGGGCCAGACAGACAATGAAACATTATTTTGTATCATTGAACAACTATCCCCCCATTTTTGCTTCGCTTTAAATTATGGGTTGTTGCTATTGCAAGAATCACTAATCTGAATGCGATTAAAATTCATAAAATTGATATCTATTGAGAATCTTTCTAGGGATGAAATTGAATCTTATTGTAAGTAGTTGGTTTTTAAAAAAAATTATAAAATTTCCTATATTAAAAAATATGAAGTCTACTCCGTACATAAATTTCCTTGCAACAGGACAATCAATAAATTAAAGGGAAGCAAAAACGGGAGAGGGTTGTTCAATAATGCAAAAGAATGTTTTTTGTGGTCTTTCTCTAGTCCAAATGGCACTGAACCTTAATGAAGCAAAGATATGGGCTATTAGAGAAGTGTTTTTGTTTTTTTTTTTTTTTAAGGGCTATTAGAGAAGTGTTGAGCATATTTTTCGCTTCCTTCTTTAATAGTCTCATGGTGGGAAGTGAGTCTTTTAATGTAGTGACTTGAAAACATTTCACACGCATGGAAACTGCATTTTATCATCTATGGGATTTAAACAACGTTTGGTGTTCTCTTGTGAAGTCTGGAAAAAACAAAAGTTTCCACATACTTGGGTGTCACCCTCTATGATGAGTCCCTTACTTCGATGTCTTTTGTGCTCTTGGTTGTGACTTTTTTTTTTTTTTTTTTTATAACGGAGGGTGTCCCAGCCCTTTGGGCCGGACTATTCCCTACAGGGCCAAGGGGAGCCAGGTAAAGCCCTTTGGCCCTAGTGTGATTTGTGCTTTTCCTTTGCAGTAATTGCCTTCTATACTTGTATATGCTTTTTTGTTAGTGAATAGTTACCACCCAAAAAAGAAGGGGGGAAACGCAAAGAACATCATCCTGCCAAGAGCCAGACGAAGACTGTTGTCCACCTCATAGGCAAAGTTAGGAAGATCAACTGGCTCGCTCCAGCAGATCTACCAAGGCATGGGTAGATATTACATTCCTGCACTTTCATTTAAAACTAAGGAATCATAATTCAGAATACAAGAACTCAGAGAGTGAATCTCACCATCATTTTAAAATGAAGAAAGAGTCGGATATTTTAAATGATACTAGGAAAGAAAGAATCAGAAATGAGGTATTAAGGAGCATTTAGGGTAGCATCGATAGGTGATAAAAGAGAGACTCATTTGAGATGGTTTAGGATATGTCAACGTGTGCCAAGAACAGCGTCGGTGGTTTGTAGGCCCCTCAAGGAGAAGGGGTAGTCTGAACAGGACATGGATGGAAGTAGTAAGAATACATCCGGAGAAGAACAACCTAAACGAGGATTTGGCCCAGATAGACTGAAATGGAGAAACAGAATTCATATAGTTGACCCAGACAGCGACAGGACAAGGCTTGATAAGGATGATGATGATGAACAATTTTGCAGGGTTAATCTAGGTCCATACTCTTACTTGCAGCCAAACCCCATGTCCCAATACCCATTGACATTGTATCTTGATTCTTTTAATTTTATAGTAATTTTGTATTCTATCTTGATTGTTTTAAGCTTCGGTCATGTTTATGTGTGACTGAATCAGCAATAATTTATTATCAGATATTTTATATAGTCATTTTTTTGTGTTTGATGACTGTTCATTTAGTTATTATTTTTAATTAATACAGTAATTCTCCACAGACCACAGTTGTCAATTACATTCCGTTCCGGCCAGAATTGGCCAAAACATTCCGGAATTTGCCTTGGGTGGAACGGAATGGCCCCTAAAACTTTCTGGTCCCGATTCCGGTCCATTTCGATCCATTTCAGTCGTCCAGTCCAATTCCAAACCAATTCCACCCCATTCCGGTCAAGGTTTTATACTTCCATTCATATGTAGGGAAAACTAGAAAATGGTCAATTGTAGAGTGTAGTTTAATTTACATGTTGTAAGTATGCATCTTTAGTATTATTTTAGCATTCAACTATTTTTTCAATTTTAGGTATTCTTTTATTTTATTTTTTTCATATTTCAATCATGTCTTTTCCGAAACAGAATACCAAAATGCCGAAACGTTCCACTATAGGGTCAAACTGGAATGGCGACCGGAACGGAATTGACAACTAAGCCACAGACAGCATTTCAGTATTTGCCATATCCTATATTTCTCGAATATGTGGGACCAATCATACATAAAGAATGTCTTCATATCAATAAGATCTAATTTAGGAGCCAACCGACCAAAGGGAAGAGGAGGAACTTTTTTTTCCTGATATAGTTACTCTCTGCATACACTTTTTACACATTGACATGTCCCTGAATACATGGGAAAATACTACGTTGGAACTGAAGTTCTCAATATCAACAGAGTTAAGTTAACAGCTGGCTGCCTCTAGAGAACAGGATCAAACATGAACTCTCCTACTCCTTTGTAACCATTAGCATTAACACTATAACTTATGAACCACCTGATCAATTATTTGGAATTCCTTGTTACTAGTAATTTTTACTTCATATTTTTTTCATTTTTGATTGGTAACATGATCGTCCCACAACCTCCTTGGTTGCCACATCGGGCACATCCCAACTGTGCTATGTCTGACTTAAGGATTCATTGTCGTACTTTCCATTTGGAAAGAGTTGGCAGTGGGGGAGGTGGTAGCTGTATGTTCCTGGAGATGTCAATTGGATCAGATAAATCATAACGTAAGGTGGCTCTATAATCTGGACTTGGGACCTGGGTGGAACTTCTGGGTGAAGTCCTTGACTAGTAAAGGAGTGTATGAGAGAGGTGGTGTTTTAAATAGTTCTATGTGTGTGTGAGAGAGAGTTAGAAAATGAAGCAATTAATTAACGGGAAAACATTTTCAGCTTTCTGCGTCTCAATACTAAAGTCAATATAATTATTAAAAAATACTAAAGTCAATATAATTAGGTCAACAAGCAATCAGATTACAAGTTATGCATGATTCATACTCCATAGTCCACATAAATGAATTGAACATATAAAATGTAACATGCACAACATACCTAAGGGCTACCTCTTTACGAACAGTGTAACGGACTTTCTTATCAAAATTGCGTTCTTTCCTTTTCTCACGGAACCTCATCAGTGAAGCAACTCTCTGGGGCATATTTGCGTTCTGTGAAACATCATTCAACTCCTGGTTGAATAATTTAGGAAACAGAGAGCAATGAAAAATCAAAAACAAACAATAGAAACACCAAAATTTTGTTGAAGTAAATAGATTGACAAAAAATTATACCCGATTATTTTGGTTGGACTGAAAAGCAGGTAAAGTGACAGGTACTTCACGCCCCCCCAACAATAAGAGCACTGCCTGAACCTGTATAATGTGTAACAATTACATCCATCTTGAATGACTTTGGTGCAAAATTGGTGCAGATAAGGATAATGAATGAGAGTTTGTTTCCTTTGTTCATGCAGTCTAATTAGAACTAACTTTGGTGCAAATAAAAAGAGCCTGATAAGGACTGCAGTTTGCAGAAAACCGGGATCAGGAAAAAACAGAGTAGAAAGAAAATCATGTGCAAACAGGCCCCACCAACCCACACACAACACAAATCAATAAAAGGGCACAAATGATGTACAGGCAGAAGTTAGCAAGCTTACGAAGTTGAAAAGGAACCAAAGGAAAATTTTTAAGTTGCAAAAGAGCTCAAAATATACAAAAATCAGTTGGATGTTACTTTAAACAACAACAACAACAACAAAAATAGAATATATCCCATTAGACTTGGATTTGCATATGAGTGGAAAGAAATATAGCACCTCAGCTATTCGTATGCCTAATCATTCTTGATTTATTACAAAATTGTAACCTGCCTGTCAGCAAATTGTACCTTTGTCATAACTTGCCCCAACCATGGGAAAATGACATGCGGCAGTACCAAGTGAGGCATTTCAGTTTTACACACTGTTTGGAAGTAGAATTCCAACAACCAGTGATTAAAATCAGGCTGTTCCATGTAGTACAAAGTAGATGATGAAGAATCAAACGAGGCCCTCACGAAATTGAGAACTTCGACAAAGAAAAATGGGAGGAGTAAAGAAGGATGAGATCGGTACTTTCATCCCGTCTTTTTCAGGGCCAGCAAGCTTCGAGGACTCTAATATAATGGATATCATGGCCATTAACGAAGGCCTACTACTGGTCGAGACCGTTCTTACATAGTACCATCTTGACATAGGAAGATACAAAAAAGTGTCATATCATGGGAAGTGGTCTAGAACCCGCCTTTGGGGTTTCCCTACATTCCCATAGAAATTAGAGACCTGTCCAAAGAGCTCAGGCCACCATTTCAGTGCTTAATGAAGAACTCATGCCATGCTTTTGCAAAAGCAGGAATTAACAGTCAGACTGCTCCAATTTTCCATGGTGTAAACCAGTAGTATGGTCTGTTTCGCATTATCATTATCAGTATCAGTATCCTTATCATTATGTTCAAATTCCCCAACCCAAAACCCAAACCCCCCAACAAACCCAAAACCTACTGTCATTTTGGGTTATTTCTTTGTACATAATTCTACTTCCCTATTAAACGAAATCTCTTAAATTATATTTTCAAAAAAAAAATCAACAGAACAGTAAGTGAAAAATCTCCATTCATGATTCAACACAAATCAATCTAACAAAATTAAAATGAAGAACATAACCAATAGATAGAAATAGAAAAACACAAGAAGGCTACCTTCTCCGGCGGGACGGAATCGAACACATAGACCTCACCCTGGAAAGAGAGGGTGAGCTGGTTCACCGTCTGGCTCCGGGCCACTGCCACAACCTGTTGCTGCTCCGCTGAGCCGTCCCCTTCCATGCCATCGCTCCCGCCATCTTCCTGCTCCTCCTCCATCGCCTCCTCGTGCGCTTGCATGTAATGCACGTGGATCGGTTGAGCGTCCACCACCTGGACCGGCATCGGCTCCGCCATGCCTCCGCCACCCTGCCCGCCGTCCATCTGCCCAGGCATGCTCATCGCCGCCGCTGCAGCAAGCATGTGCACGTGATCCGCACTCACCAGGTGGATTTGCGGATGCCCTTGAACTTGCACTGCTTGAACTGCTTGTACCTTCACATCTACGTTTCCGCTGTTGTTTTCTCCCATGTCTCTTTCTTTTCCACTTTCAGATTCCGCCGCAATTGGACTGATGAAACGCTAAGATGGAATCAAAACAAGATGTTCTAGAAAAAAATAGACGAAACGCTTGCAGATCCGAGATTTGATGGATTAAACGCTATGATCGAATCAAAACTCGAAGGAAAACGAGATATTCTCGAACATCAAACGAAACGTTTCAGATCCGGCAAACTATCTCACCCTACTTCTTTCCGATTTCAGCGATCTGATGGATGAAACACTCAGATCGAATACGATAGAAGACAAGATCTTTAGGTCTTTCACCCTCCGATCCCCGCGATTTGATGGATTAAAAACTCAGATCGAGTCAAAACACGAGAGAAAACCAAATATCCACCAGAATCGAAACGAAACATCACAGATCTGGAGAACTCTACCTCTCAGCCTCTTCCACCTACCGATGCCGTCGACTTGATGGGTGAAATGCTCAGATCGAGTCGAGAAACGAGAAAAAGACTAGAATTTTGTTAGGAATCGAACGGAGAGTTGCAGATCGGGAGAGATTTCGGATCGGGCGACTGCGATCTGGGGTTTCCGGCCATGGCGATTGCGGAGGGGAGAACGAAACCCTAGGTTTTGGGGAAAGAGATCAGGGCCAGAGATCTGGAATGGATGGTAGAGGTTGAAGGGGTAGGAGTGGATCTACGGTGGGGAGGGATTTTCTGGTGGAACGAGAGGCTGAGATTTATCGCAGGGTTTTGTAGGGGATTTTGGGGTTGGAAGGTGAGGATTGGACGGATTGGACGGAGGTGAAAAATAAAGAAAGTAAATGATGTGCGTTTATAGTTAATTAGAATAAAGATGGATAATGGATAAGGACATTGAGAATTGATGTTGGGAAAAAACTTCCTTTTTTGCTAAAGAAATGGATTGGACCGTTGGATTGTAGGATCGACTACCAGCTCATTGTGGATGGATGGATTGTTGGATTGACCTAATACTCATGTTGGACGGTAAGAATACATCGGGCTTTAATCAAGTGGTTGAGATAATGATTTTAACATTCATCACCATACAAAATTACGTGGGGGAGATTGAAACATCCCCAAGTGGAATCTCAGGTAGGCCCAATAACAAACGTGCTCGTTTGGGGAGCCCTTCATATTTACAACATTTTATGTCTATTTATTTTATTTTTTATTTTTATTTATATTTATGTTTTCTTTTTTTCTTTTTACCATCACATGAGAGGAAATGGTGATTTATCTTAACATATCACCTCAAGAGTCATCCCTATGTTTACTCTCACTATATTCTTACTACCTCATTGTTCGTGCTCCACTCGAGTATGCTTCAACCATCTTCTTTTTATGTGAGATGAGACGCCCTTGACCACTTAGGATATCTCCTATTAGTTTTATTAATTCTCATTATTCAAATAAAAAATCTAATTTTTTTTTAGAGACAGTAGCTGTTATTACTATTAGGAATTTTCGGTATAGGGAATTCGTATAAAAATTTATATCTAATCAAAATTTGCATTAAGCAAGTCTCAAGGTTTATCCGTTTGACGACCTTTTCTAGCCTGTTTGCTTGGAAATATTTTTTATGAGAATTATGTGTGTTGGGGGTTTCTTATTATCATATAGGAGGATCATGTTGTATAAGCATTTCAAATGTTGTATTTGATTGCTAGAGTTTTGAAAACTATCACTTTTGAATATCTAGGATATCTGGTTCAAGGGCATGTAGGAATTTCAAATGCTATCCAAGATCTACCCATTTGGATTCACAAATTCTCAAGGACATAGGAGCATTATGAGATACGGATTTATGAGAACTAAGAAAAACTTGCAACTAGAAAAACAAGATATCCCCTCAAAAGTTTGGAGAGTTCTGTAATTAAATAGGAATATCTATATCGAAGGAGTTGACATGGTGTTAGAAATCCCCAATAAAGGGAGTTCTGCAAACAAATACGCCCTCTACCTTTTGAATTATCAAAAATTTAGTTTTCTGAATGCTAAATTAGGCTTAAGCATTTATAATGTCACTTGGGGACAACATTTGAAAAACTTTAAAATATTCCACACAAGAATCCTCATAATTATTATAAACAAAGAAGCCCTTTAGGTTGAGTTTTGGTTTTTTTATGTCAAGCAAGTCACATCTACACTATATCTTGTGATGTATGCTAAATTACTTCATCTCTAAACAATGCCCTACATATCCTGCCCATGCTTAAAACAATGAAAATCCACATTTGATAATCAAAGCTAAGTATGTCTTCTATAAGTTGAGTCCTCTGGTCACCTAGGTAATTTTGTGTATCTGTCTTTTTTTTTTTTTTGGGCCTTTTCTTATATTTTTTTTCTTTCTTTTTGTGGTGGGAGGGAGGGGGGCAGTTAACATTCATGAATTTATGGCAATCGATCGGTAGCTTAGCGGTGAGGCACCGCCCTTCAACAAAAGCAGCTGAGAATCAATTATGGCTATAACAGACGTTTGGTTATCTACGAAAGAGAAATAAAATATTTCAGAATTTATGGGTTTTAGAAATTCACGTTAGAAAATCTTGTTCCGAATGAGCCTTTAAAGTTCCACTTGGACTAGAAAAATATGAAGAAATTTGAGATGGATTAAACTATCTTTTAATCCAGTTTTTTTCTTTCCTTTCTTCTTTTTTACATAGAGGATTCGAACACCTACGCACACTCTTTCACACACGCAGTCCACAGTCACATCTTTAACCAGCTAAGCTATAGTTAGAGACCTCTATTCTGAATTTTTTACATTCATTTGCATTGAAAAGACTCCTAAATATTAGGAACTCCATAGATGGGTGGTCCCAACAACCATTGTAACCTGCCCATTTCCAAAAGAATTGATGTTTCATCCTCTGTGCATGACACTTTAAACATCCACTACACAAAAACTGCATGCTTCAATGATTGCCCAACAAGTTCTAGTGGTTGGAATCATATGGGGTACAACTTGACAAGAGTACTTCTTCCTACCATCAACAGTAAACATGGTAGACCCATGAAATTAGAGATATAAAAGTGAGTTGCTGGGAACTCTACTTGAACCAATCTGTCTAGCTTTGGGGTCTCAGCCACTGAGCTAGATTGTAGGTTTCCTGTAGGATTGCAAGGACCAATTTCAATCTTAGTAAACTGGGTGCAGATTATAATGTGGTAGATATCTTGTTCAGTTTTTCTTCACCAATCCACAACTCAATATTGGCAAACAGAGTTGTAAATAATTAGATTTATAGGTAAACTAAGTGCAGGGAAACAACTTTGTAGAACCCAAATAGGGCATATAGTCCAGCACATTGAAACCAATGGATGAGATCTTTCATTTAACAACATTTCTATATTTATGTAAGTAGGCTACCATACAATTTTACTTACCCATGGCCATGCCCAAGAAATAATGAATAATTAGCCCTCAAGACACATGCATCATGAAGGGATATGATCAATGACCCGACCAACTTTTATAGTATCAATGATGGATTGTCCATTGGCATGGTCATAGTTTGGATTGTTAGGGATATTGACCAAAGCTTAATTTTGAAGCATAGGCAGTCAAAGATTAAGAGCTTTGGGCAATTCAAAGTTGAGGTCACAAGATAAATAGTCATGTTTGGGAATTAGGAGACAAGTGATACTTGGTGAAGACATTTGCTTAACATCTGATCAAATTATTATTATTGCTCAATTAGAATTGTTTCTTAGTGGAAATACAGCCAAGGTTCTCAATTTCTCATTACAATTGCTTAACAGCAGGGATTTTAAGAAAAATGCCCTTGTTCAAATAAGAAAATAGAATAAGAACGATTATAATATTTTATATTCTATACTGAAAAAAAAAAATTGCTACTTAAACAACTTAAGAAAGTGAGAAGAAAACTTTTTTTTTAATTTTTCATTTATTATTTTTAATATTTTTACATATTTCTCCCCCGTCTATAAGAGTAGTATGAAAGTCTCTCAAAATGCTGGATTAAAAATATATATATATCCCCCACCTCTAACCCATCCTAAAGGCTAGTTTGTGAGCGAAGACAACAAGGGTTTTGTGGTGGTGGGGGTGGTGACAACGATGACGACTGGTGGTGGTGGTGACCGCGATGATAATGGGGTGTTATTCGATGGTGTGATTGAAGGGGCGATGGTGTTGGTAATGATGATGGTGAAATGGCAGTGATGATGACACCTTCTTTTATATTGCTAATTGTAATGCCCCACCCTACACAACGTTACATTTAGCATGTCAGCCCTCTTGGCCTGCCCACATGGAAACCCGCCTACTTGCACCAAACCACGGCAGGGGACCCACACTCGAAATACCATTTGTAATGCCCCACCCTACACGCATGCATGATATTGTCCGCTTTGGCCCTTGTTTTTGATGGGCCTCAACCCTTCAAAAGGCCTCATGCAAGGCAAGGGTGTGAGATCTACATATAATCCCGATCACTTTCCTCTCTATAGTCTATATGGGACTCCGGGACATCACACTAATGAAAGTTTTACTCCCAACATTAGATTGATGATGTGACAAAGCATGTGATTTAAGATTTAATTCTTATTTCGATCACTACTTTAGAGTTGATCAATTACATGGTGGCAAATAAGACTAATTGAAGTGAAAGTTATTTTCAATATGGAATTAAGGTTTGAAAGTGAATTTTAGTAGTTTGGATTTCAAAGGTAAGGCCCACCGAAAGATTTGAAGCGATACATTACAAACAAAAAGCATGCTGTATTAATGGTTAATTTGCTTTAAAAAAATTTACTCTGACCAAGAGTTTTAAAATGATATTATCACTTAGAAACTTATCTTAACTGTGTTATAATCTTTTTTAAAACTAGTTTAAATTTTGTTTCAATATTCATAAACTGCAAAACTACAAAAATATTACAATATTTTAATATTGTGCTTCCCTATTTTTATGCTATGTCATTTAGTCAGTATTTAGATATGTAAATAGTTTGGTTTTAATATATCCAAACAACCTATCCAATTATGAATCTGCTTCAAAACAGACTACTCCTCTATAATCCATATAGAGGAGTGCCCAATGGATGGGTCTCCCGTTAAATTGATACATGTGGCTATGTTGGCACTTAACATTATATAGGACATCAAAAGGCTCAAAAAATAGGTGTAAGGTTTAGTTTGTGCGATTGAAGTACAATTTAGTTCGTGTAGATAGATCTAAATGGGACAAAATTATAATCATTTGGTCCTCTCAATAAAGATTTTCAAAGATAAATCATAATGATTGTACAAACATAGTAATACTTAGACATTTCACCGTCAGCAGTTGGAGTTTAACAAATCCCCATAGATATGTTTATACAACAAAGGGGACAAAAAAGTTACAAATTAATTAAAAAAGATTGTGCAATATCCTATGGATGGATGATATTGCACTATGCAATATCTCACATCCCTAGGATATAAATTATAATCATTTGGTCCTCTCAAAAAAGATTTTCAAAGATAAATCATAATGATGGTACAAACATCGTATGACTTTAGACATTTGACCATTAACGGTTGGAGTTTAATAAATCCCCGTAGAAATGTTTATACAACTAAGGAGACAAAAAAGTTACGAATTAATTAAAAAAACTGTGCAATATCCTAGGATGGATGATATCGCACTATGCAATATCTCACATCCCTAGAATATCACACAAGCAACTCTTTGGGAAACTTTAAACTTCAACTATTGATAAAAAAAATGCCAGATCTTAGGATAACCGTACTATCAAATTCCCTAATAAATATTCAATATATGAACATGAAGATAGGGTCAAAGTCGGGAAATAAAGGCGATTGTTTTTTGACCGTATTTAAACTGCATAAAGATAAAATATATTTTTACACCATTGCATTCCACACTATTCTAAGATATTTTAAAAGTATGTCGCAGGTGAAATCCAAAGAGGCAAATGGAAAAGTTATGGCCATTGGTGTTGCGTAGAGGTGGCCAGACTTTCGGTCCACTTGCCAACACACTCATGGTTGAGTGGTGTTGGCATCTTAGTTTTACACGCACGTCTAGATATCGATCATTGGGTCTTTAAGTACAAGTATCGCTCTTAGACCAGTAGGCCACTGATGAGTGTTAAATATTGCATATTTTACCCCTCATTAGTTCGGATTTTATCAGCATATCATATGCATATCATTTGTTGTACACAGAGATTTTATCATTCTATCACATTAAACGGATTATCGGATTATCATCCATAAACCTGATTATCTGTAGCGCATTTTTATGTAACTTCTCTTGTGTAGGTGGACCCTGCGACTACCCCAACCTTCCGGCTAATGTCTCAAAGCATCAGTAGTGTTGAAGAATTCCAAAATAAGATGAGAAGAAGCCATTTTCCAACAAAAAGGAGTGGTTGGTGTATTGGTTAGAGCTTTGGTTGGTATGAAATAGGTTTTGGGTTCAAATCCCAATAATTACATTTTTTAATGATATGAGCCAATCAAAAGCCTCCAAAGTGAAGGACCACAAAAAGCAAAAAGCGAAAATGAGCCAATCAAATGTCTTCAAAGTTTTCTATAAATTGGAATGTTTTTGTAGATAAGAGGAGATCTTTTGGCAAGTTAGTCTTTTAGGAATTTTATTTTACCTTCTCTATACTTTTAGGTTGTAATTAGGAGCTTCTTTGTAACTAATCTAGAGAGAGATAGTGTGTAATTGAAGATCATTAATGAAGATTTGGAGCACTTTCTTGATGTTTAGTGCCTAAAGCTCTTGGATTAGGCTCTCCTTTTGAAGCTAAGTAATGTGATTAGTTCAATTTCATGCATGTTTTAGTTTAAATTCCCTACTTGTGCCTTGATTGATTAGTAGATTTTAGATCTAATTGTGCTAATCTCTCTCATTTCTCATGCTCTATCTCTACACTTGATGCTTGGATAATCTCAATTGATGCTTTGTAGTTGGATTAAGTTCTCTCACATAGAGCCCTTATTTTTTATCTTTTGTAGCTTGATTTTGATAATTTATTGTTAGGGTAGCTAGATGATGATCTAGGATCTTGGCCTTTGATTTTATTTTACTTTGATCTTCATTGTTATATCATCCAATCCAATTAGGCAAGAGATTGCTAATTGGATTGTAGATTTGGGAGTTGAATTAGAACATGCATCGTTTGAATTAATTACATACTTAGTGGATTTTATATTGCCTAATCTCTTATCTTGATTGTTGTTAATTTTAATCCTTCTTTGATTTTTTATTTTAACTTTTAAATTGTTAGATACACATTTCATATAACTTGTTTTAAAATCCTACACATTTCACACCACATCTTCACCTTAAATCTTCCATTTCCACCACCATTCACACACTAGTTTAGTGTAGCTTGTTAGATTAGCTTAGATCTAATTAACTTCATATTTTTAGATTGTTAATTAATTATTTACATTGCATACTTTAATAGTTTTAATTGTTTACTTCAATTGTTTATATTAGCTATATCTTAGTTTAATTCTACTTAAATTGGGTTCATTGCTTGTTCCATCCTCTCTTCGTGTGATCGATAATCCGGACTCTTTAGTCCTTTACCACTTGACGACACCGTAGTCTTGCGGTTAAAAGTTACACATTTAAGTGTCGATCAGCCACCATAGAAAAAAAAAGAAATTTATTTTCAATTACACTAAGATTAGTACTATATGTATCGTTTGTTTCCTCCCATGCACAGGGTAAGTCAAGGTTTTGCCTCGACAAGTGGCCTCAGGTTGAGAGCACAAGTTCAAAACTACAACTTTCAGTTCCTGAGTCGTGGTCCCAACCAACTGCCATACCCTTAGGGCACGTTTGGCAAACGTCCACGGAGAAGGATTCTCCCGATTTTCCATGCTTCCGTAGAAAATCCATGTTTGGAAATGAGAGGAAAATTAACGCTAAAAATCCCCACATCCGCGTTTTCAATTTTTTTTTTCCAACGTTCAACCTCCCCCGTTTGATTCCAAAAATCCACATATGCAAAGAAAGCGGAGCAACAATGATTTCAACGGTAAGAGAGAGGTTACCATTTTTCTTACTGGAAGCATACCTTATGGGTCCCATAATCACGATCCAAACCGTTAATCATCTTTAAGAGATCCAAAACGGCTGGAAAGTCAAGTATCAGCCATTGATTCATCATATATTTTTAAGATACTTGTAAAAAAGTCTAGGGCGTTGGATCATGATTTTGGACTTTTGTGGGGCCCGTTTACGAAATCCAAACTGTTCAGTCTCTTCGTAGGCCCAAAATGGTTATAGGGCCAAATTCAGCAGTTTGATTCATCATAGTTAATGTGAAAATTGGAAACAAAAATTCAGCCGTTGAAGATACTAGGGTCGTAAGCGGTTGGTTTTCGGTCGGTTTTACGACATATGACACCCGGGCCGAAACTTTCGGTTTTACAATTTTGCAATAACCGAAACCGACCAAAGTACACATACTGGACATTGGAAACCGACATTTCGGTTCGGTCGGTTTCGGTCGGTCTTCGGTTAATGGGCTGGGCCTAATTTTGTTGGGCTTCAACAATAAAATTTATACTTTTTTGGGCCTAAATCATTAAATCCAAATACTATTTTTAGGTCAAAATCATACATACCAAATTCAGCCTATAAACTATAAAGTCATTATATACAATTAGATACCAAGACAAATAGCCAAAAGCCCAAAATATAAAAACCATTAAATCACTCCAAGTATTTGCATCTGACTGTGTTAGACACTAAGACTTACATACGTGGAAGTCTTAACTCTTACGTGTAACTCTTACACTTACACAAATACATATATGTATTATGTCATTTTGAAAATATATATAATATTTAGTAATTTGTTCGGTCGGTTCGGTTTTAACCGAACAGTTTCTACATAATTATAAAACCGACTGTTGAAAAAATAAATAAATTTACAAAAGCCGTTCGGTCGGTTTTGTTTAAAAAAAATCTCTAAACCGGCCAAACGGTCGGTTCGGCCGGGCGGTTCGGTTTTCACGGTTAATTTTGACAGCCCTAGAAGATACTTTCAATTGAGCTAAGAGAGGAGCTGCAACATACCTACTAGAGTACTAGAACCAATAACTTACTGGTTACCCTTTTAGCTTTGGAAATCTACTATATGGGTCCCACAAGATCTGAATTTTTAATCAAGGTCAAAAACGGCTATTAAGACTGATATCAATCGTTGATCCGTCATGAATGTTGAGATATTTACAAATAAGTTCAGACTTTAAAATATTAATTTTTATTCCTATGGACCCCACTTGTAAGATCCAAATCGTTCAAATTCTTTAGATAACCAAAGACAGTAGTAAGGTGAAAACTCAGCTCTTGATTTTTCAAAAATTTTGAGAAAATTGCAAAAAAGAATAACCGTTGGATCACACATCTTCCGATGGTAGAAATCCTCTTGCTTGCCAAACCTAAAACTCTCTTTGAGGATACGTTGGATCCAAGGAAATGGAGGATTCATCTTTATTTACCAAACATGTCCTAAATGCATGGTGCATATGAAATTGGGTATAGATAATTGTAATACCTTAACACAAGGCTAATGCTCAGTAGTCACATCTACATTGCATCTAACACTCATCTTATTGTATATGCCCTCAAATCGATCATGTAAAATTTAGTACCGAACCTACTCCAAAATCAACATCTTCCTTGTTTGAATCTCCTTTTCCCCTGATAATATAAGGTCATACACAGATCTTGCTTCTAGTTGGTTTCCACAGGCTGATGTTCAGTAGCTAAGAATGATAGACATGTGAAAAAATTGGCTCAAACATACATATATTAGTAGAAGTTGTCAAGCCCAAGCATGGCCCAAATGCCGTATCTTCTTCAACAAGCCTAAACTTACCAAACCCTAATTGGGCTCTTAAGTGGGTCAAGACATCTGAACCTGGTGAATTACTGCATATAAAAAACTATTGGGATAATGGTCTTAAGTTTTATTTCAACTAGTCATGACATATGTCTTATATAAAGTGTATGAGTTCGAGACCCTATTGGAAAAATAATAATAAAAAATTAAACGGATCATCTGATAAACATTGCATCACATCTAATTGCAATACCTTGAGAGTTACACAACTATTTTTTTCCTTGTTGGCATTAATTTTTTTTAACAATAACAAAAATTTATTAAGAGAAACACCAAATATAAGGCTCAAGAAAGAATGGAAAAACAAAAGAGGGGTATTGTACAAGAGCATTGAACCACACCCACCCTAATCACAGCCACCCTAATCAATATATAACCACACCCACCCAAGAAGAGACCCTTTCAACCCCTTGATTGGCTAATGCAGCCACCATATATTTGACGGATCTAACCTCATGATGGAAGGAGACATTAATGGTTGATGCTAGCTACCAACTCCCTAATTTAATTGAAATTTCTAAGGATTCGCCCTCTCGTCAAATACTCAAGCGATCACATTAGATGAATCACTTTCTAGCACAAGAGAGCAAAAAAATATACTCAAAAACCGTAGACCTTCCAAAATAGTTAACACCTCTACTTCATTCAAATCACAAACTCTCACATTTTTTGAGAACATAAGTAACACCTCACCCTTATATTTTCAAAGCACGCCTCCAATTCTTGCTGGACCCAATTTACCCCTCGAAGCTCTATCAATATTGAATTAAAAAAACCCCAAAAGGAGGAAGAGACCAAGGGATGAGTCTCCTCTCTTCAAGAGGTCCACACCCAAAACAAGTTTTCAAGTAGTTGAAGAGAATATAATTTAAATTGAAGTTTTAAAACTCATTCCTTACTAAAGACCATTTCGCAATCCTTAAAACTACCTTAGAAATCAAAACCCCCGTCAAACATGAGGAGCCTTTTAAGATTTATATCATTTATTTCCTTTCAAATAGACTATAAGACTGCTAACGAAAATAAGCGTGACATCTATAAAAACAAACTCCAAATCAAGAATGTGCCGTCTCCCCAATATTCTTCAGACAACACCACGCAACACACCACATCTCCCACACACCTAACTACTCCGCCAATGCCAAGGGTTGATCTCTGGCAGTGTGCGAATGCTTCTCGCGCACACAACTATGCAATAATGGATCAGTGGCATTGGGCCCATCTTTTGATTTGATCAGATCCAATTCCCATACAAGTTACCTTACTTTCATCGCATCCGTTCATTTCCATGTAGACTAAATCCAATGATAAGGACTTTTACCAACAACCCTGATTATGATAAAATCAACTGTTAATCTCAACTGGGCCCCACAACCAAGTCAATGGCCCATGATCCAAAATTCCTAATACATTTTTCTCCATTCTCTCTCTCTCGTATATATACACGAAAGGAAACATAGGGTTTTTTATTCCCAGATACTTCCTTGTCCAAAATCTCTTCAGATCCCTCGGTCGTCTTATTTCAAAGGTATCTTCAAGACCGATTCCTAGGGTTTCTGATTCTCTTTTTGTTTTTTGTTTTTACAGATCTGCTATTTCTGATGCATTTGGTCTTCATATGTATGTTTTGATTGTAGATCTGAATGAATGATGTGTCGTTGTTTTGATCTTCAAATGAGATTCTTGAGTTTTTGGTTTTTTGTTGAGTTGTTGCGGGTTTGTTGAATTTATGCGATTCTATTGTTGATTTGATGTTCTGTTCTAGCGATTCGATGATGTAGTTTGTGGGTTTCTATTGTTTTGTTTTTTGTGTTGAATCTGATTGTGGCGAGATTAGGGTTTCCATTAGTTCTTGAATTATATGAATTGCGAGATTAGGGTTTCCAAGACGCGTATGCAGAACAGAACATAAGAAGCTTCGAGGGGAACGTGGGCGAGAGCGTCTGCACCATGGTTCCTGACCAAAAGATTGGGTGGGAGTAGGTAGAGGATTTGGGCGCTGATCGGTAGCGATGGAGTAGACGATTGGAAGGTCTATTTCTACGTTTCTTCTAGCTTGGGGACGCTCGAGGCGCATTGTGGGTTAGGCAGGGTGAGGGCCTTCGAGTGTGGTATAATAGCTGGGTTAGAACTTAGATGTTGATTCCCAAATGGGTCATGTTAATACTGTCATTTAGTCGTTCCGGATGATTTGCGTTTGGAATGATTTGATATGCCCCTGGAGGAGAAAGAGTACTCGCTACATCGGGTTGGGAATCTCTTGAGTTAAACACATTCCTGTTAAAATTTGGAACTGTAAATTTTGGTGAATTGGATAGTTCAATGTTCCGGTGAATAGCTATTCTGGTTACACATGAAATGGGTATGGTGATTGGCACCGACCCTTTTTATTGTTCCCTTAGCAGGAGTTGGTTTAATTGGAAATCCAAACAATTTGGTAAAAGGAAGTTTTAGTCGTCTGCCCACTGCATGAGATTCGGTTGCTATTTGCTGTTTTAAAAGAACATGCTATATATTCAATCACGGGAATGATGAATGTGAAGGTGTGTTGTGTATTGGTATTTGGATAAATATCTTTCTAATGAGATCATCCTAAGCGTTGATTCTAGAGCTGTAAAAGCTACTCTCTTCTCTCATTCGAGATGAAAAAAACACAATAATGTGTTCTGAATGTTGGTCCCCCAATGTTACTACACTTTTTATTTTGCTTACACCTTTGAAGGTTTATTAGTGTATCTTTTATTATTATTTAATTAGAAGTGAATGTTGGATCAGTTCCAAATTGGGTTGTGTTCCTAATTCATGGGCAGATGCATGTTTGAATTAACCATAGGACCCCTTTGTATGACTAGAGATGGGGCTTCCTTTTCTAAACAAACCTCTGTAATTTGATGTTTTTGCTTGGGTGCAAATATGTTCATTAGTATATGCATGCATTCTACTGATTATAGTGTTGGGATCATTGTACAATGTATACAATTTCTGGAGGTTTCAGGGTGCATTCACTATGGGTTATCCTGACAGTCTGGATCACATTTGGTCTGGATATCGGCAGCCTCTTTCACATGCATGTCAAATTGTCCATGAACCTGTGCATTAGACCATGTTGTCTGAATATATGTTATCCTTGCCATGTCTTTGATGTTTCTATCTCAATGTTTTAGCTATATTTTGGTGGGATATGGATTTTCTATATGCAAGTTTATTCTTTGGTGCACACAGTTTGACCTCTATGTTGTCCCTGTATTTGGTCTTTTATTCAATTTCTTCTGAGATCGCTAATGGTAGAAACAATACCTGTTACATCGGTTGATCTTTTTTCTTACTTGATTTATCTTCATATTCTCAGGGCACTTAAGTTTTGATAAGGGAAAATGGGAGGGGGCTTTAGAGTGCTGCATCTTGTCAGACCATTTCTGTCCATCTTGCCAGAAGTGCAGAGTGCTGACAGGAAAGTTCCTTTCAGGGAGAAAGTCATCTACACAGTGATATCTCTCTTCATCTTTCTTGTATGCAGCCAGCTACCTCTCTATGGCATACACTCAACAACCGGTGCAGATCCGTTCTACTGGATGCGTGTCATTCTTGCGTCGAACCGTGGGACTGTCATGGAGTTGGGAATTACTCCTATTGTGACATCAGGTCTGGTGATGCAGCTCTTGGCAGGCTCCAAGATAATTGAAGTTGACAACAGTGTTAGAGAGGATCGCGCCCTCTTGTTAGTATACTCATTACTGAATTTTGTTTTAGAGAAACAATGTTGTCTTTTTTTTTTCACGAGTCATGTTGTTGAGAAACAATGGTTCTATTTTCTAAAAGTTACTGGCTGGTATTGAATGCTGCAAATATCATTATCAGGATAATGTTGTCAGGAGATTTTCTGGATGATTTTAAATTTTGTGGTTTTATCAGGTTATTATTTCTAAAATAAAAATAAATTGTAAATTAAAAAAAGAAAATATCATAGTATAAATGATTTACAATTCAACCCTAAAAATATATATATAAATGATTTGAATAATTTGTTCAAAACTTGCTTGACGTTTTCATAATATTCCTCAGAAATGGTGCCCAGAAGTTGCTTGGCATCCTGATTGCTATTGGTGAGGCAGTAGCATATGTTCTCTCTGGGATGTATGGGAGTGTCGGTCAACTTGGAGTTGGAAATGCCATTCTCATAATCGTTCAGCTTTGTTTTGCGGGCCTCATTGTCATATGCTTAGATGAACTTCTTCAAAAAGGATATGGTCTTGGATCCGGTATTTCTCTCTTCATTGCGACTAATATTTGGTAAGTCACTGCCTAATTACAGTTTTTTTTCCTTTTCTGCTTCAAAATTTGTTGGTAGAAATGTGTATCCAAACATTTGTGGTTGTCTTTGCAGTGAAAATATAATCTGGAAAGCATTCAGTCCCACAACCATCAACAGTGGGCGAGGAGCTGAATTTGAAGGAGCAGTTATTGCCTTATTCCATCTGTTGATAACTCGGACAGACAAGGTCCGTGCTCTTCGTGAGGCATTCTACCGGCAGAACCTCCCGAACGTAACTAACTTACTTGCAACGGTTTTGGTCTTCCTTATTGTAATATACTTTCAAGGATTCCGAGTCGTTTTGCCAGTGAGGTCAAAGAATGCCCGTGGGCAGCAAGGGTCCTATCCCATCAAGTTATTCTACACCTCCAACATGCCTATAATTCTACAATCCGCACTTGTTTCAAATCTGTACTTCATTTCACAGGTATTGGATCGTTATTTATGTTCCAGCAGAATTTGGAATGCAATGCGTTTTCTTTTCTCTCATGGAAAATCTTATCATATCTGTCTGTTACAGTTGTTGGCGAGGAGGTACGGTGGAAACTTCTTTGTAAATCTGCTCGGTAGGTGGAAGGAATCTGAATATTCAGGCGGTCAGTACGTTCCAGTTGGTGGAATTGCATACTACATTACTGCTCCGGCAAGGTGATTGATTTTTGCCATCTGTGCTGTTTACTTCTTTTTTTTCTTCATTGTAACCCAAAGTTCGCTAGTCTCAATTCAGTCACTATTATTATTTATTTTAAACCATTTTGTTAGACTTGTTTTCTTTTGTTATAATAACTGTTTTGTTTTGTTGGTCTTCTTTTTCAGCTTGGCAGAGATGGCAGCCAATCCATTTCACGCATTGTTCTATCTTATCTTTATGTTAACGGCCTGTGCGCTGTTCTCAAAAACATGGATAGAAGTTTCTGGATCATCAGCTAAAGATGTGGCCAAGCAGCTTAAGGTGACATTAAATTTGATCTATTAGTTTTCTTCTCTGACATTTTGGAAGATCTTGGTTTTCCCTGCAATTGATGGACCCTAGCGACTACTGATGAAAAGCCGGGTTATAGTAGTGCCTGAGTCAACTCAGAACTTGATTGGGTGTTTGGTCATATTTTTTTTTAATTTTGAGTGGTTATTTGTGGATGTTTGTTGGAGCTGTTTGATCACTTGTAAGAATTGTTTCCACCGAGATAACCCCCGGTCAACTCTGTATCTCTACTTTTTACATTATCAGTTGATTTGGGAGATGCCCCCGGTCATCCCTGTTTCTCTGTACTTATGCATTATCACTCGATTTAGAAATTTTCTCTTGATAGATTGATTGAGCTTTTAGGCTGCTCGTTTTTTGATAACCTGCCATAGCTCAGTTTCAGGCAGTTTCTTTTATTCTCATGCTTGTATTCTCTCTTATTTTTTTTACCCTTTTATCATTTTTCCTCTCTGCCATTTGTTCTGCAGGAGCAACAAATGGTGATGCCTGGACATAGGGAGTCAAATCTACAGAAGGAATTAAATCGTTATATCCCCACTGCAGCAGCATTTGGGGGCATGTGCATAGGTGCATTGACAGTGCTGGCAGATTTCATGGGAGCCATTGGGTCTGGAACTGGAATCTTGCTTGCTGTGACGATCATCTATCAGTACTTTGAGACATTTGAGAAGGAGAGAGCAAGCGAACTTGGCTTCTTTGGCCTCTGAGATGTGAAGCACTCTTTAGCTTTGGTGGCAGTGGAATAGAGAGTTGAGCTCCCTGCAAGTGTTTGTGGGCTGAGCTGAGATGTGCAAGTAAGCACCCAATACTCTTTTCTTAATGGCAATAGAGTTCTAAAACACAATCTAATGTAGTGTTTTGTACTGCAGAAGTAGTCTGTGACATTTAATTTTGATAAGAACGCCAATTTTATTTTATTATTGTGGACTGACTATTGTTCTTTTTTACTGTATGAATCTAATGCTGTACCTTAGGTAGACGGTTACATTTATTTATTGTTTTTTTTTTTTTTTTTAATCAATGAAGATGGGAGAGTTAATCTAATTACTGACGTCTTGTCTATGGCAATCAAACTGTTAATGAGTTCCATATCATTCTTCTCTTATTTTAATTTTGGGCTGGGTCTACTTTTTAGCAGAATAATTATATAATCCATAGCACTAATCTGATGAGTTCTACCATGAATAGAAATATCAATTTGTTAGTTCCAGATGCACTTCTTTCCACTGTTCCTTTGTTTCCTGTGGCCTATTCAAATTTGAAACCTGTTGGTCAAATAATCTTGGCACATCATTCTTCCCATTAGTGGGGCCAGATGTTATTACTTGTTTATTTTTAGCATGCTTCTTCTCTAGAGCTCATCACATTGGGATAAATTGATCACATTTAGTTCAAACAGGATCGATGATGAAATTTGTTTTGAGTTTTTGGAGTCACTTTCGTTGCAAACAGTGCATTTCTTCTAAACTGTATCATGGTCATCACCACGATCTTCAAAGCATTATGCTGTCTTTCTAGTGTCACCATCTATTTGGGGCTGGAGTTTTGAGTTCTCTGCTGCTACTCATCCCTCCATTTCTGCAAAGTTGAAGCTGATCACCTTAATTGATAACAGCATTGACACTGTAAACTATCTAAGCTCTTTTCCTTCTATGCTCAAGTGGGTTGTGTTGATTGTTTTGTTTGGCCCATGGAATAAATGGGGGTGTTGTAAATATTTTCAGGTCGTGCACAAACCAGAATTTTGAAGTTGGTGTGTACAAGGATCCTGCATTTGTCAAGCTTTGGGCTACTTTTGCAATTTAAAGCAGAAGTGATGTAAAGCATTAAATCAAAAGAGAAAATAAAATATAAAGAGGCTATGATGGTATTTTAATCTTTTTGACTCTTTTTTTGGTGTAAAAAGCTGGTGGTTTTTGGTTATTTATTAGAGAAAGGAGATTTGTTTTTTTTTTTTTTTTAATTTATTTATTTTTTTGAAAAAGGAGGGACTTTTGAAGACGTGTACTTTGATATGATCCCTTATCTATAAAAAAAAAAAATTGACTAACCTTACAGTAAATTGCTAAACGTTCGAAAGAACAAATGAGAGGCCAATGAGGAACGATAGGACCCTGCTGGTTTCATTGTCATCTGGTTGTGTCACCTTCCAACGATGTGGGGGTAGACAGAAAGTGGACTTTTACTGTGGACAACTGTATTTCCATGTTACCTTTTATTGGATGAATAGTGTGGTAAAAAAGGAATGCGACTAGTTTGGATTTGAAAGATGACCCCATTGATCATGGTGATAATGAATATGATGGTGATGGTGTCCCACCTCGTGGAAAGTTTTCTTTTAATCAATGTTATTTCCACTATCAAATTGATTACTCGTAAAGAATATAATTTGAGTTTTTCTTTTATTTTAATAACATACCAGCAAAATAACCTTTGCTAAGTACGAGCATGGCCCATGTGGTTAGGGTCTCCTACTCTATCTAGTTTCTTTTGAGATTTTTGAATAATTACGTATAATAATTATGTGGTTTGATGGTTAGGTTAGTTTTATTTAAAAGGCCATATAGTATATAGATCATTAGTTCAAATATTTAAAACTTTATATTTTTTAGTTTTTTTTTTTAATCAAGGCTCAATAAAAAAAAGTCAAAATTAAATGGAATTTGGTCAAGATGGAATGAAAACCCTCGGCTTTAATATTTTATAATTATAGCTGTGACCAATCTTTTGGTGCGGCCAAAAATTAATTAGAGAGAAGCTTTTCTTAATCATTATAGAATAATGTTTGTTTGTTTTTTTTTTTTTTGAAAAGTGAGTTTGATTAGTATATTATTTCAAATGCGGGCCTTATTGATGGATTTGAAAGAAAAATCACGCATCTCAAGCTCCGTGAATGTTGGACATTAAATCCAACATTAAATTAAATGATTTGCAAAAATTAAAAGGTTGGTAAAGTGAATTGATACCGCAACCTGTGGAGTTTTTTTTTTTTCAACAGTCTCTTTTAATCTAAAGCAAGGTTGGAAAACTTGTGACTCGAATTTGACTCGTCTAATGAAAAAAAATTGACTTGCATAGAGTCAACCCGGTGACTCAAGGGTCATGTTTTTCTTAAAAATAATTTTAAAAATATATAAAAATGGCTCAAATACTTATAAAATATAAATGTACATTTTATTCTCATGCATTTATAATAATCAATTCAAATTAATAAATTTATATGTGCAAGAAAAGGATTATAATAAGAAAAAGGTCATTGCATATTAAATGATTTGTCAATCTAAATGCTGAATGTAAAGATCAAATATAAGTTCCGAATAACATTACCTTCATCATTTTTAAATTGCCGGCTCTTATATACTTTCTTAAAAATAAACATTAATTGTTTAAAACCAGATTTATCTCTGAAATGGATTAAATGCAAACAATTTAGTAAAAAGAGGTGACTCAGCCAAGCATCCCCTATATTTAATTCGGTCCTTTGTCAAAATAAGATGAGTGGTGAAGAGTCAAGAGTCAATTCGGAAAATTTTCCAACCTTGAACCTAAGAGATGTATTGCATCACATTTGTGTGTAAATGTTGCACATGCGTAAATGTTGCACATGCGCAACATTACAAATTTATGAATTTGCAAAATTTATCTTTATAAATGGATGTAAATATACTGCCCCTATCATTCTTTTAATTCCGTCTTTTGTCAAAACAAGATGATCGGTGAAGAGTCAAGAGTCAATACGGTGAGTTTTCCAACCTTGAACCTAAGAGATGTATTACACCACATTTGTGCGTAATGTTACGCATGCGAAACATTTACAAATTTATGAATTTACAAAATTTATCTATGTAAATGAGAAAAGTATCATAGGAGAATTTCTTTTTTCACAATGAAACACATTTTCCCCTATCTAGATTTCCCGCGATAATCACATGAGCTGCAATTAGATGGGGCCAGGTAGGTGGGCCAATATCGCCACTGAATCCTCTCCTAGCTAAAGGTGCCTTGAAGGTTGTCTAAAACAAAGAAAATTAAACTCAAGTAACATTACATGTAAGGAATATTGGTGAATATTTTGAAAATATATATATATTTTTTGATAATGCAGGGTTCCCAGTCCTTTGGGCCAGAATAATCCCTACGGGTCCCAGTGTAGTAGTGTAGTTTCGAACCTCCAGGTGTAAACCGTGGTCCTAGGCCAACTGAGCTATCCCTTGGTGTTTCTTTAAACATTATGAAAAAAAAAGGAACATTGGAATAGTATATAAAGATTATTTTTTAACATTACTTTAAATTTGTATTTTGTTACAAAGGCTCCGTTTCTCTAGTAGAATTCCTGACTAGAATTTGTCATGTCCGAAATTCACATATAATGATTTGATGGATTTATAAAAGATCATATCATTTGAAGAATTTATAAATTCTCCATACATGAATTCTATGAATTTTAGTAAAAGAAGAGAAAGTAACTATAACTTTCTCAACGGTAGGATCATTCATTGGACAATCAAAATCATGTCTTAAAAAAAAAAAAAGGGTTTCTGAATTCTGACCCATAAACAGTTAAGTGTTGACCAAAATCTAGAGCAATGATTAGATGATCAATGTTAATAGGCACCAAAAGCAAATTTGGTTCAAAGGTATATATGTGTTTATATCTAATTGTTTTGGAGAATACCTTATACTAAGTCATTGGCCTCCCAATCTTGAGAGAATCTTCAATCCATTTTAACGAGGGTTTATCACCAGCCCAGATTTGGCCATGCTCACCATTCAAACCAACCTATGATCCATCAAATGAGTCAAATAATGAAAAATGGTCAAAACATATAAGAATTTGAGGATCTCATGGGAAAAGTTCCATAATTTGGCCATTCCTTGCTATATTTGTGCAGCACAAGCTCGGTCTTCCCGCCATTTTTTTTAATTTTTTTTGTACTTTTATCTGAGCGACGATAGTGTCACCCCTTCTGTAAACAAGTTTTCACGGAAAAGCTGCGAATACAAATTTTTCACTGATTATATAGGCGGAAAAGTTGCGATTATAAGTTTTTCGAAAAGCTACGAATGCAAGTGTTCCATGCGTGGAAAAGTTGAGAATACAAGAGTTTTCCGCTGCTCATATTGGCAGAAACGCCGCGAATACCGCGAATACAAGTTTTTCATTGCTCATATAGGCGGAAATGCTGCAAATACAAGTTCTCCTCTACCGAGCAGCCGTTCTCTCCCTCGTTTTCTCATAGATGGGTTCATGAGTTGAGGATAAGCTCTACATGATAATGTAATGTACGAGCATAAGATTGTTATTGGAACTATTCTTCCATGTTATATCTACCATTTTTTTTTTATTTTCCCGTTTCTTTCACTTTTCAAGATAAATCTTGAGAATATGAAAAGGAGAAAGAAATAAACAGCATGTCGGTCAGTAGTTATCTTTTTCTAAAGATCGCGATACTGCTTTTCCAAAAAGATTAGGATATAATGGAGTGGGGAGATAGGGAAATAGGTGGGAGAAGAGGGAAAAAAAAGAGGAAGAAGAAACAAAAAGGGAGTTTTATATATGTTTTAAGAAAATCACATAGATCGACGCTAGCTCGCCTCGACATTTTAAAAAAAAAAACGTATGAGGTCCTAACGGACCCTGTTTTTACTGCACAATCTATGAGGACCCTTTGCGGGGAATGGCCAAATTCCGAGATTTCTTCCGTAAGATTCTCTAAATAATAATGAAAAAAAAATATTTCATCTTATATGTCCAATTATTCGACGTCAAATTCTTGGTGAGGTTTCCATTTCCGATCAACTTGACCGGGCCACCAACTATTCCTGCTGGAATTAAATCATAAAATGCACCATAACTCTACACATAAAAAATATAAAAAAGATATTATTGACATAATCATTTGTAAAAAAATGCATTCAATTTTTAGTTAATGGCTAGATTACTTAATAAACATAGATTGCTTACCGACAGACCGACCGTTTGCGCTAAGCAAAGTTAAATCCTTGGATTAACCTTTACGGGAGCCTCTAACACGAAATTGTATGTTCCATCTTTTCCATAATCGAATCCTATTTTTGATATATACAAGAGGAGTTTTATCATATGCTTCCATATTACAAATAAATTGTTTTCCTAGCTAGAGCTTGTTTGATTGATTGCTGGAGTTCAGAGAATTTATGTTGAGAGAATTCCAAAATCTTTGAATGTAATTACCAAAAAATATCCAAAAGCTTCTTGGGTACCAAGTAGCATTTGGGATTATATTTTTCTTTTATAAAAAAAAAAAGGACATTTCACACATTAAGATTCACTGGTTGTGGAAATCTTCTATTTAAATATACTATTACGAGAAATTCAGAAACCCACAATTGAGAAATTCCTAAGCCCTCAATAATAACAACAGAACTCGTGAATCTCAGGGACTTGTTGTGGATAGCAACTCCCGCTCCCATGCATATCCTTTGCCAGAGATCGATCCCTGGCAGGAGGGTTTACTGTCTCCTCTCCTAGCCACTGGCCAGTCAACAAAGAAAGAATAACAACAAAACTCCCTAATTAGTAAAATTGATATATTGTAGAAATTTTGACAATATAAAACAATATATTGTGATTTGTATTTCTTATTTACAAGCTCTCCATTAAAAAAAGCATAGAGAAAATGGCCTCTCCTTACTATAGTGCTTATGTGTGGCCTATCAAACAATCACAAGTGACCAATCCGGCATGTGATTAATCCGGCATGGACTCTATTTTAATTAGAGTAAGAACAACTCTCAAAACTATAAAAAAAGAAAAAAAAATGATTGTTTTAAGTAGTTTGGATTCATTATGATTAACCATATTATTTTCTAATTTTAAGTGTCCTCATAAACTTTTAAGGAGATTATCTATGAAAATGTTGAGGTACTTTTTGGGACTTATTTTCAAATAGTACTAAAAAGATTTGAAAAAATAATAATTCTTACATGGTTAGTAAAAGTCAATAAAAGAAGATATTATTGATCGGTTGTTGCTTCTCCCGTACAAGAAAATCTGGGCTCTACCACTGTAACTCCACCATGGGATCATTAAAATTGAATTTTATCCCCTTCAGTAGTGACATATCCTTATATTTTACTTCAATAGAAGTTGGCCCCATCATAAGATTCAACATATGTCTAATAATGCGAATAGCACAATCTTATGTATTATTAATGATGTGGTTAAAAGTATCAATCCAATTTTGACGGTCTAAGTGGGAAAAGATGCAAATATAATCTCTTTTTTATTTTATTTTTTGGTGAAAAGGGTCATTCTTATTAAAAGTCAAGGAACGAAACAACAAAAACCTACATAACCATCCTGAAGGGATACCAAACCATGCCAATAAAATTTCAACTGTCAGCCTTCCACCCCACATATCTTTGCCAATGAGACATGGGAAGTTCGACCGTAAGGCAAGAAAAGCCCTTGCTTTAGGCCCCTAAAAAAATTACGCCCCATATTATCACATTCTATTAAACTCATCTTTTCACATTCTAAAAAAGCATTAAAGCAACTGCCATAGTTTTTTTTTTTTCTCACAAAAAAATAAGGCCCTATAATAGTAATTAGTATCACATCTCACTAAATCCATCTTTTCACATTTCAAAAAAGCATTAAAGCAATTATCATCCTTCTTTTTCTCTACAAAATGTCTTTCTAAATCCCAACAAATTTCAACATCCCTACCACCTCATCAATGAGGTTTTTCAAATGAGCGTTTCTCCACCAACTCTTTTCCATCTTCGGTACTCTTAAACTCTCTCACCCTCTTTGTTACTTTAAAGATTTATTGATCTAGTTTTGTCTCTTCTTTCTTTAATAATATATGTGGGTATTTTTTATAATATATGTTAATCGTAACTCACTAATTGAAATATAAACTCTGTTTTGTTTTTCATATTGAAAAAAGCTAAATTAAATTCAAAACTCATTTATATCTACAATCTTTATTGCCAACGATGATAAATTACTAAATCAAGTTTTATTGTTTTATGCTTTTAAGATTATAGCTACTGTTCATTTTAATTGTAAATGATATTAGTTCTAATTTATAAATGATAAATATGCCTACTAGAAAAAATGAATGTACTCAAAACTTAAAGAGAGAGACAAGGAGAAGAATAGATAATATGAGGTCTCATTTAGGATTGTCGCTTTAGGTCTCAAATTGTCCTGTGCCGGCCTTGCAATGAGAAGTCCTAGATTGAAAGAGTGAAACTCCATAATGGGGCCCATCTATTGGAAATATGTATAGGTCAAACAAAACACCTCTCAAATTATGGGGTGTCCTCAAGTTTTAACTTTAATACAAGTTGATCCCATTGTTAGATTGACTATTTGATGAAAAATATTAATGAGTATGGATAAAATTGTGTAAATCGTGTTTTTAATCCAACATGACAAACGCATTGTTGAGAAAGAGATGGCTTTTCCGGATGAAATGAAACATTTGATTCATGTAACAGGCTAAAACGGACTATGTACCTTATCTGTTGGGTTACGGGCGGGCATTTTACCAGAGGTTTCTATTGTATCAATTTACCCTTGTGTGATTCTTGTTGAAGCATATACTCGGGGGCTGGGTGTAGGGCGGATAATTTCAAAATGGACTCCTCATTCATTAAATAGAGAAGATTACCAAGATTTCGTGATCCGCTGCTGAACCTATTCCAATTCCAACAGCCCGTCAATATTGTCGTGGGACCAACATCTGTTGGAATTAAATTTGAGGACAACTCATGCATTTTCTTTAATTTGGTAGAAAGGGATTTATAATTGATAGGAAGAGACAAACACAATAAAACGACAACCACCAAAGAAACAAAACAGGACACCATGTGGCAAACTCAACCATTCAGTGTGGGAAAGAGTTCGGTCACGCGACATCACAATTAAATGATTGACAAAACTTAGCCATCCAATGCGCTGCCTCATTTAATCTTCTAGGAATACGACAAAAGGTTTTTCACACTACTGGATCAGAATAATTCCAATGGACTTAGAATAGAAAGTCGGATAAAATTTCCCTGTGTCTTCAGTGTGATAGTGCAGTTTCGAACCTATAATTTTTGGGTGCAAACCGTGGTCCTAAGCCAACTGAACTACCCCTCAGAGTAAACAAAATTTGAGCCTATTTATTATAAAACATTCGAATTGAATACTTTTTATATGATATGTAGGTAAAAATCAAGATCTAAATATTAAGATAAGTATATAAAAATTATCATCAAATATCATCCCCTTTAATGAAAAGTAAATCAAGGAAAGGTAGGGAATCAATCAACACCCACCAATCACCCTAGGAATTCAAATCACAGGAAAGACAATGTCCCATCTACATTACTACCTTATATTATTCATTCTCACCTCACATCATTTACACTTCATCTTATCAATAACCCTTCCGCAGAGCCCACTTTATTATGAATTTCTATGTATTCAAACGCAAACAAGAGGCTATAAGGCCAATGCGAATATTTCTCATCCATGTAATTTATCCCACCTAATTTGTGGGTTTCAGTTGCTCAGTAACTGCTTTCACATGGATGATGCAGAAACGTCATCTTGCGGCCTATAAATTCAACATTTACCATTTTACCGTGGTCGTGGTGTGGCCTTGAACCCTCGTGAAAAATTTAGGGGGCATTTTTTTATTGGTAGCTCTAACAAAATTCTGATAAAATCTAAGTTGGTGTCCTCTTTTTTTTTTAATATATATAACGGAGGGTGTCCAGCCTTCTGGGCTAGACTAATTTATTTGGGTTCAAAGGGAGACGGGTAAATTCCTTGTGACCCCAATGTGGTAGTACAGTTTCGAACCGTCAACCTTCCGAAGTTAACCGTGATCTTTGCCTAATTGAGCTACACCTCGGAGTTAAGTTAGTGTCCCTCATGATTTGAAATTCCCTGCTGGATTTGTGAGATTTCAAATAAATACTCCTTGGTGGTTTGTTACTTTTGACTAAGACAGTTCCTCTAAGTATGTGGGGCCCGCATGAGTTGAGGAATTCCTGTTTGGTGAATTTTGAAATCCCTTGGTAGACACTGTGTCGGACCTCCTCAAAAGTTAGTTTCTAATAAGTATTTGGAATTCTATAATCTCAATAATCCCAAGGGTTATTCTAGACATTTCACTAGAGCAAATTGTCCATTTTCTTTCTTTTTTTAAAGATCTTATTTGTAAAAATTTGGAGAATTTAATGAAAGAAGGTAAGACAAATAAATCCCACACAATGTGATTTCCATTACGGTATGGTTGTTCCTTGTAATTGAATACATAGAATTGTAACAGTATTTCTTAAAGTAATTAGAATTCAATAAACAAAAGTGAATTCCCCATTAGACTATCTCCCCTTTACTGAAAATTTTATTAAGAGGACATACGAAAAGGTTGCCCAGCCATAATCCCAATAATTCAAATACTAGAAAAGTAAGGGCTGCATCAATATCTCCACCTTATATCAATTCACCTGTCACCTCTTTATATCTCCACGTTATATCAATTTACCTCTCACCTCTTTAATAGCCCTCGTCCGAGCTCATTTGCCCTGAATTCCAATGGATTCAATTTTGGTAAAAAATAAAGTCCCTTAATAAATTTCACCAGGTTGTAAGAAGGGCAAATTTTGAAATGAAAAGACCTTGTTTTAAATACTAAAGAGTCATGTACTCTATTTTTAAAGGAGAATAGTACTGCATTTAAACATGGCTACACATATCATCATGCCCCATGTGCATGAGATCCAATCCTCACAGGGTAGACTTCATCTTGACTTTACCTCAAGTAGGAGTCTACTTTCATGCTTGAAAAAATGTCTTGATTTTACAAGGACTCACACATGATGATGATAAAGATCAATGATATGCATTCTGAGATAGTGAGATGTCACTTTAATGATTGTACGTTGGCACATGCCAAAAAAAAAAAAAAAAAAAAACTCCTTTTTTATCTCTTTTTTAGACCCAATTTGATCAAGAGGTTTGAGGTGAAACTAAATCAATGGACAAAATTGCATTACAATGGGTGAAACAAACTTCTTACCTATGATCAAATGGGCTTCAACATGATCAATTAAATCATTTCACTCACTTTCTGCCTTAAATCAACACTCACCAAGGTTGATACACCGTTAGTTTGAACATGTAACAAACTTACATTTTCAACTCTAAAAATCATTGTGTCCCTTACAAAATGGATTAGGATAATATGACGGAACTGATGGCTCGCCGAAACTTACATGACTTGGGATTGGATCGATACTTATACATTCTCTATGATAATTCTTGTATCGGTCGAAGTGCATGCATGATGTATGAGACTCCGCATGAGATCTACTTATTGAAAGTCCAAACCATTAAAAATTAGTTCCATCTCCTTTAATGATGTATACTTAAAATTTAATTTCATAGGAGTTGGTCTAGTCACATGAATGAGCATACGACTAATAATAAAATTACTATAATCTTATACATTATTAATCATGTGGTTGCACATCCTTAGATTTTTGAAAAGTAACAATCCCAAAAGCAATAACAAAAACAAGAAAAAAAAAAGCTTTTAAGAAAATATTTGAGTAGTCTCAATTGCATTCCAGCCTTGTCCTTAACTCCTTTTATGGTATCTTGGACCATATATGGTGGGCCCACTTGGTTGGATGGAGAATAGTCATGTAATAGGTACAGGTGCAGGTCCAACCAACCTCATCTGCAGCTTTCAGTTACTCCGCATTCACACATGTGACCTGACTGACGAAGAAGCGTCATCTTGCTGTCGTGGATAGGATGACGTCATCGCCATCTTCGGTTTAGAAGCCCAGTGCGTCACAGCCTACGCCATCAATATCGTGTCAGGGATCAATTCGCCCAAATGGGAGCCTTGTTTGAACGAATCAGGGGCCTCCATATGGGAAGGCAGAGGAAAGCAATCTGTTTCCTCGTGTCGGTGGTGGTGGCTTGGATTGTGTCATAATTACTTGATAATTTTTTATGGAGATTTCACGGGTGTGTTAAGGAAAATTCCAACAAATGGAAATCTTTTTAAGGGAAATTTCAAACAAGTACAACATTCTTTTGCTCATTTAAACAAAGATTTTTATGAAGATTTGAATATTTTAAAGAAAAAGCATAAAAAAGTTTTATGCATTAATTCTTTCGATCAAGCCTGTCCAAAAAAAAAAGATTTTAGAAAATGATAAAAATACCCATTTCTTATGACAAATTTTTGTGTCTTTTATTAAATTTTCTCCTCCAAAAAACCAATTATTTTAATTTCCTAAAGTGCACCCCACTAGGTCATTTGGGTTGAACTTGATCATTTATCTTAAATGATTTGTTAAAAAAAATCTGAAAATTGACAAAAGGGTATTTTTGTCTTTTTAAAAAAAATCCATTTAGTACATGATTAAAAGAATTATGGAATGCTTTTATGCTCTTTCGAGATATTTGGATTTTCATCTCTTTTTTTTTAAATGAAGCAAAAGTTTTATACTTTCTTGAAAAAAATTCATTTTTTATAGCAATATTATTATAGGGAGAATATTTGGAGGACTCGCATGTTTTTTTACAAGAATTCTCAAAAAACTATATTTTTATGGCCAATTTGGTTGAAGGCATTTAAGGTTATGTTGTCTAAAGCATTTGGAGAATTCCAAAATGCTAATGAAAAAGGAGAATTTTGAATTTTAGGATTTACAAAATTCAATTGATCAAAAGTGACTTTTTACTTAACCAGCTCAGCAAATTCCAATCACCTAAACCCAATTAGATAGGAAGTTGTGAATTCTCATAAACAAACTCTACAATTCTATTAAGAGATTCCAACAACAAGAGTTCCTGTAAGAAATTTCCCCAAAACCAAATAGGAATAAAATCTTGTCTGCTATTTTGGCACTTGTCAAATTTAACTTCAGTAAGAGTTGACTGGATTAATTTGATTTGAAATATATATTATTTGTTATGTGATACCTTTCACACATGTTATATTCAGGCCAATTTGATAGACGTTATGAAACCTATATCAACTTGAGTTGATTGTAATTGGTCCTTTCCATCATGAGTCACTCGCATGAGCGCATCACATCTTCTTAGACGTGGACTGTTGGTTTGAAATAGATTGTGAAAAGGGAAAATCTGAATGGCCCGATGGGGGAGCCCGTGCCATGAGGGCCGTGTAGCAGGACTCTTGTGAAAATAAAGTCTAGGGGATATGTAACTCTCATTATGATAGATTTAATGGATAGAAATTTCAATTAAAGTTGACTTAATTTTATTGGTCACCATTATATATTGTTTTTTTAAGTGGTTGGCAGTCATATTACTGCTGTGTAAGAATTTTGGTCGGTGACTTTAATTTAAAAAGATCCCGCTCTTGTGAATGGTGTCCATAAAAAATCTAACTATATCACAAGGTTGGAAAACACATTTTTTGCTATGTTTATCTCTTAAAATTATTGCTCCACCTAAGTTGGGACTGTTGCATTGTGACAGCTAGCTATAACTACTGTCAACCCAAGTTCATATGACTTTTCATGCTTCTATCACTGTGATGGACATCATTTATCAACCTAATCCCTTTGCAATCACTATCTTCTTAAGAGTCACAGATATCAGATTTAAAACCCTTAAATCAGATGTAAATATAATTCTTTTTACAAACAGATATCTCCTCTGAATTTATATAAAAAAAGAAATTAGACTTTTATTACATTTTATAATAATAAATTTGCATAAAATAGTCAATAACTTTAAGAGCTAAAATTATGGTCTAAAAGCATTTGATTGGACTAAATAGTACTGAGAACACCCATAATCACTGCTAGTCCATTTATGTCCTTGGCCTATGATATATGAATCCAAGTAGGCCAATAAAAGTGCATATTTTTTAGGAATTACACGGTCTTACATGACTAAAGAGACATAGGCATAGATCATATTGTTTGAAATCAGACATGAGAGCCATATTTATATATTCACCACATTAAGTAGCACAGATTCACAAGTTACATAGTTTTAGTATAATCACTTCTAAAAATTGCATTTATCTAAACTCAATAAAACTCTCAATCTACTAATGCACCTAGTTAACAATAAGCGACACAAGGTTTTATATATTTACTCTGAAGCATTGAGAATTATGCAAATACGCATTATATAATAGTTTAATAATTGATACAAAAATTAGGTTGGACCACTAATCTATAAAAAAACATAAATATGAGATTTTCTTTAAAAAAATTGGGATTTTCTTTTAACGACATGAACATCCCTGTGAAAAACTTACCAAATTGGACTATTTTTCGGTATGAATGTATGATCCCACAACACACTTGCACTAGGTATGTAACGTAGTACCTATATACTCAATATTATTAGGTAATTTTTCATGATAAGGATACCACAATTATTAATGAAAATCATGATTGACATGAATTGAGATGGGCTCAGCACTTTAAAAAAATAAAATAAAATAAAAGAGCACAAAGATCTGCATTGACTAGGTTGATGCTGGTCAATCTGCATTAAAACTCCTTTTTACAGTGACCAATTACCTTTTTCTAGGATTCTTAAAAGTAACAAATTTGTGGCCCTAGATTTCAAAGGTTACAAAGAACATGATAATAAAAACAAGAATATATAAATCCCATTTGACTATTTTGTCCAGAGGATATCTTTGAAACCCAACAATCGTGGGCCCCATTTTTGTTGGCACATAGACTCTTTTGATCTTTGCTTGTGACACACCCCATCCAATTCCTTTCATTTTCTCAATAAAAGAGGGTCTTGATTTCCGTCCTCTCGCATTCACATGGAATCCAATTTACGGCATTGAAGGAACGTCATCTTACAAGCGTATGCAAGATGGCGTCATTGTGGGGTATAAACTTTATATCATAGACGCTTGTGTACCATTCTTATCGTGCTCATGCACTTCCTCCCTTGTTTGCTTCAATCTCAAACCCAGCTGTCCAAGGTTCGATCTTTAGGGTATGTTTGTATGGAGCCGCCGAAGAGGAAATCCATTTTTCCCGACATAACAAGTAAGAAAATCAGATCGAGACCCAACGAGGAAACGCAACATATATGGTAGGAAAATGCCCGCTTCTCTTCTCTGTACCAAACAAGAGAGAAGAGGCGCCGGAAAAACTGGGACGCTGTCGGCACCCTTTTCCGCCGAAAGCTTACCTGCACAAGCAAACTCTTCAGGTATTCTCTGTGTGTGTGGAGATTTTATCTCTCATCGAGTGTGGGGACAAACTCTCCCATGTGTGCGGGTGTCTCCTCCGTACGTAATGTTGATGTCCTCTCCTTGTTTGTGAAGGCGCTCTCATGGATCCCAACTCCCTTGGTTGGGATAAAATGAAAAGAAAAAGAAATCACTCAGTGCTGTGTGTAATCTAGATCATTTAGATGATATATTTGTGACTAGATTATGTACCTTACTTTATCTCATTTGCTATTAATATTTCTATCAATGAGTTTGAATACATTAAACTTATGAAAATGCACCCTCTACGATTTCTTGTGCATTTGATGATTTTTTTTTTTTAATACCAAACTACCACCAAGCAATCAATGCCCTCATTGATAGCAAATGTAGCAGTTGCCACGCATATACTCCAATCAGTAGCCGTTTTTTAATGGATGGTAGATGTTTAATGGCTATGATCCTAATTCACATGCTTCAATGGGTCACCCCTGATGGCTTAGATTAGGCTGTGCTATACTAACCCTGCAAAATGAAGCCATGGTTCCTGTGAGGCAAAATGATTTTAAGCTCCTTTAGGGGACTCACTTGGGTGCATTCCAATTATGGAGAATAGTGTGATGGAAATGTCTTAGGGCCTGTTTGGATGCATAAGAAAACACAAGAAAATTATATTTTATAGAATATAATCTTTTGTTTTTTAAAGAAGAAAATCTTGTGCGTTTGGTAACTCAAAAAAAACTTGAAGAAAAGATTCTTTTCTTTCAAAAAACCCAATATTCTCTCCTACAGCTCCCCCCTTTAGAAAACTTTCTACAAGATAAAAATATTTTAAAATGATGATTATAAAATGGTAGAGTAAAGTAAAGACTTTAGTTCATCACCAAATCCATCATAATGCATATGTTTACATATATGGTAAAGTAAAGTAAAAGTAAATCTCACAGGACGGTAAAGGTGTGGTAAAGTAAAGGTGAGATAAAGTACATGGTGAAGTAAAGTGAGAAGGAAGTAGTTTTTTTTTTTTTACTTTACTTTATCACATTTTATCGTAGTTTTATATGGTAAATAAAAAGTTACTTGTTTATAGGTGTGGTAAAGTAAAATAAAGATTGATGTAATATCATGGTAAAATGTGAGGTAAAATAAGGTCAAAAAATATTCTTATAATGTAATTTACTTTAATTATAACACATTCTAAAAAGCTCAATTTAAAATCTGTAATATTCTTCAAAAATTGCCAAACGGTAAAAATATTATACTATTATAATATTACATTATTGTATTCTAGACTATTTTATTCTTGTAATATTTAAATCTGTAAATATTTTATTCTGTACACATCCAAACGGGCCCTTATTGTGGATTATATTTTGGGAAAAAAAAAACATCCCAATCTAATAATCAACACCATTGGTTTAAGACCTCAGAATTTAACAATTTCTCAAGTTGTATCTTTTGAAATTCAATTAAATATTGTGTTTAGATTAGTGCCAAACTAGGGAGAGTGCCAATTCATGAGGATTAGTGAGAAAGGGGGCTGAATTGATTATAGATGGATCCCTTGGAGTTGAAGTACTAAAATAGTCCCTCTCAAATAAATTATGATAAATACCTCATATGAAAGATTATGTACATAATACTCGGACCCTCAGATTAGAAAACTCATGGAAATTTTTGAATGATTCTAAGCAATGAACCCACACCTCCAATCCAAATATTGGACACGTACCTATATAATTTTCTTGGTTCGGGTCACTCATGTATTCAGCCAGTGGGGGCTTCATTACCCAAAAAAAACTAGTGGGGACTTGTTGACAACATGGACTGGCAATCCCGAGCAACCCCTAATGTCACCTGGTTATTTAGGGATCGATTCCTTAGTACACCATTTTTTTTTCATATTTGTGGGCTTTTCTTCCCATATGTGTGGGCAATTTTGGGTCTCGCCCCCCTTGGCTAAGGGGAACAACAAAAAATATAGTGGAGTTTGTTTTAATTCCTGATTGAATTGGTTAATAGCAAACACAGACCAATGACTTGTTTGTTTGCATGGAATCGAGGTCCTATGGATTCTTAGTAAAATGAGTTCTAACAAATGATTGTTAAAAGGTGAAGGGTGGATGATACAAGGTGGAGATGTAGAAGGAATCCGACCTTTCACCTAGGAATTGATTTATTAGGATGATGATTGGAAATCCATCTATCGTCTCTCCTTAACTCATTTTTCGCTAATAGGAGATTACTTGATGTGAACTTCACTTTCGTTTATTCGATTTTAACTTGTTTTTTAGCGAGGAATTCCTATTTTAGGACAATGAAGAATTCTCAAATTTATAAATTCATCACCTGTCACCAATTGCCTTTAGGAATACATTTCTTTATTAAATTCCATGAAACCAACGATCCTTTAGTCCAGCTGGTGATTTGGGATTTCAAAATGACAACACCAAAGTTTTAGATGGGTATTTTTTTTCTTTAAAAGAAGATTGTTGATAAGTATGCCCCTCTATCCAAACCATTCTTTCCTGGACACCAGGAATAAATGACCATTTTAAAGTCCACATGATTCTTATACCCCTTGTTTTTCTCACTTTTCCTTCCTTTAACCTTGGGAAGTGAAAGGACATGCTTGATGGCTGATGCCTAATATGAGAACCCAACGCATCAAAAAGTGAACAGAATACTTGATGAAGAATATATATTAAAAAAAAGAAGTGGAGAGAGAACACTCTAATTTAAGTGGGTGAGGAATCATCTATTTTTCCCTACACAAACTCCACAATTAAGGAAAAAAAATTAAAATCAAGGGATTCTAATTAGATTAGTTGCTTATCTGCCCCCGCCCCTTATCTGAAATAGAGCCATAAAGAAAAAAAAAAAAGGCTGAAACTCTTTATTTTCACAAGCGTTTAAATGGGGCCTTTCATTTTAAGAGGATTTGCCTCTAATTCTCTAAAGCGGGTAAACGGTAGAATCATGTGTCAAACGCTCTTATTTCTCAAACCACTAACCGTTTTAGATACTTAGACAAAATATGGCTTGTTTGTTTACTGAAATTCATAAGAATTCTATTTGAAAAGTTTTGAGATTCCCGTACACAGTGGAATTCCTGAATGCTCCCTTTTACTTGAGTATTTAGAAGTTTTGCAAAAAATCATTGGGTATGAAATTCCTGAAATTCTAAATTCCAAGGGTCATTTAAGATCCTTTTAGGTGGCTGTAACTTTGAAATATTTGTAAAAAAGCATGACATTTAAAAATGTAAGGGGACAAAATATCACATTATGTACCGAAAAAATCCCCAACATGGCAAATTTTAGGCCCATAATAGAGATTGGAAATGGAGATACCAAATATATTCCTATATTTTTTTAAAATCTTAGTTTTTTATTTTAACAATATTTTTCCAAGAATATCTGATGAAAACAAATGAGACTATTCCAATATTGCTTTTACTTGCTAGTTGCTTCACAAAGATCCAAAATGGCCATTGGCTCCCTTCTCTTGTCTTTTCTGTTTTTCATATATGTAAAGAAAAAAGTATGATCCGGGCCCCTAATCAGTGAGGCCTCACTCTTACACTTGCTAGGTCCTAAATTGAAGACAGTCCAAACTCCAAAGTAACAGCTGTATGCAATCATTAAATTCAAGGGGCCCATTCCATGTCATATAAATTAAGATGGTCCTAAGAAACATCACTGACAGGTTTCCACTACTTTTTAAAAACTCATCCAACTTGACTGATTTGACTGAGCTAACTCTAAGTCCTTAGCTTCCTGTGAGCAGTGAGGAACCTTTGAAACAGTCAAAACTCATTTGAACTTTTTACACCCATTTTCCATCTACTCCTTCTACAATAAACATGGTCTAAATTATCAGCCAATCCTATGATTTTATTTTGAGTTAGAAAAATTATACAATAGAACATTTTAGGTTTTTTTTTTTTTGCCTAGTTAGGTGAGTGGTTTAAATTTTGTGCTATCTAACTTCCAAAAGAGGCGTGTGAGATGAAAAGCCCTTATCGGACTATTTCAATAAAGTCTTGGTACAATAACTATGGCCTTTTCTCTCGTGGGGCGTCACACAAATAGGCCTAAGCTTGTAATAGTGAGCACATTCAACCATGCCACATCCTCTTATATATCAGCCATAACGGGGTCTTGAGTCCACCTGAACTCAACCCACTGAGTTTAAATCCTTGGAAGACGGAAGATTAATATTTAAAATAAGAAGGAACCCAACACTTGGGGTCATTTATTATTACAAACTTTTTAAAGTTCTGAATGGAAGAAGACCTCCTGATTCGGCCTGTGGCTGTGGAGTAAGAGAAGGGTTAGTATCAATGTCCCAAACAGCCTTCTAGAATATCAGATCAAGATCAATGGTCTAGATTCCAGATGTTCCTTCCTCACTCTCTGTCCACAATACTCTCTCTCTCTCTCTCTCTCTCTCTCTCTCTCTCTCTCTCTCTCTCTCTCTGTTTCTCTCTTATATAAATATATTAAGCATATGGATGAAAGCCTCCCAATTCTGAGTAGTGACATATTAGTATATAGAACAGACAGAAAGGCAGAGACTGCAACCATCATGGAAATGATCAGTGAAGAGTACAGTTGGTTTTGGGAAACAAAGATGTTCTTCCAAAACCAAGAGCTTGAACTTGAAAGGTCAAAGATGTTCTTCCAAAACCAAGAGCTTGAACTTGAAAGGTGACTCTCTCTTCTTCTCTCTCTGTTCTTCTCTTCTATCTCATCCCTCCCACCTCAAATTTCAGAAGGACAAGGAGAACATGATATTGGATTTCAGCTTTTAAGGTTACCATTTATCATTAGTTACCCCAATGTTACTTAATTAAAAACTTTTTTTAATCTCTCTCCCTCTCTCTCCCCTGCTTCTGCTGCTTCTTCTTCTTCTTCTTCTTATTTGTGTGGGTTTCCAATAGGAATTAAGTACCCATGTAAATACAAATATCAGTATGGGATGGTAGCGGCGATTGGTGAATTACTTTGATTATTGTCCCAAATAAAGTTCTTGAAGATTATTTTCATGAAAATGAAGGGATATTTTCAAATTTGAGGTTATTTCTTGGGATATTATTGGGGAAATGATATAGAAAAAAATAAAAATATTTCAAAAAATAAAAGGAGTACTTTAGTTGTGACTTGTGAGAGAGTTTTTACTGATTTATTCCAATTTTCTTGAAAAATGAAGCTTGATATATTTTCTTTTCTTTTCTTTTCTTTTTTCCTAATTTTTTATTCAATGTTTTTCTCTGCTTGTGGCTATTTTTGTGTGGAGTGAAATGAAGATAATGAAATTGTTTTGTGGGGCAGTATGGCATGGGATGAATCAATCTCTGGGTGCTACTATGATGGTTCTAGTTCTCCTGATGGAGCCACATCCTCTTCATCCAAGAACATTGAGTCTGAGAGGAATAGGAGGAAGAAGCTCAATGAAAGGCTCTTTGCCCTTAGAGCCATTGTACCCAAGATCAGTAAGGTAAAGTTTACTTATCCCCAGCAACTCTCTCCATTCTGTTCTACCAAAAAAATAAAAAACTCTCTCCATTCTGTACTAACCCATGTACAAGTCTGGCAATACCTGAAAAAGTCTCCAAAGCCGGGGTTTTGTGCGCGGGCTCTGGCACGGCTCCCTTGGATCCCAAATTTAAATGGGATCCAACGGCCCCCCGGGAGCCGTGCCAAAGCCCGGGCACAAAAATCCGGGCTCTGTAGCATGGCTCTTTTAACATTCCATCGAATTCTTTAAAGATTAGTCATAAGATCCGGTGGGCTTGGGTCAAAGTGGCAGATTCGACTGAAATAAGGTGTGCCCATCATCCGCCAAAAAACAACCAGAATACAAGAGTGAGTGTACAAGTCTCACATCATAAATATCCAAAGTCTAAAACATAGACTCAAGCACCCATGTTAAATATTAGAACTTTCTTATGGTAAGATTGGCCTTTCCTTGCAAAAATATCATGGTTCTATTTTCGGTGTCGGGGAGTGTATAATCCGATAAGATTGAGCCAAAGTGGCAAATAACGTGCCAAAAAACACCCATGATACAGGAGACTACACATCCAAATCCAAAGCTTGGGCTTAAATACCCATAGGGTTACCGTAACGTTCTTTTGGTAGTAGGATCAGCCCCTTGGCGTTACATGGGCCCCACCACGTACCTTTTCAAAATGGAATGTTTCTATTGGCTATAGAATTAGAACGCATATGAACTTATTGATTTAGCAGGTCGGGTCATGCAGTGGTCGAACTAGAAAGTTTTCCTTGTTGCGTACTATATGATAAAAAAAAAATTATCAAAGGGGCATATGTAAAAAAAATTCATAAATTTCCTATAATAGTAGGGGGGTTTTCCAAAAGTTTTTGCGCCATTGTTCCACCCCTGAGGTCAGGTACATGACCCAGACTCTGATGGGGCATGTGTCTGATGTAGAAGATCCAAATCTGATTCTGATGGATCTTGACTTCAACCCTACTCAAGCCCCAAGTACATTATTCTAAATTTATAAGATCCATTTTAGTATACATAATAATCTCAATCTAATGTATCATTATTGCATTAGGCACTCACATATATTATATTATACAATATATTGTTACTGTACACTTGGGTGTTTTGAGTATCTGAATTTGAATTTGAATTTGAATTTGGCTTTGGACCCAAGAACTGTGAAAACCAAGTTACAATTGGCACAATTGTGGACATCCTCTTTCTTTAATTGCAAGATAGACTTTTAACAGATCTAGAAAAGAACAGGCGCTATTTTGAAAAACACCAAAAGACCATTCCATGTCTTATAGTTGGATGTTAGTTGAGACAGAAAACAAATCTAAATCTCTCCTCTCCTTGAGCCACATCGCATCAGCTCATCTATTCTACATCAGCCATTTCTCCTTTTGCGAGACTCCGATCCGCCTATATAATTTCTTGAGGTAAAATCAGGTCAAGTGAATCTGAGCTCAGAAAGAGGAATCCGCATGGATAAAAGTGGAGTGCTTCGGATAGCACCGTGAGACTTTATCTAAGTCTCACATCATAAATATTCGAGTTCTGATCCTGGACTTATAAGTAACTCTGTCTTAATTTACCATTACGCGTTTTAAAATTGTGCGGCCCGATCCCGTAAGAACTCTCAAATTAAGCGTGCTCGGATGTGAGCAATTTAACCAATTAAAGACATTAAATATCATTTAGGAGGAGAGCCGGTTGTTATTACACTATTTATTTGATTTCATTTGAATGAATTTCTACTTATTGGCTTTATGATTTTTACAAAATACCTTCCAGTTTTTTTCTCTCTCTCTTAAACCTCCTGTTTGGATGTATGGTGATGTGAAGTATCAAATCAAAAGAGAATAAAATATAAAGTGTTATGATGGTGTTTTATTTTTTGTTGTCTGGTATTGAATCTTTTTGACTTTTTGTATAGAAAAGTAGAGTTTTTTTTTTTATTTTTTAGTGGTGAAAGGAGGTTGCTTTTTGAATTTTTAAAAAAAATTTACAGAAAATCTTAAAATTATATATTTTTTTATATGACCCCTTGTTATTTTTTATCTGAATTCACTTTATTTTATTTTAATTAGTTAATTGGGAGACACAAAACTTCTACTTGCAATTAAAGATCCATTCCTTTTGGGTCTTTAGCTGGCTTAATGAATAGTGGAGCTATCATCGTAAAGCAGATAGCATATCCTCTTCCTTTTTCTTTTTCATGGTGTGGTTTTCTTTCTATTCCCTTTTATCTTCAAAGCATTTAAAGTCTCTGGGTCCTTTCATCACATGGATCTTGTCAAGTGTCGATATCTACACACCATTAAATTAGTCACTCAGAACCTAGTGTTAGTCTTGCACACAACACGACTTTGTGTTGACTCATCTACTATGTCACATGAGCTATTTATCAAACCCAATTTTTTTGTTACTATTTTTTTTTTAGGCTTTAGTAAATATTACTCACTCATAAAACGAAACCCCCCGCCCCCTCCCCCGCCCCCTACTATAATCAAAGACTGATCCTTAATTATATTTGTGGAATGAAGGTGCTCACCACTGAGCTACTAGCAAATTGACTTATGAAACTCAATCACTATACAAATAACTATTTATCAAAATTAATAGTTTCTCCCATAATATAGCTAATATCTCATATTTTGTGTTTATTTTTGTCATCCTTAATCTTAAAGTATATATATCATTGTTTATATATTTTGAACTTTTATATGATTCTTTTTGTTTATTTTCCTAATTAACTTGAAAAAACCCAATATTTGAAAATAACCCCATAATTTATTTTTCAAAAATGATAAATTCCTAAGTTGGGATGTTATGTAAAAGCGGATATGGCAATCCAAATGATAATATCATTTTCCATTTTTTCCACATTAATTTCATTTGAAAATAAATAAGAGTTTTTGTTATCTTTCTAGAAACCCCTTTATTTGTTTATTTGTTTTTGCTCAAGAAAAGCCCTCATTTTTATTATTGGTTATTGGGGTGTTTTAGTTGTCATGGTGATTTTTACATGGGAGTGTCCTTAATAAGGGGGTAAGAAGTGGCATGTATCATGCCATGTGTAAAATGGCCAATGGGGATGAGTTGCAATAGAGGGCTTTAGTGTGCAAGACTAAGAATTGAAGTCATACCCTGAAATAATTGTATGATTGATTGTTGGAAAGTTGATTTGGTTGACAGATGGACAAAGCCTCTATAATCAAAGACGCAATTGATTACATCCAAGAGCTTCATGATCAAGAGAGGAAGATAAAAAGAGAGATCACTGAGCTTGAGCTGGAGCTGGAGAGTGGGAATAAGAAAAAGGCACCCAAACGGGACAGATCAGAAAAAGAAAACATAACTCATTCCAAACTTATAAAAGAGAAGAGGACTGATGAGTTGGAAGGTTTTACAGCTACTCCTGTTGAAGTCCTTGATGTGAGTGTTCTATACTTTTAGCCTTTAAAAGAGAGAGAGTGAGAGAGTGAGAGAGTGAGAGATCGATCTTTTAATAAGGCATATTTGGTTGTTGGAATTCTTATAGAGTTTATACAGGGGATATGTGAGGTTGTTTTCCCATCTGGATTTTCAAATGCTCAAGCACATTCGAGCATATGTTTTGAAAGCTGAGAAGGCAGGATTCTGCAAACCAAAAAGAAATTTCAAAAAGTTGAATTTTTGAAAACTCATGAAACAAAAATAGATATCCAAATGCTGGAAAACAACTGCTGATTTGCCTGTCAGAAGTTTCCAACAGTATCCTCTCGGAAACTCTTACAAGCATGAAGCAAATGCCTCCTTAGGGCTGTTAAAATGGTTGGATTGGCCTGAATTTGTTTGTAATTGAGGAGTCTGAGTCTGGTTTTGGTTAGACAAGTTGGACTTGGAGAGGTTATATATGAGTCCACTTGTGTGAAGCCCCTTGTAAAAAGGAGGTTATTGGCTGCAAACCAGGCCATAACTTGAGAGTTGCAAACTGGCTCAGAGGGATCCACTTGGGCTTATGCCAGGTTTGGGCCCACATGGGCAGGAGCTTTTCATCATAATCATCTGTTTTGGGGCCCCTAAACTTTTAAAATCTTGTAATTCAATTTTGGAGCCATCAAACGGTTGGTTCTGATAAAAAGGTTGCCCCCATGTGAGGCCCATAGATTATTTAGCATGTGACCATTCAATCTCTCACACATATGATGGGTGCTTGGCATGAACCCAAGTAGGCCACACAACTAGGGTTCGTGACTTTGGTGTTGCTTGGTTAGATGCCAAAGATTCCTCTTATGAAAGTCGGCTTCATTGGACATTGCTTAAATGCAATTTAAATGAACAATAACATTCAAGGAGATTAATCTTTTATAGATAACTGATCCATTAAACCTCATTTGAGGGTTCAATGGACCCATTGGACAAATTGATGCTTTTTTCTATTAACCATCTACACAAAATCATATTGGCCAAAATAGAAAGCCTATTTATTAAATGTCTATTATATAGATTTGGATAGAATGGCTAACTACATCCAATAAATCTGATTCTTGGTTGATGGCTAAGTTACTAAGTTGTGGTCAGGCTAATGGGTCCTAATATATGCCACTGTCCTATATTAAGAAAAGGAACAGAGAGACTCTATGTGTCAAATTTATTTTACATGATTATTTGTTTCTTATGTAAAATTTTTGTCATGATACTTTGATATATGCAGCTTAGTGTCTCTGAGATGGGAGAAAAGGCTTTAATTGTAAGCATCACATGCAGTAAAAAGACAGATACTATGGTGAAGTTGTGTGAAGCTTTTGAGTCTCTCAAGCTTAAAATCATAACAGCTAATATTACAGCTTTCTCAGGCAGGCTACTGAAGACTGTTTTTGTGGAGGTAGGTCTCTCTCTCTCTGGCCCACCTTTGATCAGTCTACCCTCTTCACAATCACCCATCCAATTTGGCACTCATCTTACCTTTATACACAGTTGGATTGAATCTAAAATATGTGTATGGTTAAATGATAAATGGACTTTGAGGATATTTAATTGAGGGTCGGCAATATGATAGGGTTGATTTTTTTTTTCTTAACCCTGATCCATAATGAGACCTTTTCATCCCACTATCCCAATTTGAAGGCATGCATCCAAGCTCCCTGAGTTGGATCGCATATGAAAGATATGTGGTTAATCCATTTTTTGGGTCGTTAGCGTCTGTCAATTTTGTGAAACATAATGTGCCATAACTCTTAAACTTTTCTTGCTAGTAAAGAAATTATTAATAGGGTTGCTGATGCAAAAGACTCATAGGAAAGTCTATTTTTCCTTGACACAACTTTCCAAAATGCATTTGAATGCGATACTACTAATTTTGTTTGGTTAGAGGAACTCTGAATATTCTTGTACAAATGGGGAATTATGAATTCTCAAAATGTTGTCTCTCTACTGGTTTTCAAATACATTGCAACATTTGGAAAGTTGTAGCTCTAAAAGAAGTCCAGAGGCCAAAAGTGACTTTTCATTATTGGGTTCTAAAATTCTAACATTCAATGGAAAATTCCAAACACTCCAAAAGCATGATCTGAGCTGCTACGAGAATTCCCCGCACTTGTAATTCTTGTCAGAAATTCCTCAAAGCAAAATGCTAGAACTTTGAGTGATTTACGAATCTCATTGAGTTGATTTCTACAGGCCAATGGAGGAGAGAAAGATCTATTGAAGGAGAAGATTAAAGTTGCTTTGAAAAATATGAATGCCTGAAAAACCCCTACCAAGGTTTTTTTGTTCAATAAGAAAACAGAATCCACACTCCTTGGGAGCCCTCCAATGGGGGAATGATGCAATACTTCACTTTGTATAGAAACTTAGATCATCACAAAATAAGGTTTACATCTATTGTAAGGGATGCTGTCTATCATTTCCATTCTCTACTTGATGTATGATTCTAATATTTTCCTTCAGCCTTGTGATCAAGTCTTTAGAGGTTATTTTCCTGTTTATTGTGATAATGAAGCTAAATTAATCATGTGGGTTATTGTTTCAGCACATAAATTTGTGTGGACATCATTAGCCTTTTTTCTATTGATTTAGTTGAGATATTATGTGTGTAAATTGAGGTTGGTAAAATTTTACACATGTTAGCTCATTTTACATTACTCCCTCAATGCTTACCATTCAATTGGTGGCCCAAGAGTAGATAGATAACCAAAGTACATGCGAAAAATTCTTTTATTTTAGGGTTGTTTATTTGCATTAAATACATAGAAAATTCATGGTCAAATGTGGGGGAGGCCCTCATCGAGGAAAATCTCCTCGTTCCGCCCTTGGTATGGAGTGAATGACATAATGGTGGAGGTGTAAATGAGATCTTTAATTTTTCGGATAGGTGATGGCTGAATATTCATTTCCCCGGATTGAGTTCCCTTTAAATGAAAGAAAACTCGGCTGTCATTTTTTGAATTTAACCTTTATCCCTCATTTTTAACCACTTGTAGAAATACAATCAAATAAAGGTTTCACAATGAAAGTGACCATAGTTTGGATTGTACCCATCCTCTGTACTTTATCTTGGAAGATGTTTGAAGCATGGCTCATCAAAATAGTACCCATAAAATCATTCAGATCCTGAACCAATGTTTGATGTTGGTGGATAACTAGCACTGCAATGCAAATAAGAGATGGTCAATAAAGACATGATGCACTTAGAGAGGCAGCCATAGATAGAGATAAGAGTATAATGATTAATGACTTTTGTGGACCTACCAACCACCTTGATTTTGGCTTGTGTTAACTATATGATGCTTGCTTGCTATGAGGGAAAGAAGAAAAATAAGACTAATGTTCAGATATGGCCAACCAGATGGATGGGCCTGCCAACAAAAAGCCCACAATCTTTTATTTTCCAGGTTAGGAAAGCCACAAAACCTGCCCTGACAGGAGAAGGTCAAGGTGAGTATCCCATCAAAACCAAACCATTGCCATACGGCCCATACCTACATTTTGAGGACCCAGGGCCAAAATGTCCAGTATGGGTCACTAGGGTAGGATAAAAAGGATTAGCCTTTTCGGACCGATCCAGCTCGGGCTGTGGTCATTCAGTTTTGAATTGGTTGGACCGGAACAAGTCAGGTTGTTAATGAATAAGATGGGCTAGCTAGGTTTGCTCAAGGCCCAATCTGTGGCGCAGGCCAGTTTGAGCCAGTTTCTTCCTCGGGTTTTAGTACTAGCCACTAGGGATGGGATTGGATAGTTAAGTGATTAGAAAGACCAGTATAGACCGATTTAATAAATGGGTGGGCTTGGGCCTGACATGGGTAAGATTGCCCGTGCTCGGGCACCTCGTTCAAGGCAAGTGTCGTGCATGGACCAGATCGGGCCTGGATATGCCCCAGACCGGGCCATGAACACCCCTTGGACTAGCCACTTGAGACTTTTTGGGTGTAGAAACATAGGTTAGTGTCATCCCCAACATTAAGAGGTCTCTATTATTAGTTCGGATATAGGTTTAGGTGCACTATGGACCCAACCTGAACTCAGCCCATTCCCATCCAAACACAGGGTCCATAACCAATGTACAATTCAGTGATCATCATGGCCATTGAATCATGACCAAGCCAAATGAATGGCTGGGCCTTGTTATAACACATACTTTATTAAAGTCCCTTCTGATTTTGTACTAGAACTACAATGCTTTTCTTTTTCTCATCTTTTTTCTTTTGTTTCAGCAACATCAGACTTTAAAACTGGCTCCACTTTTAAAAGCAATTAGGAATTTGAACATGGTTTGTTCCAGACCCTCCAGTGTGCCCTGTCCATGTTGTTGGCATGTAGGCCCATCATCAATGAGCCCACATGCATGATAGAGACACTTACCTCTGCCTTGGTCCAACCCAAGCCATGAGCCCTGTTGAGCCAATCAAATTATCAATGGGAACTACCCCACAGATTATGCATGGGATGAAATAAACATGGATGACCATATATGGGCCTTCAATTACCCGGTTATCCAAGAGTTTCAACACACAACATTCGGGTATGACCCGCTTTCGGATGGTCCGGCCCGGGTCAACAATTATTCAATGTATAAAATATTAGATAAATAAATATGGATTGTAACTTTAGTGAGCATATTCAAAGAGTTGAAATTATTGCGATAATTGTAGCATGGGAGATAATACAAAGAGATTCTTTTCGTTAATCTGGCTTCATAATTTGTAAGGATGAAGAGATTGATAAAGATGTCGAATATATGATAAAAGCGCGATGGTTAAAATGTAAACTTGCTTATATGGAGTGTTTTGTTACCAATGATTAGCAATAAGATTGAAAGAAAATTTTTATAAGACAACAATTAGACTAGGTATGACCTATGAAGAAGAATGTGGTCCAATTAAGAAGCAATATATGCAAAAAGATAGATGCAGCATAGATGAGAATGTTGATGAATGTATGGTATAACTAGAATGATAAAAAAAAAAATGAGCGTTTTTTAGAGTATTTAGGGGTATCATCAAAGGAGATAAATTTAGAGAAGTCTATTTGAGATGGTTTGAGCACGTCCAACACAGGCTAACAGGCGTTGATAAAGAAAAGTTTGGCTATGCAGACTGATGGCCACTAAGAGGAAGGGATATGCCGAAGAGGGCATGGATGAAAGTAGTAAAAATATCTTTGAAAAAGTACAACTTATATCATAATTTAGCTCAGGATAGGTTGGAATGGAAAAATAAAATTCATGAGAAGCACTATTGCAGCAAATAACCCCCCTTTTTTTTTTTTCAAATAGCATACCAAGCTGCAATAGAAACAGAGCTCTCACTGTTGAGTCACTGTTGAGGATGGTACATCAAATTCAGGTTGGGCTTGTACAAGGTCAATACCCAACCTGGCCAGCCAGAGTTGCATTTCTAATAACTCCTCAAATATTTTAACATTGGGTTTGCTTTGAACAGGGTTAATGCATTGCATGATGAATGATTATATATTGGCTAGCACCTCAAAAGTCAAATCAAATACATACATTTGGGGTCTATTTTTCAAAGGTTTAAACCATTAAAAAAAATAAAAAATCACCCACCCTAGTTCTCCATGATTAGCTTCAATAATCACAAACAGTCTTAAAAGCCACGATTAATAAATCTCTTTCTTTAATTAAGGTAATCTTTATCTAATATGACTTAGAAAATATTTGTAAATCTGAGAATAACTAAACTCAATTAAATCAAGCCAAAATCCTAAGATTTACTAAAATTAACCTGGTACCAAACAACTTGACTTGTCAGCTAACTAATTTAATAAACAAAATGTAGACCAATAAAAACAGAAAACCAACAAGTATAACTCACTTCAAAAGAAAACTAAAGGCCTTTTGGTTCTACATTAGGTTACAGACTTTCAGTGCACCATGCACCTAACTCAAGGCGTTGGCGGAGTAGTGAGGTCTTGGTATCGACCCCCGGTTCCCCTTTCTTCAGGAATCGAATGTTGAGTTTACTCGTGCTACTTCCTAAGGGGCTACAGGGGTTTTACATGGCTTTTCTCTGGACCCGGAGGGAATAGTCCAGCCCAAAGGGTTCGGAACCCTCCGTTAGAAAAAAAAAAGTGAGAAATCTATTTTTACATCTTTAATGAAATGGCAAACATTTCTTATTGAAATGAGAATGGGTTCTTCTAAGTAATGTCACAAATGCCTATGGTATTTTGAAAATATCAAGATCTCTTTGTGATATCGCCATAAAACATTAATTTCTAGATGTTGATTTATTTTAAAGTATCAGCAACATTGAAAATATTGCGAGAAAAATGTGATATACTGTGCTATTTGAAACTTGTTGACCGCTGATGAGGGGGTTAAGATGATCAAATGTAACCGATTTACATATATAAATGTTATGCATGCGTAATGTTTATGCATATATGTTGCACTCAATTAGGCATCACATGAATAAATGAAGTGTAAAAATAGTGTGAAATAGGGTCATTTTTCTTATAAAAAAAGGTGTGAAACATTTACACATGACCTCCTTGGCTAGAGTGGCACCAATACAAGTTCCGTTTGGACTTTTGCAACTTTTGTAGGCTTCAATATTTTTGATCCAAACTGTTCACATCTTTTATGACCCTTTTACTCCAAGATGTTTAATATCATGTCTTACATATTCATTTATTTTAAGATATATGATAATTTTTATATGAAATAAAATTATATATATAAAAATTGAAATTGCTCAACGTTCAAGTTTTTTTTTTTTTACATATGGGATAGAAAAGTGTGTTTCACACGTGCAAATGTTACATATGCAAAGTACATTATCATGTTTCTCAATATCACCATCTTTAACCTAAGTAAATTAGTACATCCAATGGTTTCTTATGTGTTTGGAATTTTTAGACTTTTTCAGAGTTTCTCAAAATCCATTAAGATTTAATAAATAAAATAAAATATATTTTCTATTTTTTGTTAACAAGAGAACATTGAATGGTTGAAATCATGAATTGGGGGACAACAATAGTGTAGAAAAATAAATTTCCAGGATAGGATTTATTGAAACTATTTTTTATAAATTACTCAAAATCTATAAAAGATTTAATATAGTAACTTTAATATCTTAGATAATTCAATAAACATACTGGACACTTTGGATTACAAACATGAAGGCCCATGAGTGGAGAAAAAAAAGGTAAAAGTTGTTGACTAGATTTGATCAGGTGACCAAAGCATATAACCAAATGCAATCACTATGTGGGGTGGTGGGGTTGGAGCGTGGGACTGTATTAGTCCCTTTTTCCAAGCAGAAGATGTTAAGGGGTCGTTTGTCTACACCCATTTACATATGTAAATGGTGAATATGCGTAATATTTACGCATCAGTCATGTTTGTCTACACGTGTTTACGCATCTTGTTTGTAAATCAGATGTGTAAATGATGTGAAATGAGTCCATTTTCACACCAAGATTTGAACACCTGTTCAGGTGGGAAAAATAAAATACCAAACCACATGTGATTTCAAAGAACACCCGTTGGAGGCGGACGGTTTGGTTTCGGGCAGTTTCCATCAAAGAGGTTTTGGGTTCGAAACCCCCCTCTAACGCATTTAAAAAAAAATAATAAAAGATGTATTTCCATCAAAGAGGTTATGGGTTCGAAACCCCCTCAAATGCATTTAAAAATAATAATAAAACCAATAAATGAGAATCCTCCCTACATCTCATCTCCCTTTCACACCCATCTTATAGTGAAAAAACAAATATTATATAAAAGGGATCTAATCTACACACGATTTTTACATCACATTCATAAAACAAAATTGCGCATGAAAATGATCTTATCAACATGCCATTTTCATATCACATTCATAAAACGACACAAACAAATACGATACCGTTTGACCAACATAAAATTATATACACACGTAAATGGCTGAAAATAGATGACCCTAACAAATATGAAAGCAATGCTTCCAAATAAATATAAAATGTACTTTATATAAATAAATTCTACATAAATAAATAAAACTCATCTATGCAAATTTTAGGTATGAAAATCCTATACAATGGGTGCATGTGAGAGTGTGTCTTAAGCCACCCACAAGTAGATTTAAATTTAAAAAAAAAAAAAAACAGGGTTTGGTAAAAGAACAAGGACTTTCAGAACAATCTACATTGGGCAAAACTTTCGGATGTCGGGATAAAATGGTAAAAGAACCTCAAAGCGATGTTCTATTAGGTGGGTTGTAGTTTGGGTTGGGCCAAAGGCTAGTTGTTTGGATTTTGAAACTTGGTTTGATCAGGCTAATAATCCCAACCCAACCCATATGGAAAGCCCGTTCGAATTTATATTTATTTCCTAAACTACCCTCAAACGCATTTTGTTCTCCCTTCTTCCTCCTCTCTTTCAGCGGAAACATCATTTCACACGTTCGAAGCAGCAGCTCTCGCGTCAGATCTACGACACGAACAAAACAAAATCCCAGACGAACAGAAAAATCAATTCATCTCTCTCTTTCATTCTTTGATCTCCATCAGATTCAGGTACGTTTGATCGATTTCTCTCCTTTTGATTTGTGCGAAAGTCGTTGTTTTTCCTTTTCAAATCGATGAATTAGGGCACAAGATAGGACTCGGATACTGTTGGAATTGGATTTCGTTGCATTTCTCTCTCTAGGTCTTTTGCGATTGAGAACTAGGGCTCCAAATGGCTGAAAATCGATGAACTTCTTCCATTTAATTAGCTTTTCCTGCATTTTAGTTTTTGTTTTTGTTTTTGCTTTTGCAGTTCGGTGATTGATGGTGATCTGAATAGATTAGATCGGGATATATCCGATGGAAAAGAATAAGAATCGCTCAGATCTGCTTGCTGCAGGCCGTAAAAAGGTAATCTTTTTTGTTTCGGATGTAGTTTTTTTGCTTGTATTTTCGATTTCGATCGTCTGGTAATAGAACGAACGAGAAACAAAAGCACAAAGATTGTTGTTATTGTCTGGTTCTTTGTTTATTTTGGAAATAGAAAGGTGGAAACTTTCGATGATATCGAAACGCTGTATGAATTTCTACATTTATGAAGTTGTGGGAAATCCGATTGTAGTCATGGATTTTTTTTTTTTTTTTTGAATTTTTTGAATATCAGCTTCAACAATTTCAAAAGAAGAAAGAGAAGAAAGGGGGTAGTAGTAGTAGCAGTAGTAATGTGAAATCAACGCGTAAAACTAGTGAGTCTGAGCAAGAGAGCGTTGATGCTGCCCCTTTTGCTAATGTGAAGCCTGATGAAGGAGGATCTCCACTGGTGCCCGCAGATTTGTTGGTGTCCCCTTCTTTGGGTGAAGGGGAAGCTGAGGTGTCACATGGGGTAGGTTCATTGGCTGCTGATGTGACACATGTTGATTCATCAGCATTAGTCCTCCCCCAAGAGGAAGGGAGATCTCCACTGTTGGGTGATGCAGAGTTGGTGCCCGCGGATTTGTTGGTATCCCATTCTCCAGATGAAGGGGGAGCTGAAGTTTCAGGCGGGATCGACTCCTTGGTTGCTGATGGGGCACCTGTTGATTCGTTGACATCAGTCCTCTCCCCAGATGAAGGGAGATCTCAACATCCCATTGATGCCGAGCTAGCGTCTGTGGATTTGTCAGTTTCACCTTCTCCAAATGAAGGGGGAGCTGAAGTGCCACTCCTTGTTGATTCCTTGGTTGCTGATGTGGCACCTGTTGATTCATTGGCTCAATCGGTGTCGGGTATGGCGGTTGGAGCGGATGCTGAGTTGGGGCCTGTTGACTCTCTCGTTCTCCCTTCAGTGGTGAAGCTTGGGGATGGGCAAGGTGAGCTGACATGTGTGGTTGACTCCTCATTGGATGCCCAAGTGGCAACAAGGATTGGGGATGCTGAGGTGGTGCCTGTTGGTTCGTTGGTCACGTCAGTGATGGTCAATGGGGATGACAATTGGATCCCAGTTGATTCATCTGCTCCACTTTCTTATGAGGAAGCCGGTGAAGGGGGTGTTGCAGTGGCTGAATTGGATAGAGAGAACCAGGAAGTTCTACCTGAAATGCCCCACATTCAGTTGATAGATGGGGATACCAAGTTGGTGCATACTGGTTCCTCAGCTCCATCTGCTTCTGAGGAAGCTGGCCAAGGGGGTGCTGCATTGGCGGAAATAGACATGGAGAACCAGGAGCATTTTCCTAATATGCCGCAGATTCAACCAATAGATGGGGATCTAAAATCTGAAACAGCATCAGGTAAGGTAAGAGATGTTGTTTTTGCTTGATTTTATATGCATTTTTTTATACAGATTTATTTGTCAATGTAATGAACTTTGAGGGCAATGTATGGGAAACATAGTGTTGTTCCTCCTGTTCAGTATAAGTCTCTTGTACTGGTTGCTCTTTTAATGAAATTAACCATTCAAAAAAAAAAAAATGTATGGGAAACATAGTGTGGATTTTATGTATAATATATTCTCATTTGGTGCTCGGTAGGGACAATGCAGGAAGCTGAACATTCTCATTTGGATCATTGTGGTGGAAATGTTGAAGAAAGTTGGATGCCTTTACAAGATCATGAGAGCTCAGAAGTTGGGAGGCTGGAGAATGAAAGGCACGGGGGGCTTGTTTTTTCAGAGATTCCAGATATGGACAGGCTAGTAGAGGATGGCTATCGTCATGGTCCTGTTTCAGCCGAAGAAATATGTGGGGCAGACAGAAGTGATGATGTCATTGTGCATGGAGTGATGTCAGGGGATGGTTTGGAAATCCCATCTTTGTCCCAAATGTTTTCAACTGAACAAGCTGATGGTGCTCAAGGCAAAATTGAGCAAGAGGGGAGTGTTGAGGAAATGCATAAATATCGGTATTTTCCTGAGAGTGTTGTTATTGTTGAGAGTAAGATGATGGAAGAGCCTCTGGAAGTGGAAAGGGCAGGGCTACTTGAAGGACTGGTTATTTCACCAGGTGAGAATGCTGGTTCCTTAGATGCTTATGCTCCAGCAAAGGTGCTAGAGGGGCCTGATGAAGAAAAAGCTCGATTTCTACTTAAATCGACAGAAAGGGGGATGGTTTGTAGTGTTCTACCTGAAGTTGATTTTGCTGATAGCTTGGAGGCTATTAAACGACAGCTGTATTTGACAAATATTGCAAAGGACATTTTTGATATCCAACTTGTTGACCAGATAGAGGATCAAACAGAGGTCAATCAGCAAGATCAGTTGCTGCTTGATGAAGTATTCAAGCTGCGTAATTTAGTTAAAGAAACTCAAGAAAGCAATGCAAGCATCAGTGAAGAGCTTGCACAGTGTAGGTCACAGGTATGGGCCATGACTGCCAGGAATGAGGAGCTTGAAAAACAATGTCTTTCTGCAAGAAAGGAGATTGATGAACTTAGTGCCAAGTCTTATGAGTTCCAAAATAAATGGAAACAATCACAAGAAGAGGTTACACCCCTGCTAGCAGAACTGGCGAGCTGCAAGTCTTTACTGGAAGCCTCACAAATGGAAAATGATAACTTAACAGGAAATCTCCTAAGTGCAACAGAGGAGCAGAAGAAGCTCGAGGAGGAAAAAGAGTATTTCACCAAGGAGAACATGAATCTTTCAGCCGACCTTTTACAACACAAAGAATGCTTGGTGATGGCACATGATAAGCAAGTCCAGCTTGAGGCTTATGTAAAAGAAGAAATGATGTTTGTTGAACAACTAACAGAGGAAAATATATATCTTTCCAGCAGTTTAGATTTACATAAAGATATCATAAAAGAGGCTGTTGACAAGTACCGGCAGTTATATTCAGATGCTGCTGGAGCCAGATATCAACTTGAAAAAGCAATTGAGGATTCCCAGTTTCGAGATGAAAATTTTGATGGTGTTGTTGCTGCCTCTGGCCAGGTTGAATCAGCTCCAGTTCTCCATTTACAAGGGTATTTGGTTTCGGACATTGAAACAAAAGATTTTGATGATTCTGATGGATTGTTTGCACTGAAGGTGCACTTGGAAGAGGTTGAGAAAATGGTGCAGAAGCTTGAAAAGGCTATTCATGAATTGCAAACTCATTCGGTGTCCTTGAATAGGGCAGGTGGTAAAGTGTCTTCCCCTGGAATATCAAAACTAATTCAGGCCTTTGAGTCAAAGGTTCACCAGGAAGAGACAGCTTCAGATGAGGTCCGTCAAACTGAAGAAAGATCAGCAGATCCTTTTTTGTCGGCCAGGGAGCAGACAGCCAATCTTAGAGCTATGCTGAAGCAGTTGGATTTGGATGCTGAGAAGGCCAATGAGCTATTAAAAAGAGAGCAGGACAGCACAAGACTTGCTACTGTGTCTTTAAGTGAGGTTCAGGCTGAATATGAATCTCAAAAGGCACAAAACAACATTCTTGTAGCGAAGAATGATAGCATGGTCGAGAAATTAGCCGAGTATCAGAAGACGGTGGATGGCTTGCTTAATCAATTTAATGAGTTACAGCAAAATGCAGATGAAAGAGCGTGTCTAATCTCACATCAAGTTGTAAATCTGCAGAAGGAAGCATATGATAATACATCCATTCTTGAGCACCAAAGGAACTCTCTCTTGTCTGCTATATCTGAGGCAGTTGAAAAGCTTGACACACAGATTGAGTTGCTTGCCCCTACTGGTTTAACTAGTTCCAATAACTCTGATGTTGGTTCTCGTATCATGGTCTCAGTCGATGCTGCTACAAAAACGATCCAAGGCCTGCATGATAAACTTGAAGCAGCTTATCTGGATCATGAAAGAATCAGTAATTCATATGAGGAGCTAAATCAGAAATTCACGGACATACATGGAAAGAATGAAGTGGCCATTGGACTACTGGATAAGATTTATAGCAGTCTCTGGAAACTTGTTAATGAGTCGCATGGAAACATACTGCATTCAGTGGTGGATGTAAAATCTGAGGCACTTCTAGATCTTGTTTCCAGTGACAGTGAAGTACTTATGGCGCAATTACAGGAGTTGCTCAACGAGAGGCAGCACTTTCAGTCCTTGAAAAATGGGCTTGAATCAGAGTTGATGAAGACAACACAAGATCTAGAGGAGTGGAGCAAAAGGTGTCTTGATTTATCTTCTAAGGTGGAAGAGAACAAGAATAATGCAAATTCAGAAGTCATAGCCAAGCTAGTGGAAGATGTTGAGGGTGTAATCCAGCCTGAAGTTGTAGCAGTTGACTCGGAGAAGCCACCGGTTATACACCTTGAGGCACTGGTTGGGTGCCTTCTTCAAAAATACAAAGAAGCTTCTGAGCAGGTCAGCTTGTCAAAGCATTGTTTACAGGAATATGTTTCAAGACCAATAACTTCAGCTGAGGATTCGACTGTGTTGTTGCATATCTTGCTGAGAGAAGAGTTTGGATCAAAGGTGTTGGAGTTGAAAGAGTTGCAGGAAAAGATAAACCAGTTACAGTCCTTGAACCTTGAGCAGGAAGATGAAATTCGCTTTCTCAAAGAGAGTCTAAGCAAGATTGAAGAGGCCTTGGAAGTGGTTCGTTCTGAATTACAAGCCAAAGGAACTGAACTTGAACAGTCAGAGCAGAGGCTATCATCTGTCAGGGAAAAGCTTGGTATTGCTGTTTCGAAGGGGAAAGGTTTAATTGTACAGCGAGACAGTCTAAAACAGTCTTTGGCAGAGAAGTCAAGTGAGCTTGATAAGTATTTGCAGGATTTACAGTCAAAAAATTCCACAATTCATGACCTTGAGGCGAAATTTAAGATGTTCTCTGAGTCAGGCGAGCGTGTTGAAGCTCTGGAATCTGAGTTATCATACATCCGGAATTCAGCCACGGCTTTGAGAGAATCATTTCTTCTTAAAGATTCTGTACTTCAAAGGATTGAAGAAATACTGGAGAACTTGGAGTTGCCTGAGCATTTTCATTCCAGAGATACAATTGAAAAAATTGAGTGGTTGGCAAGGTCTATACCCCGGAGCTCTTTGCCTTTGACCGAATGGGATCAGAAGAGTTCGATTGGAGGATCTTATTCTGATGGAGGATTTGTGGTTATGGATGCTTGGAAAGAAGATCTACAGCCGAGCTCAAATTCAGAGCTTGATGATTTGAGGAGAAAATTTGATGAGCTTCAGAATAAGTTTTATGGTTTGGCTGAGCACAATGAAATGCTGGAGCAGTCATTAGTTGATAGAAATGACCTGGTTCAGAGGTGGGAAGAGGTACTGGATCGAATTGATATGCCTCTGCAGTTGAGGTCTATGGAGCCGGTAGATAGAATTGACTGGTTACGGAGAGCACTTTCTGAGGCTCAGCACGAGAGAGATTCTTTACTATTGAAGATTGAAAACCTTGAGCTCTCTTCGGACTCCCTTTTAGTCGAGTTGGAAGAGTCTCAGAAGAAGTTATCTGACCTTACAGCAACACTTGGAGAGGTTGAACGGGAGAAGGAGCTTCTTTCTGAAAGCATTGAGAAGATTAGAAGTGAAAATGAAGAAATTTCAGGGCAAGCAGTTCAAGGAGAAGTTGAAAAGGCTGAATTGCAGAAGGAAATTGCTAATTTGAATAAGAAATTGATTGATTTGCAGGAGGAACTTGTTAAACATGACCATATTGAAAATGATATTATGAGGTTGATAGGTTCAGTTAATGACGCATTGCCAGATCATGATCCAACAGATCTGCCAAACAGCAGCAACATGGTAGACTATTTGGAAGGAGCATTGATGAAGATAATAGATATGCATACTTCTCACTCTTTGGAGAAATCTATGCCTAAAGACATGGAGAAAGAACTTGCTAGTGAAGAAGCTGATGCAAAAATTGAGGAACAGAGACTGAATCATGCATTAGATGCTAAGGACCAGGAATTATTGGCTTTGAAGGAAGAGCTTGATGGGGTTTTGGGTAAGTTGGTTCTTGTGAAGGGGGAGAGGGATGCAGCTGTGGAGAAATGTCAAGCTTTGGTTGTGGCAGTAGAAGGAATAAGCAAGGAAAGAGATCATTTGCAAGAACAACTTGATCAGGAGGAGCAAAAATCTGCAGTTCTAAGAGAGAAGTTAAATGTTGCTGTTCGAAAAGGGAAAGGATTAGTGCAACAGCGGGATAGTCTGAAGCAAGCCATTGATGAAATGAATGCTGAAATGGAACGCCTAAAAGGCGAGCTTAACCAAAGGGGTGATGCTCTTGTGCAGTATGAGCAGAAAGTCAGGGATTTACTGGCCCTCTCAGGGAAGATAGAAGCACTAGAATCTGAAAATGTGTTATTAAGAAGTCATTTGGCAGAAACTGAGCAGAATTTGCAGGATAGTGGCCGAACTATGAGTAGGTTATTGACTGCTTTGCATGCCATTAATGCTGATGGCCACGTTGACATTATTGATCCTGTGCTGAAGATGGAGGAAATTGGGAAACTAACTCGCGATTTACATGCAGCAGCTGTTTCTTCTGAGCATGAAGCAAAGAAATCTAAAAGGGCAGCTGAGCTACTTGTTGCAGAGCTGAATGAGGTTCATGAAAGAGCTGACAGCATCCAGGAGGAACTGGCCAAAGCTGAAGCTGCAGTTGCTGGACTTTCCAAACAAAGGGATATAGCAGAGGCTGCAAGAATTGAAGCCCTCTTGAATCTTGAACAGTTCACTGCTGTTCACTCGGAGGAAAAAAGAAAGCAAAATGCTGACCTCATGAGGCTAAAAGCCGGCATCAATCAACTGAGGAAGGAGTGTTTTGAGTTTGCTAATATCGTCAGTAATTTTTTCTCCAAAGACCTGGAGCTCTTAAACCATGTGAGTGCTGTTATGGTCTCTTGCTTGAAGGAGTTGGATGGTTCAATTGGTAATGACCACTTCTTTCACCATTCATCTGGAGGCATCTTTTCTAGTGTTCCAGTTAATGAGGTTAGTTCTCATTTTTCATATTTTGTGATTTTTGTTTATTGCACTTCTATATATCAATTATCAAGTCTACTTTGTTGGCCTAGTTGCTTTTTTTTCTTTCAGACTTGAGCTTGAGTGTGAATGTCCACACCCACCTGCTACTGGACTGCCTATAGTGTCGTTTGTTGCTGCTGTTGACTTGATGTTGTTGACTTATTCTTCTTTTTAAATGAGGCACGTAGTTACCCAGCAGCAGTCTTGTTTGCATATTTATGTGCATATAGTTTTTTAAACCTGGTGTTTCCTTTACTTTCTAGTTTCTATAACTGAAGAACATTTACTGAAAGAAACAACAATTCTGATATGCAACATTTTGCAACCATTTGCCTGTCCCCTTTTTAGATATTAGGCATTGGTTTATTCTGACCCTTTCGCCTTATCTGCGATATGTTTTGGCTTATGATGTCCTCCATGCACCATTTAATTTAAGCATTCTGACAACCATAATCTCTAATAGGATGTCTCTAGATCGGCTAATGGCATAGTGGACTCCTTGGCTAAGTACGTGGTGGTCAGGAATGTTTCTTTATTTGCTTTGCCCCTATTTTGTAATTCTTATGTTTTCCCAACGTATGGTACAATGATCTTTACCTATGTCTCCAAATTTTTTGGTTTTCCTTTCTACTGCTTTATCTCTTTTAATGAATGTTTCTTTGCTACCTTAAAAAAGAATTTCTCTGAGAAGTGATTTTTTGTGCTGTTCTTAGTTGAAGTTGTCTGAATTAAAATTTTTATAGTGTATTATGTCGGGACAGTTTATGCTTTATTTGTTTGTGGCCAAGTATAGTCACCATAGACTTGTTCTAATACAAGTAATTCTTTTTCAGGATAAATTGTCTCCTTTCAGCAACTCTTCGGAACTGAAGATGCAGGATGACGATGTTCAGTCTGACCTTTTTGCTGTAGTTGGCCGTGGCTTGCAAGAATGCGTGAAAGAGATTGATGGAATTAAAAACAAATATAAAAAACATTCTATCAGTTGTGATCACCATGCTGCTCAGCTGCCTAAAATTATGGAAAATATTCAAAGCAAAATCTTATTCCAAAAAGAATCTTCAGAATCACTAAGGAGAGACATTACTCAGCTAGAATTGTTGATGAAGGAAAAGGATACCGAAATCAGTGTCGTGCATAAAAATATTTCCTTGCTTTATGAAGCATGCACTAGTTCAATTTTGGAAATTGAGAGCCAAAAAGCTCATATGATTAGAAATGATTTAGCTTCTAGAGTGGTGCATTTATTAGGAAACACAGGGTCGACCTCAGATGTGTCAACCTCCAGCAATGGCCGAGACTCTTGGAATAGACAAACCTATTCTTTCACAGAGGAAGACATTAGGACTCTGGCAGACACCTTATTATCAGCTGTGAAGGAGTCAACACATAAGCAGGCAGAGTTTGAGGTGAGTAATGAAAGGGAACTCAAAACCACCATTTCACATTTGCAGAAAGAACTACAGGAGAAGGACATCCATCAAAACAGGATTCGTGCAGAGCTTGTTGCTCAAATTAAGGAAGCTGAGGCTACTGCAAGGAATTACTCTGTAGATCTTGACTCTGCTAAAACACAGCTGGATAATTTGGTGAAGCAGGTAGAGGTGATGAAGAATGAGCGCAAGCTATTGGAGATGCAAATAAGTGAGCAACAAGATTCTGAGTCTTTGTTAAAAGAGTTACAAGAGAGAGTCAAATCTTTGACTGATGGCTTAAGTGCCAAAGATCAAGGTACGGTGTTTTGAGTGTCTTCCTGGAAGGGTTATATATATAAATTTTTATAATGTTTTTAGGGTGTTTTTGGATGCACCGCCAAATTTCTATGGGGGTGGTAAGGAAGGTAAAAGGTTAACTATATTCTTTTTACCAAAAAAGGGTGAATCAACCGACATATTTAGAACTATCTTTGGGGTGGCTCAGTTTGTGGAACTCACATGACATAGGTCTTCTCCCTCCTCCAATGAGGAGACACTGTTTTGGTCTTTGCATGGTAACCAAGATATCCGATATGCTTGCAATGAACCAGGGCGAACCTTGTCCAGGTCCAGCCCATTCAATTGTGAGGCCAAATATTTAGGTTCCACTTCTTCCAGCATTCTTGAGCACACGGTCTAGGTTGAGTACTTAATAGGAGGGACCATTGTTGTCGGCCCAGGCCAGGTATCGAACAAGGCCTTTGGGCAAGCAATGGCCCACACTCAACCCATTTAATATTTAGGCCAAATATTGAAGCCCTGTTCAGCCCGTGGGTGACGGGTTGAAAACCTCTAATCAAATCCAGCCCAAGGGAGACTTGACTCTGGCTAGGTCTGGGGTGGCCCAGCCTGCTCGTAAGTTGCAAACTTGTAAGTTGCAACCCTAATATTCTGACTCCTGTTAAATATCAAAATTTAGTTTTACAGTTTAGATTGGAGAAGTTTGAAATTTATAATAAATGCTAAGCTGCAGATCTTTTCATTACAGAGATTGAAAGTCTCATGCAAGCACTTGATGAAGAAGAATCGCAAATGGAAGGTTTGGCTACCAGGATTGAGGTACTGGAGAAGATGGTGCAAGAAAAAAATTTGGCACTGGAGAACCTTGAAGCCTCTCGAGGAAAGGCCATGGCGAAGCTTTCTACAACTGTAAGCAGGTTTAATGAGTTGCATCATCTTTCAGAGAGCCTTCTATCGGAGGTTAAGAATCTTGAATCACAATTGCAAGGTCGGGATGCAGAGATCTCATTCTTACGTCAAGAGGTGACTAGATGCACCAATGATGTTCTAGCTTTACAGGAGAGCAACAAGAGGAAGTCAGCTGAGGTACAGGAGTTGCTGACATGGTCGAAGAACATGCTTGCTTTACATTTTGGGGTGCCTGATGTGCATCTTGATGACCAAAAGGGCAGCCAAGTTCATGCATATTCGGAGATTTTAGAGAAACACATCGCATCTGTTCTCTCAGAATTAAATGATCTACGGGTTACAGTTCAAAGCAGAGATGTTTTGTTGCAATCAGAAAGGCATAAAGTGGAAGAGCTGGTACATAAAGGGGAGCTTCTTGAGGTTTCTTTGCGGGATAAAGAGACCCAATTGAAGATGCTTCAAGAACCACAACATTCTGGACAACCAGATAATATGAATCCCTCAGAAATGTTGGAGGTTGAACCAATAGTATGTCACAACTCTTTCTTAGTTTATCTTAATTCTACTCTTTACATTTTATTTATTTACTTATTTACTTAATTTTAAGTTTCTGCCTTACAATGTTTCTCAAGTTTACTTGCATGCTTTCCATTTTGACTATTCTCAATCTATAATAAGCATGCATTTTTTTTAATTGTTTAAATATATGCACACATTTTCTTGTGCAGATAATTTTGTTTTTTGTGGCTGTAGATTTTTCTAGAGATTTTATGTCCTATGAAGGCGGATGTAAGCATAAGCAATCTCTTATGCTTACTTGATAGCCTGGTTTTGGAATGATCTTTGGTCATCTGATGACTATCTCACTGTTTACTTGCTGGCATGAATATGAGATTATGGCTGCCATTGTATTTGATTTTCCCATCCTGGAAGTGAATAATGTGCTTTCGGGCTTTCGGCATTGAAATACTATGTTTGTTTTTTGTTTTTGGGGAATGATAACAGAAACTTATATTAATGAAATCTAATTACAAAACTCTTACCAAAATTGGGTATAAGAGACTTACACCCACAAGAAGAAGAACTAGCCATTATGTATTATAAGCGTTCAAAGGCAAAGCCCTATCTACCCCTTGCTTCACTAGAGAATCCGCCATAGCATTGTTTCGCCATACCATTGAAGCTATATGTATGTTATCATCATATGAAACGTAATACATAATTTGCCTGCATTTTGTAATTTGATCTTCACATTTTGTTATCATATATTTTAGATGCACATTGCAGTTTTAATAGCGCGTATTCTAGTTATTTGATCAACTATGGCTTTGTGCATGGGGCAACTTCACACGCTATTCGAGCTACTCATTGTCTCATTCTCTTTAGATGTGATAAACCACTGTACTTCCTAATCTCTGTAGTTTTTTTTTTAAATAAATTTTGCATAGAGGTCTCAGTTATCTAATCCTTCCTGAAATAAGGGGCTAAGAGTCTCAGTTTAGTAATCTATGCTAAAATTAGGGCCACACTGCAAGTTGTTGGTCATTGATGGACCTGTGTTGTATATTTTCTGCAGAGAAATAAAAGGGCAGTTACTTTGGGCCCCATTACACCACATGTCCGCAGTGTGCGCAAAGTCAACAATGAGCAAGTTGCTATAGGTATTGATATGGAGTCTGCTGTTAGTGCATTGGATGACGAAGATGATGATAAAGGTGAGCTTTCTAGCCTTTCTTTGTGATTCTTAAAAGTGGCACTCTCTTTCTTATTTATTTATTTGTTTTAAAGGACAGGTGTGACTATCTTTTTGTTTACCTAATCTGTTCACCTGATTGGACCGGTCATGTAAATATCAATATATCAGACACTTCACACTTGTACTGATTCTTTTGGTGGTTTGCAAATTGACAAGTCCAAGAAACGCAGTCCATAGGGCTTATGAGCACAGATATGGATACTGGTCTGGGCTTTTGTACGGGAAATGGGAAGAAGAAAAAAAATTCAGGGCATGGATATGGGTATGGGTATCATGTTGGTGCCTCATACTCTTCACTTTGATCTTCACCTTGCTGTAGAACTCAATCTTATGGGAGGGGTCAATGAAATCACATGATTCTTGTGGGAACATAATAATCAAAGCTTTTCCACAAACGAGATGACATAACCTGAAGTTATTACTAATATGGTGGAGTAATACATATAGATTCGTTTGCTTGCCTCATAACCTCCTATTACAAATATGTTCGGCCACTTTTTGTTAACTAAACCAAGCTAAATTTGACAGATACCATATCGACACTCTTGCTAGTTTCTTTCAACTAATTGCTAACCAGAACTTAAATTAAAATTTTAACGATGGACTTTATGGAAATCTTGGACTCTTCCTCTGCTAAAATAATAGGGAAGAACCACTCATCTAACTCCTTACTAATAGGAAGGTACAATTACAAAAACACAGTAGTTTCAACCAACTCTGACTTGCACAAGGCTTACTGCCTCATGTACCATCTGTGGTCATGCAGGGTCTAATCTACATCTAAATCTTCCAAGCGCATTGGATATGCATCATTTCCTTAGCTTGGAAGAACTTGTTTCTTGAGTTTGCTCCATGGTCCACTTGGCTCAAATATCGCTATGGATAAAGTTGTTCATCTTGCATTGATTGTCAACTAGCTATTACATGCGATTTTTGGTGTAAGTTCTGTTGATGGCTTGGATCTTTGCAAAACTCCATTAACTATTGTCGGATCATCCAGTGGTATCAATCTTACTCTAAAATAAATAAACCTGTTACCATCCAACCATTGATCTTTCTTTTGGTTTCCAATCCTTATCTCTGAATAATAGATGGGAAGGCTAGAATCTTAGGTTTTTAATGCTTGGATACTTGGATGTTCTTCTGACGCCCTTTGATTTGAGTTGAAGTCATCTGATCTAGATTCCTGAAGGGCTCAAATCTTAGACATTCTGATCCTCATTTGAGTCTAAATTCTGAAGAAGGAACTGAATCTGTAGGTTCTTGCACATATTTGCTTCTAACAATTCCTCAGCTTTAATTTGTGCCTTCACGCTCCTTTTTTTTTAGTATCTGTTTTGTAGTTGGCTTTTTTTTTTCTTTTTTTTTGCTGGAACATGATATGTGGAGCAAGCAAATGGCCGAACATTTTATTGTTTCTCCTTATGAAAGTGGCGTGGTTCATAACAATAAAAGTCAGTATTTAATATTTTGATAACTGTACATTTTTCTTGTTTCTTTAGGGCATGGCTTCAAGTCACTTACCATGTCAAGGATTGTTCCGAGAGCTAGTAGGCCTATAGCAGACAGGATTGATGGGCTTTGGTAGGAATGAGCTAGACTTGTCTTCTTCAGTATAAGATTTCATAATTTCTTTCCCTAAACCATCAACTTTCTCCGTGTTATTGAGCAGGGTTTCTGGTGGACGGGTGTTAATGAGACAGCCTACTATGAGGCTGGGAATTGTGTTATATTGGATAATGTTGCATGTGTTACTTGCAAGTTCTTTCATTTGACTAGAAACTTCTGCAGGTGAGACTTGAGAGATGGTTGTGTTACATCTATGCTTTATATTTTCTGCCAACTGTAAATATTCCCTTTTTTACTCATGGTTATATTTGTATTCAGTCAATAAAATATCTTCAACTTAATACTTTTTTTTAATATTATCTTCAACTTAATAATAAAAAGGTTTATTTTAATTTTCAAAAAAATAAAAAGGTTTATTTTTTCTTTGCTGCACGTCGCTGTATATTTGAAATATTGATTTAACTCATATTTCACTTCTATAGTCTTTTTCCGTTTGAAAAGTACTAGACATACATGATGCAGTCTAAACCTTTCGAGTCAGCACTTTGTGCTTCAACTGCAAGTGATACAGGCATAGGAGTGAGCATTTAGAGGTTCCGATGGAGTCTTCACCAATAATTTTACACTAATTTACCGGTAAAAAGAAAGAAACCCACCAGTGAACCATCAGGGCCCTTAAGCCATTTAAGATTTATTTTTAGCCAATTCTTATCTAATGATCAATCCTTCCACTCGAAAAAGTAGACGCACAAAGAGAACCACACGATAAATGATACTATATTTCATTTAGAGCCATTTTACTACCTGGTATTAAATTCCTAGAAATTCAAAAGGCAGTTTTATTAGAGGAGTATTAAAGCGGTGAATAGTGAAGAGCCAAAGGTGTCTATCTAGATATGACAATCACTTTCCTAGGATTTAATTTACTAGGGTTATGATTGGGTAATCATTTCCCATGTACAAGAGATTGTTTGATGGCACCTTGTGGATGTTCACCTTTAATCCATAACTTCTTTGATGGAAGGGCATTGTTTACTTATCATAGGATTCAGTTGTCTATTAAATAAACAGGCACTAAATGCTGTTATTCAAAAAAGAAAAAAAAATCAGGAGAATTTGACCGTTGTATTGGCTACATTCTTTAAATAGCGTAACCGCTGGGTTACTTGTGGCTGATACACAGTACATTGACTGCTATTTTTTACTACCGTTGGATGGTCAACCTGAGTCCTAAATTCATCAATTGGGTTAGTATCAGGTTAGTGGCCTGATATAAACTAACTTGGGTTTGATTATATTTTGCTCAAGCTGGCTGTTTAAGTAGCAGTTTGGCCACCACCTGAACCCAACACATTTATCACTTGGGTTGCAATGTGTATCGCAGACTCAAAATTATTGACTTCAGTCTAGGGCAGGTCAGTATCTGCTGCCCCTAGGTGGACCCCGTGGACCCCAATGCTCTTCTCCAGGAGGGAAAAAAGGGTTGATCAGTTGATCCACGCATCAGGTTGACTTTGCACTATGTGTCTATTGTTGGAGCCTTGGAGACTGTCTGTTATTATTATTTTTTTAAATTTACATCAACATCATCATCATCATTTAGTGTGGCCTCCCTGATTTGTGAGTTGGGTTGACTTTTAGCCAGGGGCATGTACATGGTGGCCTCACCTGACAGCTCTCAAGTGTGCCTTTGTCACACATGGCTGCTTGTGCATGGTCCAAAACCACTTTTGTGCATGAGGTTATCAAACATCTTTCTGTATCAAATATTTTCTATGATGCAAAGATTTTCTTGATGACAAGTTCTTTTTTTTTAATATGTTAAACACAGACTGACCATTGACGTTCTTTATATGCAGCTATGGAATTTGGATTTCCATTTAGTTAGAGAAACTACAGACAGATGGGCGTTCCTGAAGCCTCTAATGGAGGCATCTTAATCATCTGTATTCAATCAATTTTTTTTTTTTAGATTTACACAAACAAGCGATTTTGATTATTTTGGCCATACAGGCAGCTGCGATTTGTGTTTTTGGTATTGTAAATCTCAGTTTGCCTTGGTTGCATGTAATAAAAGCTTGCTACCATCAGAAAGCCTCCAGGAATTCATCTCAATCAAAAGCACAACAGGAGAATCAATCGGTTCGCCTTCTATACTTCTGTACATTATTATTCCTATTTAGCAATGAAAAAACATTATATTCTTGAAGTTTTCTCTATTTGTAAATAAATACTTCTGTTACTCAGGTTGCATTGTGTGTGTGTGTGTGTGTGTGTGCGCGTGTGTGTGTGTGTTCAAGAGGAATCTTTTGTTGGTCCCACATAGCTGAATCACGGAGAAGGGAGGATGGCTAGGTATAACTGTGGATTATTGGTAGACCAAGAATGGTCCTAATTAAAGCCATCCTAGCTCTTAATTTAGAGTAGCAAGAAAAGACATGATGATGGATTGTGAAGATACTGAAAATATGGCTGCAAATAGGATCGAGTGGAAAAGTAGAACCCACAAAGCCACAACTAAATTTGAATGGATAAGGCTCTCATGATGACAATGAGAGGGTGTTCGAGGGTATAGTTTATGTTAATTTTTGTAGTGCTGAAGTTGTAGAATATGGTTATTTTCTATGTTATGCTTTTTCTGTTTTTATTGGTAATTCAAATCATTTAAAAATGAAAAAAATATAGGAGTATAAAATACGATGACCTGTGCAACAGGTCATGAACAAAATAATGCCCCCATCTAGAGAGAGAGAGAGAGAGAGAGAGAGAGAGAGAGAGAGAGAGAGAGAGAGAGAGAGAGAGAGAGAGAGAGAGAGAGAGAGAGAGAGAGAGAGAGAGAGAGAGAGAGAGAGATGTTCCACAATTTCTCTTTAGTCTTAGATGCAATTGATGTGAAACAAGGCATATCCTGTGTGTTATTATTGTGTGATCTCCAGAAAATAGTTTCAATGGAATAATGTTACTTTCAGGGATGTGAAGCTTGAACCCGATCTTCTATTGTAGGTGAAGGGAAAAAAAAAAAGAAAAAAGAGGAAGATTCAGGGTCTAGATGGAAGAAGGTGTAGCCTCAATAGTTGTGTGTCTGCCATCACAAATTGAGCTTATCAAGGGATGTTGCAAGATGTTAGTACTTAGTATTAAAGGATGAGATTTTGTCCAGCGCCTGTTTAGGAGAAGGCATTTGTGCATTGAGCGATTTTGTGGTCATTGAGCTAGCCTATATTGACAATATCCTTGACAGGCACAGTAACCCCTACAACAGGGTGCCATTAACACCTTGCTTGACCCCAAGGACCACAGGAAGGCTCAAAAAAGCCTGAAGGAAGTTGGGAAGCGAATCTGCTTTATGAATAATAATCAAGATGAAAGTTGAAATAGGTTTTATAATATTCTAGGATCTACCATTTTTTTTGTATCGTCTCCTTTAGTGGATGTCTAGAGAGTCTAGGGTTCTTAAAGGGCTTGTTTGTTTGTATGGAATACGCAGGAATTGAATATATAAGAATTCATGGGCAAATGAGATCTACTGAAGGATTATTAAAAGACGAGAAGGGTGAAGGATATGAGGTAGAGGTGTAGATGGGACCTTGATTTTCCTAAGATTTGAATTACTAACGCGATGGCTGGGTATTCATTTCTAGCTTCTCTTCATCCAATTTCTATTGAAGGGGAGGCTCTTTGATGGTGGATATTGAATATGCGCCTTTGATACTCCATTTTTAACCACTTACAAAAATACGAGTCTTAGAATTCTTAGGGATTCAATTACATGAAACAAACAAGCCAAAAGTGTAGTCGCGGTTAGTAAAGAGTACCTTTTAAATGAGTTCAATGACCAGTTTCTATGAGTCAAATAATTGGTTTAGCTGCCCTATGGTTGTAAATGGCTTGTGTCCTGCCGTTCTGGGCACCTTATGAGCTGGGCTGCGCACAGGATGGGTTCCCATTCACAGGATGCTAAACTGAATCTGGGCTGCACCCAGCATGGGTTCCCAATCACTGGATACTTGGAACTTGGTTGCCTGCACTGAAGCTAACACCATTTGATACTTTGAATTTGGTTGCCTGCACTGAAGCTAACACTGTTTGGGAACTTGGTTGCCTGCACTGAAGCTAACACCGTTTGATACTCCGAACTTGGTTGCCTGCACTGAAGCTGAAGCTAACTGTTGATCACTTCGTTTGCATATCTGTTTTCAAGTGAAACTTTGATTGCCTATAATTGGTTGGGGTAAAGAAGAGAGAACTGTGACTTCCAGAGTTCATTTGCACATAATCTGATTTCCATGTCCATGGTTTTTATGAATTTCCAAATGGCTCCAATCCAATGGTACATTTCTTTGCTGCTGTGAATGCTACATCTTCAGAATTTGTGCATGTTGTGTCTACTGTGATCTGGTGCATGGGCAGCATGGAAGCGTGAGCGAGGTCAAGCTAATCTCGCTTGTATCTTAAATTTTGATCCTCTTGTGCTGCATTTGGCATAATTTTGAATATTCCTGAACCAAGAAAAGCAGATCCCTTTTATCTTTATCTTTATATTACTTGATATCAATTCATTAGCAAATTGTCATCAACTGATAAATCAGCTTCTTCTTCACACTCCTGTCTATGGTATGTGGTCTTGGTTCTATTTCCTAGATTCACCTTAACAGCTTCTTGATTGATTCTTATGGGTGTCCTGATATGTATCTTATGGATGATGGGATTATCATTTTGACATGGTATTAGATTTGAGGCCTCTCTGATTTTGTTTTCATGTATTGTTAGTGAGGTTTTGAGAATGGGACTACAGTTGTTGTAGATGGGCTTTTGATGGGGATCTGAAATAATTTTTTTTCCAATGAGGTTTTGGTGAGAGTTTGCAATCAGATTTTTCTTTTATAACCCAGGGTATCTCCAGTCGAGCCCAGCCCAGCCCAAGTTTTGGCGAGAGTTTGCAATCAGATTTGGAACTGATTTTTAAACAATTGACGGTTTTCAATCGGTTTTGCGATAAACAAGAAACACAATTGGTTTATAATTGATTTGATGTTAGATTTCTTTATTATCTAGACATGTTTAGGATCATAATTTCCCTTCAATACTTGACATGCATCAGAAATTGATGCAGAAGCTAGTCACCGTTGGATCTTATGATAATTCGGTTCTTGTCTCACTGGCCAAGCTCAAGTTAGGGTAGACTTGGCTGGCTTGAGTGGGCTCAGCTCAAGCATGCTTTCCTTGTTTGGGGGTTTTGATTTTGATTCATGCTTGTATATTTGAAGTATACATTATTATAGAGAATATAAGTTTTTTGGTGACTATGATATCATATAATTAATTTAAATTTTAAAATCAGTTTAATTGGATGTACTTTTAAATATGTTTAAGACATAACAAATCAACCATAACTTTTTGTAAAATGATTCACTGGGTATAGTTGCATCAGAAATGTTCATGTCCTTCAATGAAAATCTGTTGTTGACCCTATCAATCAACTAGGATAGTTTCAAAAGACCTTATTTTTCATCAGTATTTTTTGTTTTCTGATTTTCTCAACTTGTTCTCACAGTATTTTCATTTTCTTGCAAGATTTTGAAAATATTGTGATGTATATTTCCAATAATAATATTGGAATGTTTTTAATGTGCCAATTATATCTTTGACACTCCAATGGTGGACCACATATAGTGATGCTCCAATGGTTCTCATTTAAGTGATAACGAGGGGTTGCTTGGTTGGCGACCCTTGCCTCTCACTCAGCTGTCCATTGATCCCTAAGTATGCTAACTCTTCTCACATGTGTGGTTACCTCTTTTTATGTGTGTGCTCTCTTGGGTCCTGGCCTCCTTGTTTGGGATACCCAAGTACAAAAATGTCTTATATAGATGTGCAAAGGATATTTGATAATGTATTTGTCATGTCTAATTCGAGTTCAAACCCAATATGCAGTGTCAAAACTAAGCTCAAGCTCTATTTGGTTAGGTCAACCCAACTCAGCTTCACCCTAGTTCGACTTAATTTTTTTTTTGAACGGTAACTGAAACTGCTTAATTAATTAAAATAAGGTTACAAAAAAGAAAAACAAAGAGGAAGAGATAATAAAGAACATAAAAGAAGGAAGGAAACACAAAAAGAGAAAAGAGCAATTAGGTACAAGAGCGTTGCACCCCACCGAAACAAGCTACAAAATAATACCCTCCCAAGGAGACATCCTCTCAATCCTCTTGTTTGTAGGTTAGATCAATTAAGGCTAGACTCAAACTAAGCTAAGCTAAGCTCGGCTTGGTTTAAGCTCGGAATGTCTTAAGCTAGTCCTAGTTTGTAGGTTAGATCAGGGAAGGGAAGGAGTAATGATCTTTTTCAGTGTAGGAACAGATCTTTTTGTTCATAGCTGGTACCTACTCCACAGTTGATAACTACCATCCGTTGCACAGGGTGAAGATGACATCCCAACTTATTAGCTTTGTTGACCACAAAACTGTCCTATGCAATCTGACCATTCAATGGATTTGGGTGGTTCCAAGTGGGTGAATGAGCACTGGTGGGTCATCTCCAAATTCCAACCCACATATCTCCCATTTGGTTCACATACTTTGTTTAGCAGCTCACGCAAGTTGTATGTCCCTGAGCTGGCATCTCCTCTGTGAAGGCTTCAAGTCAACAACCACCTCTCCTTATATAACAAATCAATGTTATGAATAGATCATTACATTTTTAAACTTTCTTGGAACATTTTTAAGAAAATCTTCACTTTGTCAAGGTAGATGAGTACAAGATGGCCGTAGAAAGCGTTATTCCATCTATCTAGGGTAATTTTTCGAACTCTATTAGTTGATTCAATCATAATTATAAGTTTACAGAAAAGCATTTGCTAAACTTCATTTTCACAATATAAAATCTAAAGTTTAAAAAAATAACCGTACGAGGCCCTATTTTTCGGATAAAAACACCCCTATATTGCAATTGCTCAACATAATTTATGTTTCACAATCGTAATGTGTTACTTAAAATGCGAGGAAAAAAACACATCCTTGATTTTTTTTACTTAATCATCTTTATAACCTTATATGTTCTAATAACACTATTTTGCATTATGGCTGTTTTTTTCCCTGCTATTTATTTAATGATCTCTTCCTTTTTTTCCCACTTTCTTGAATAAGTAATCCTTTTCTAGACATCTTACAAAAAAAAAAAGCCCCTTTTTCACTTTTAGTACATGATGGTTGTGCATATCTTTTTGTTGCGTCTCATTTCCACCTTTAGGGTTATTTACATAGAGGGGCCGCCTTGAATGAGTGGCCTAGATCAAATCTAGAACCCATCCACATATTCAAGAAAGATAGTTCCAAGTGGCACCATAAGCTACCACTCCCCTGATTTCAATTCCTCAAGCAATCTTAGCTAGCACCCCAGAAATAGAAGATTTTTTTCTTCTGCACAAAAGATAGAAGGGCCTTTGGTAGGCTCATGAGCACTAAACAACAATCAAAAGTCATTGATTTGGATGGTTGTTATCACAAACATTTAAGTGTTCTACATTCACCACCCATATGTTGTTACTTATGTGACCCCATGTGGAATTGCAATCAGCCAGTCCTTTTCTAGTTGGATTATATTTTCCTAATCACATTGATCCCCATGTCTTTCTCTCTAACATCATTATTATCCTCCTCAAGTTTGTTTGAGGTGACATAGAGACCATAATTGAAGGCTTTCATTAAATTTCAATTTTCAAGTCTACTGCCACTGATTTGTTTCCCACAACTTTAAAGTCTTTAACTCACCACCACAAGTATACATCCAAAGAGAGCCAGTCCCTATATTTATCTCTTAGTTATAACCCCACATTAAAAACTCCAACATGCATTTAATAGTTTTCAATGCCATAACTGGACTCTATTAGACAATTATTACTTCCAACCGTATCTTAAATTTTCATGTTTTTTTTGGTAGAAAAATTTTCATGTTTGGTAGTCATTCGTCAAGAATAAGACAGTTTTATATGTGAAGACGTAGATGACCCATTACTTAGAATCTTTCAAAAAACAAAATTTAATTTTTATTTTTTCGCTGATGAGGGTATCCCTTAAGTATTTGACCCAACAAAATTAGTTCTCCAACCAGACACACAACCTTGCAGCACAAATTGAAGTCTAGGTTTATATAATTCAGCGGTATTTATCATTGAACATCTCTAAAATGAAGTTAAAAGATTTTTTTTTTCCAAGTACTCCAGCCTAGGGGGCTCAGAACCTAAGAGAGTCCGGCACAAGTGTAAAGAGAAAGCCCACGCTGTGAGAAGGAAAGCCCACATATGCGGGAAGAGAAACTAACACATGTGGGAAGAGACTAGGGTGAGCAAAAACCGAACCGACCGATTTACCAAACCGAACCATAGCCGAAATTTAATTTCGGTTCGGTTATTTCGGGTAATTCGGTTCAGTTCGGGTAAATTTCCTGGCAAATTCGGTTATATAATTTCGGTTCGGTTAATGATCTTATTTAACCGATTAACCGAAATATATGTAATTTTTTTTTGAATATTTTTATTACCCATTACCCAGCCCACAAAATATTTTTAGACTTATTAGTTGGAGTGTTGTTTATGGTTATTGTCTATTTGTGTAATTGTGTTTAATGTATTTTCAAGCACTTCTATGATATATCATTTATGGATAATGGATTTATGGGCTAATTATTAAGCCCAATTTCACAAATGAAATGTATATAATATAGCAATCTAGTTCTAAATTTTCAAAAACTTGGGCAATTATTAAGTCCAACAAAATGCATCACATTAACCGAACCGACCGAAAACCGAACCTAAATAATTCGGTTCGGCTCGGTTCGGTTAAAAGTTTTACAAAACAAAAAAATCGGTTCGGTTCGGTTAATACATTAAAGTGGTCAAAAAATCGGTTTGGTCAAAAATTCTTAAAATAACCGACCGATTAACCGAATGCTCACCCCTAGAAGAGAGGAATACGAAGAGTCAATCCCTGGGCATGCGTGGTTTCCACTTACCAACCAACTCAGGAATCCCTTCAAGTTAAAACAGCCTTTTGTTTTCGTATAAAGAAAGTTAAAAGATTTGTGCTAGTGAGAAGAAGTCCGTCTTTCCCTTTGGTATTGAAAGGATTAGTTGAGACACGGTATCATGGTGGAGCCATGGGTCCTGAAAATTGAATAGGTGGACACTAGATTAGGGTTTTGGTCCAAAATCAATTAAATTTGATATTTCTAGCTACTGATCTAAATTTTATTATATAAACATACAAAAATGTACATTTTGATTCATGCATTTTTAGGTTTCTGCTTAAGGTAACGAATCATATATTAGAATATAGTAATATTATTATATATATGTGTGTGTGGATAGAATTTTTATTAGGTCTGATGCATTGATTTTTTTTTTATGTAATTAAATATTCATTTACCCACCTAAGTGGGTGGGATGCCCATGTGAATTGTGACGCTCAACTTCTTTGCATACTTCCAAGTTCTAACACTTATGTTGCAATTTTAGGGCCTGTTTGGATCGTCTTATTTTTTTACCGTCTTATCTGTCTGAAAAAGATCTGTGAGTTAAGATCTTATTAGGGCTACGAGTTTAAGATCTGATTAGTTGTTCTGTAATAAGATCGTTTGGCAACACCCGAACGCTATGAGATCTGAATTGAATAAGACTGTTTGGTAATGCATCTTATCAATGTCTTAAGTTAAAGGTAATTTCTGTCATTTTTTAAAAAATAGTTTCAAGCCTGAAAAACATTAGTGACACTGCAAATTTGTTTCTTTTTAAACTCGGACAATGCCCAGTACACTCTATACTTTTTGTTATAAAATATAATTATTATATATTTTTTATGTTTTTTTATTTAGTTATATTAATTTAAATTTTTATTATATATTGTTTATAATATTATTATTACTATAATTATATATTTTACAATTAATTTTATTATATTTATTTTTTGATGTTTTTATATTATTATTATTTTATCTTAATTGTAATTTTATGTTTTGTTATTATTTTTTATAATTATGTGTATTAATTTTTTTTATTTGTATTAGTTTTATTATGTTTTTATATTATTATATTATTATTTATTTTGCATTAAATAATATGTTATTAATGTTTTATATTAATTATTATTATTTAAAATTATATCATATTATTTGTTTATTTTTATTTAATTTAATTGTTTTTTATTTATTTTGTGTTTTGTTTTTTATTTTATTATTTATAATTGTGTTATGATTGTTTTTATCATAATGATTAATTTTATTATCATAGATTATTATTTATTTTTTATTGTTTATATATATTTTTAATTGTATTTTTATTTTTGTTTCATTTATATTTATATATATATTTTTTAATTTATTAATTTTTACATAGTTGTAATTGTGTTAATATATTATTTTTTATTTATTTTTTATATATATTTATTAAATTATATTATGAATTTTTTTCAATTAATAGTCGTTGAATATTATATTGTTTTTGTTATATGTTCATTTTATTTTTTATCAATATAATATTACTTATTTAATTTGTTAATTAATAAGTGTTATTATTATGTTTTTAATCATTTATTTTTTTAAATGTTATATGTTTATTATATTATGATAAAGTGTTTGTATTAAATTTATTTTTATTATATGTTTAATTAAATTTTATTTTATAATTATTTTTTTATTTTATGATTATAATTATTTCAGGGTTGCAATCGTTGATATTGGTGAAGGTTATTACAGGAATTTTAAAAGTTCTGAACTGTCTTACGGCTTAAGATGTTGGGGTCTTAATTCCAGGAGCAGGATTTCGAGCTCCTAGAATTAAGATAAACCTCGTCTTAAATAACAAGTCGTCTTAGCGCTTAAGACATGTTATAGCGCACCAAATAATCTAATATATTTTTTTGTCTTAGCGCTTAAGACACATATTAAGACCCAAACTTAAGACGATCCAAACATTACCTTAAGTTGATTGAAATAAGATGAAGAATTTACCCACCCCACCTCTAATCCAAGTAGCCCCACTCCACCCAATCACACCTCAGTTTTCGCTCATTTGGCTAGGGACATGTAAAATGTGTGTAGGTCATGGGAGTTCAAATGCGCCTTAAAAATAAATCTAAAAGAAATCCTCAAATACAAATATACAATGCAAGTATTTCTTTAGTATGCTGGATAGGAGGTTGGAACCTATCAGAGAGCCTAGCATGCTCATGCAGAGAGATAAACCTACACACGCAACGCAGGGACAACCCATAAAATCATAAACTAATCCCTAGGTACTTGGGTGAGAATTAAGATATCCAAGAAACTTGGGCTATCCCTATGTTCTCATATACAAATATGTCCTTATAATATATTAATAACATAAGTCCATAAGGTATTCAATTAAGCCCATAGGTTGGACCAGATTGATGATGGTGCCATGGCCCAACACAAAATAAATTGACCCATTATAATATTTTAAAGCCAAGGGTTTTGACTTTAATTTTGACCATCAGTTATGGTTTTTTATCGTAAGTTATCCTTTGTCTTTTCAAAAGTTTCACATTCTCTCTCCACTATTGATCTCATTTAACTAACTACCTTCTTATCTCTTTATTTCATCAAACTGCTCACATCCGTTCTTCATTTTTTGAATCTCTACTTCTTAATTTTTGCAAAAAAACTTTCTACCTCACCTCTTACATTCCTTTTGTACCCCAATTTTTCTATTCTCACTCTAAGCCATTTCCACTCGCATAATGAAAATAAGTACTCTCATAAACCCTAAATAAAGGGATAGCTCAGTTGGTATAAGACTACAGTTTGCTCTTGAAGATTGATTATTCAAAACTGCACTACCAGCCAACGACACTAGGCCACGGGAGATTTACCCGACTCGTACCGTAGGGATTATTCCGGCCGACACCCTCTATTATAATAATAATAATAATACTCTCGTAACCTTTTTAACGTAGAAACATTAAATTTACAATGCATGAAGATTCTAGTAAAAATTGAACACAAGTTGTGTTCAATTTAGGAAAATGAGGTGCATGTGGAAGGAAACATGCTCAATTTAGGAAAATGAAGTGCATGTGGAAGGAAACAAGAATCAAACAAATCAAAAAACCACCACCACCAGCTTATTGGTTGGTTGGTTTGTTGGTTGGTGAGTCATGTAATGCAATGAAAATATATTCATCTCTCTTGAATCTTCTTTTTTGTCCAAGTTCCAACAATTAAATAAAAGGTGAGCCCATTCATTCCATTGTCACATAATCCCCATGATGGTCCAAGCAGAACCACCGCCGCATACGTGGCGACATCAGGCCCACTCGTTTCGAAGCCGACGACTCATGTACACGTGGCCACATCTTACCGGTACAGAGCCTGACATGCTTCTTTTTTGTGTGTGGGGGTTGATATTGCGTGAGGCAGAGTAGAGAGAGAAAGTGCTTTCTTTTTCCAATTCGATGCTGCCACGTGGCAGATGTTTAACCGGTGATGGTTGTGGCCACGTCGTCATCAGAAGGTGCTGGTCTGGTGGGCCATGCCTGATTCTTAGAGAGAAATGCACGCAAGCTATAATGTGTATATATATATATGCAAATATGTAAAGAAGGAAAGGACAAATATACCCCTATGCCTATCATCTAACTTAAAATAGAAAAAAAAAGAAAACACTTCCCCATTCTTAGATGATATGATTCCAGTGGACCCCACCAAGATATAAACTTTTTGAATCCGGATCCTCTCAGCCCCATTATTCAAATTGTAGGTAGGAGAAAGGAAGGGATTTTACGACAGATCTGACATTTGATACGACAAAGTTTAAGTATTTTTCTCGAGCGATATATTTAATACAGCACGATATTATGCATGTCATATCTTAGGGCATTGTTATTGTGCGAACAATTCTGCTAAAATTATATAAATTTAATTATTTTGAGGTAAATATCGAATGTAAGTACGATCAATATCTCAGACAAAAAATAGAAACTAAACTCTAAAATCTTCCTAGTTCAAAGTAAACCCCCTTTTAAGTAATGGGGGGCATCCCCAAATTTCATGTCAATCCCAATTTTTTGGATCAAATGTTTGATGAGAAATGAGATAATGAAATGCATGAGATTATATTGATTGCATTTTTTTATAATAACAAAAGTCAACATAATGGTGGGAAAATTTTGAATTTGTGTAAGTTTTACCAGTATCCAGTGTATTTGGAAGGCATTTATTACGAAAGATTTGGATTTCAATACGTGGACCCCACTGTTTCACTCTTCTATCCAAAGATTTCTCATAGGATCCAATCTGAATGCCCACTTTTCTCAGAGGATGAATCATCATATGCCATATGCAGAAAGTAAAGTCTTCCACCGTCTTACATTTGACAATTTTAGAAAAGAAAACGCGTGCTGCTATCTCATAAGTAATAACTAATGGTGTGGCCCACCTTTGCATCATAGATCACGGACAAATTGAATGAATGAGATTAAATTCTGCGGTGGCCCGTCTAATTTATGAATATCACGGTTCCATGGGTATAAATTGCTTTTCAACCTAGGCCCTAGCAATTAACCCACCCCAACGAGTGGGTCAGATCCATCAAGAGGTGGGGCTCATCTAAACACTCAACATCAACAGTCAGGATCCATGATTGCAAAAGGAGAAAGTGGGGGCCATGCAAGAGGGTCAGTTTGGTAATCTCCCTCACCAGCTCCTACTGACTCCCTCCACCCAACAAACACGTGCCTCCTCCTTACACACGTCACATCTCGGCACCATCCACGTGTCATAGTCTCCTGTTACAATTCATTCCCTGCCACAAGATATTTTCCAAAAGTGGGCCCCACACGTCAAGAGACACCATTTTGTTTTTTTTTTTAAGTGCCGAGTAGTTCGAGAGCGCCGAGGTTTTGTGGTCACCCGACGATCACTACATCGTATATATATACGATTCAAACCCCTCTCAATCTCTCCCTTCCTCGATCGAAACCGCCTTCGTCTTCTACAAATCCGCCTCCGGTTTCTACAAGCGGTTTTAGGGTTTCTCTCTGGTTCTAGGGTTTTAGAGAGAGATGAAGAAGAAGCCTAGGGTTTGCGAGCTCTGCAGCGCCGAAGCGGTGCTCTACTGCGCCTCCGACGCCGCCTACCTCTGCTGGAGCTGCGACGCCGGAGTCCACGAGGCCAACTTCCTCGTCGCTCGTCACGTGCGCCGCACGCTCTGCGTCCGCTGCGGTAGATTCGACGGTCGGCTCCTCTCCGGCGCCGCGCTCCGCCCGATCCGGCCGCTCTGCCGCAGCTGCTGTTCGCTGGAGATCTCCAATCCATGTAAATCTTCTCCTTCTTCTTGTTCGTCTTCTCTTTCTTGTTCTTCGGATTGCGTTTCGAGCACGGAGAAAATCGGAGGACGGGTCCGGTTTCGGACTGGCCGGTCCGAACCCGATTATGCTCGGGCGGAGGGCATTTTGGTCATTTGGGGGAGGCGGTTGGGGCTGAGGAGCCGCCGCGGGTGGTTGGCTCTGGCGCTGAGAGCGGTTGGGGCTTGTGTGAGGAGATTTCCGGTTTTGCCCATGCGAGTAATGCTCGCGTGCTCGCTGTGGCTCGCGGGGAATGCGTGCGAGCCACGTGGATTGTCGACGTGGCAGCTGAGTCGGCTCGAGGAGTGCTCGAGGGTCCCACGGAAGTTGATACGCTTGGGAGAAGCGAAGCTTGCGAGAGCCGTGAGAGTGAAGGATGAGGATGAGGAGGAGGAGGAGGAAGGGTGGGCGGAGTGCTCGGACGGTTGAGATTGCTCTCACTTGTGTTTGTGGGGCCCATAAACGATCTGACTAACTTTGTTGTAGTAATGTAGGATTGATATCAGCCGTTTGATTTGTGTTAGTTTCTTATAGTAGTTGTAATGGGATCTTAGCTTCTATTCTTTTGTGTGTGTGTGTGTTTTTTTTTTTTTTAAGCTTTTAAAATGTGATGATATGAACCGTTCATTTTGTTGAAATTGTGATCATGTAATTGAGAACTGACATGAACGGCTTAGATTTAAGGCCTACTGCACAATTAGTTTGGATGGTCTTCTTTCCATAAAAGGGTTACAAGTTGGGCTGGGCTGATCAGAACCTGACCCATTTGAAAGTGCAATTTTATGTTTTGTAATATTTGGGTTATATTTGGGTTCGGGCGCGGCCCATTTTCTATTCAGGCCATCAATTGGTAGTAATTATTATGCCTATCTCATAGTGGGGTCCACTTGATGTTTCATTTGAATTGACGCAACATACAATCCCTATGATAGTCACATGACCCCTGGCCCTGGGCTGGATCGATTGTGCACCTATTTATTCGGTGGAAATTTATGGGCTTTGAGTAGGTTTTTTTTCTTGTAGGTAGGAGGGTCCCAACCTGATCTTCAAATACCCCTAACTGCATCACCATGTGCCCCAAGGTGGGCCCGTATGGAAACTTTGCATGCTCATCTTGTGCACCTGATAACTGCTCTATAAATATGATGTCACATGCTATATGTAGCGGGAATTGACATTTCAACTCCCTATAAACACTCCATACCCAAATGACTAAAATTCTGATAATATCACCAAGTCAATTTTCACCAAAGTCGTTTGAATATGGTATATTTCTTTGTTTTCTACTTTTTTGCCTTCGATCCCATAATATCATGTCATAATATCATGGGAGTTTAAAAACTTATGATATCATGGGATCCAAATGTTAAAAGTTGAAAAGCTACATGAATCCTATAGTATTATGGATTTAGGGCAAAAAAGTAAAAAAAAAAAAATTTGATAATAATAATAATAAATAAATAAATAAAAATTGTACTAGAATTAAACGATTCTGGTGGCATTTAGAGACTTCTAATCATGAAATTAAAAATTGAGTGTTTAAGGGACATTAAAATGTCAAATCTTCTTATATTTATTTTATTGGATAAACTACTTGACCACCTTGAATCTCACATGGGTAGAAATTTAGATATCGGGTTGCGTTTGGTTTATGATGTGTATGGTTGGGTCTCATTCAGGTTGGGATTGAGTTTGAGATTTACACATGTGCAGTATGTTTGCGGCTCACGGCTCATTTGAGTAGGTTTGAGTTTGTATACATGCATATACAACTGGGGTGGTGTCGTGGTGAAGTATTAAGTTGGCTCAACAGCCAACCCATCTGAGTTGCACCATAAAAGCCCTGAACCCTTGAAACCCTAATTTGATCTAGCTGAGGTTTGGTCCATTGGTTATGACCTTGTTGTATGTTTAAAGAAACGATCAGTTCAACTTGTTAGGCAAGAAAATTTGTTGAATCCGACTTGTGGGGTCCAATGCAACCACGTGTGTGGATGGTGGAGGTGGTTAGATGGGAACGACAGAGAGTTAGTTATATATATATATATATATATATCAAATTTCTTCTATATGATTAGAAGATAATAACCCAACTCCACCTATTTCCAATTCCATGGTGGGGGAGGTTAGATGGAAAAGTTGGCATCTGTAACATGGAGAACATATCAGATAATATGTGAGTGGGCTTCAAGAAACAGATATTATACCTCTTACTTTAATTTGGTTGTTGGTTTTTCACATTTTGAATTTAAATCCCACTCTTAAGTTATTGAGAAAGAGACAAGAGAAAAGAGTCTAAAAATCCTCTCATTGAAATAGAAAACCCACTCTAAATGTAAGTGGAAGGGTTGTCCCTTTGTTATAGGCAAAAAATAAAATAAAAATATGGCTATGGTCAGAAAGAGAGATGAGAGAGCTTGGACCATGGCTCACGTAGATGATTGCAGTTTCAAACTCTCACTCTTTCACTAAAGTCACTTGTTCAGGCAAAAGCCTGATTTATCCAGTGTACTACGGGGGAGGCGAGGAATTTAAGTGCCCAGAAAAATAGTCGGTTCTTGAAGAGGACGGACAAAAAAAAAAGGCGAGGGGTGGGGGGGGAGGCGAGAGAATAGAAAAGATTAGAAATCAAAAAAATCATTCATCTTAATGGGCTATTTCAATCTCTACAATGGTTGGTTGCTTGATTCTATCATGACCCTTTGATATACATTGTTTTGTTGTTTACTAATCGCTCGAGCTTTTGGTATTTCTGATTATTAATAAATCATACTTGATACATGATTCATTTCATATTTTTATAGGCTTAATTATCTCTGATCAAAACTTCCACAGTAAAAGGCCCGAAGTTGAGAAAACAAGCTCTGTGGACTGGATGCCAACGGGGTCTCAACTCAAGTTGAGCCCACTTTTGATATGTGACTTGGGTCGGACCATTTTTCAGTGTCACCTGTAACATATGCACTAATGGATGATGTCAATTGGGATTGATAAAGCTTTCGGCCAATCCAAGCCCAACCCATTTTCTTAAAGAGCAAACCCAAACCCCAATCCAACCAGACCAAACAAACTCAACCCATCTTGGAGTACTTTCTGCCCCACCCAATATCAGGTTGATTAGAGGAATTCCAGGCCCAGGCCAGGCCCATGTAAAGTCTAATTCGGATTGGACCCAACCCAAGTCTTAGCCCTAATTGGAGACCTTTATACTCCAGATATTAAGCTGACAAGTGTCAGAAAAGGACTGGAAACACAAAGGTGGCTTATAAGAGTACCACTTGGCACTTCCTCTCAGGTTTCATGGCATGCTGATGTTATGTGGGCCATTAACAGTTTATGTTGTTGGGCTGCCACTTTGAAAATTTCTTGGGACCATCATGAAATGATACATGGTGTGATGTAGCACCTCAACAAATAAAGTGACATTTCAAACTCTCAAACACATTATAATGTGCCACATTTTTTATTCATTTTTTTATGTTATCATGCCACGTGGCAGACAGGATATGGGATTAGAAGGAAGAGGACAAAAGATATGAAAGGCAAAAGGAGGAAACTGGAAAGAATGAGTGAGATTTGATACTTTCCTTGATCTGCAAGAGAACTCAATTATAGTGGGCCATATCTAAATTTTCATTCATGAACAGTTTGGCCCAATTGGTCACATTTAACATAAAGTGACTCGGTTGAGTTGACTCGAACTCGGTTTAAAATTTGTTTGTGACCTTTTCGGGCTTTCTTTCGTTTGTTTGGAGAAATCAGTGACTAAACTACAAGAATTACTTATTTGGGCAGGGCTGAACCGGGCTTTCTTATAATTTAATCCAAGCACGGCCCAATATTAAACGGGCTTAGAATCCAAGACCGGAACCGGGCCCAAAACAGGCTTGGACCAGCTCAGCCCTGGGTTGTCTCACCCCTTGAGCACCCTTACATACCTAAGATTCAACTGAAATGAACATGCCAAAGCAAACCTCTCTTGTTTCTTGGAAGTCATAGCAATTGCAATACCAGGAATAATGAATCTCAACATAAATCTTGTTCAAAAAATGGCAAAATACAAAGGACCCTCCTTGCAACAGAAACCATCTTCTATGAAATTGGGCCCCACCGAGCCGAGGGATGTCCATGTCCAACTTCTATGCATGTTGGGCTGATATTTGGACCCAGACACCAACCCTGGGGCTGAAAGTTGCCCAACTTCTAGTGTCACAGCTGAGTGAGTAGTAGACTGCAAACGTCAAACAAATTGGGTTGGGTCACCAGCCTGCTGGGTGTTAACTGGACATATGAGTGGGCCTGACCCAGGAAAGGAACAGGCCTTAAACCTGGGCCTCCACTAGTCGGTTCAAATACTGGCCGAAGAATGGTGGGTCATCCCAGATGAAACCTTAATGTAAACCATCTGATGACTGAACTGATCCACTGTCAGAGCTAAGCCATCCAGCCCTTATTAGTATTATGTTTTATTGGGATTCCTTGACTTTCTGGTCAAACTGAGTCTTCTAGCCAACCATCACCTAACCACCGTGACTCGAGCGAGTCTGGACTGACACAGCGAGTTTTAATAAATGGCCTAATCAACTCAATGGATCTCACCACAAATCACACTGGCCCAATTGCTGCCTCTCCTCAACAAGCTTCAATACAGAACTCCTGAGCTTCTTCCCATAGGGCCCAGGCTTGACGGCATCAACACTGCCCCAGCTTGAACATAAATCATGCTTCAGTTCCTTCCTACTTTGATTCACAAGTGGGCCCAAACACCATTGCCCAGGGACCACCCCATCAGATGGCCGCCTCAAAATGTAATCATCCACTTTCGAGATCATTGGATCGCGCTCCTTCAATGGCCCAGCGAAAACGGTCCCACTTTGGACCATCCCCTTATAGAGGGCCTGGCTGAGGAGCTGTGGGCCCTTCTGTGGAGGGTTGTCCCAGACAATGTACCTTAAATCAGTATTGACAGTGGTGTTTTGGAACTGAGGGGAATTGCAAATGACTGTTTGGAAGTATGCCTGAAGAGGGTATGCCACATTGGCGAAATACATGAGCAGTTTTCTGGGGAGGTTGTCCCAGCTATGTACACAGTACTCCATAAAAGGCCTGCTTAGAATAACCCAAGGAGAGCCTGTTGCATACAACACAAATAGAAAGAAAACCCAGTTACAAAAAGCCAGAGGAAGATCTAAATCTTGTTAGAATTATTGCTTGATGATTGTGTTACATTCCTAATTGTTAGTAAACATTTTAAGAGTTTGGTTTGTTAGTTTGTAGGATGACCCAACTCGTCGTTCAATTGAACTGAGTTCTCGGTCAATGTTGAGTCAACTCGGACGACGAGTACTAGAACTGTAGTGGTGATTTTAAGGGCTAAATCCAGAATGTCCAGATGGGATTTGCATCAATGGACCATGGTTCAGATATCAACATTATTGGACTAAGCTAGCCATCCATTCAGTGGCACTTCATATGGATGGTTGAAACTACCATAACCCAATCTATAACCAGTTCAATCTTGCAATCTGGTTAACCACTTGATCAATGGACAAGGATCACATAATTCCTCTTTCTTACAAGGAAGCATGCCAACTAAACTACAATACTACTTCATATACCTTTTAGCCTGATTGTAAGCAAAAGTAATTCAATTTCATAAATAATGACACAGACACATGCTATAAGCACGAAGGAATAAAAATCCCAGTGAACTGTAAACTTGCCTGTGAAAATCTTGAAAGCATCAGGAGTCACCCGTGTTTCTTTGACTTCGAATATTTCGGTATTCTCTGATGAATATAGATTTGGGTCTATGACAATTTGATTGATCCTTTGGTACCTGCATGAGTGTAGAATTCTATAAAACTAGAAAAATGCAATTCCTTGCAGCAAATTAAGTTGACAAGGAATCAGAGAAATAGTTTTAAGACTTTTAGTGAGATTTCTTACTCCTCCAACGTAGTGATATTTGTGTGATGAATGAAATTCAGATCCCTTGGCAATGAAGTGAATGCATGCAAAAGATCTGCACAAAAAAAAAAGTCGCAATAAGTTCCCTAAAATTGCAGATACTATGAAACGTTTTAGCAGGAATATGTTGAATTCTAAAGTAGAAATCCTAAGGCTTGATTGATAATGATGATGCAAGAATACAGCATTTGAGGCAATGTGGAAGGAGAAAAACATCCAATATAATTTATTTTTTTCCCTTTCCATCCCAAATCATAGTTTCATAGTTGTGACAATGATTTGGAATTGCAAAGAGGGAAATATAGAATCCCACAGAAGCACAACCTTCCTATTCTGCTAAAATGTTCAAACCAATAACTGAATTACAATTTGATGTACATCCAATCCAAACACACCCTTATGTCACACCCTTGTGTAAGCTAAATAAATGAAAACAAGATGCAGTTTGGGTAGAAACTTACCATCCTGAGTCACAATTGGATAATCAGAAGCACTCAATGTGATGAACCAATCCCAATCTTGACTAATTCTAAGCGAAACTGCAGCTCCATGGAGTATGGAAGCGAGAGCCGATGAGCCCCTCTGATCAACAGCATAGGATTGCCCAACCACATCGACATTGCGAAATGACTTAAAAATCATTTCAGATTGAATGGAGGAAGCTAATCTACTCCTTTCATAATGTGACGCACCCGCATCAAGATGAAGAAGGTACAAGTTCCGGGGATGATAAACTGCCTTCAAAAGCCTCAAGATTTTCTCACTTTCTCCCTGACTTCCCGAAATCCAGTAAGCAAGAATAGGAGGATATCCAGATCCCTTCAATGGAGCTGTTTTCGTGAATTCAAACTCCTCATTCAAGCCACCAAATCTACCATGAAAAAATGATCTAGAGAAAGCTCCCAATACCAGCAAACCAACAATAAAAACCAAAATTGCAGCAGAGAAGCACAAAACCCATGGAGGAAATTTCAATATCCTCATCAGTGTCTGCTTGTTTCGACACGCAAATAATGCTCCCATGAACAAACTATTTCACAAGACCCAAAATCTGCAATCTGTAACCTCATAAAAATAAGTCCCAATGCATCATAAAGTGAGAAGATAATTGATCTATCTTGTTATTCCACCTCAAAGCATTCCAAAGTTGAAATTGATTCAAATAAAGCATATCAAACTCAAAATAGTCCTGTTGCGCAATTGAAAATAGCAATCAGTTCACTAGATCGCCTACTCCCAATCAGTGATGAAGAATTATATGTATTGTTTGAAAATGCATTACCCCAGAATACCAAAAGTTGGAAGTTGAACCATTTAATCTCCAATCTCATACCTTGAACTTGAAATATGAATACACAAAAGCAGGTATGTCTCTTGAACACTACAACACTAAATAATGGCTGAGAACTGAGAAAGAGAATTATGAGGATCAATTTTCATTTCACAAACTGCAAATCAAGCTCCAGAATCTGCTACTATGGATTTGGATTCCAATCCAAACACGTCGAAAGCAACACACGGCGAATTCAAATATTCACAATAAAAATGTGAATAAGCAGAGCTGAAGACTGCACCAAAAATGCACCAAATTGCTATATCTCAAACGCCCATTGGAGATTGCAAAATAGTAAGAGATGGGTATGTTAGATTTTCAAAACTCTCATCACAGACTGATCCAAAGCATGAAATCCATCTGAATTGTAAGAACTTAAAATGCCCATAAAAGGCCTTAAAAAAGGGAGAAATGTGTATGCTGATATTTCAAGAACCTATTGTGATTGGATGATAGAATTGGCAAAAAGGAAGAGGGAAAAAGAGAAAGGATTGAGTGTATATGAAGTTATGTTGGTAAGCTACCAAACCAATCTATATAAAATCTCAAAAAGAATTGGGAACTCAATTGAACAATGAAAGGTACATTCCAATTGGAGAGTTTTTGCTAATGACAGCCAAGAAGAAAGAAAAACAAATACATCTAGAAAACTGAAGATTCCATGGTGGTTTTGATCTAGGCAGTTGTTGTCTTTGTATGCAGGCCTAGAGATGAAAAAAAAAACTCATTTCTTGGATCTTCTTGGAGGTGGTAGTTTGAAGTAGACTCTGGTGCTAGTCCTACACACACACAATGAAAATCTTCACAGGGACTCAGCCACCCTAGATTTGACTTCTCTAATCCAATCGGCATCGTAGGTCTTTGTTACATTGATGTCTTTGTATTCCGGGTTAACCAGATCGCTCCATCATCAGCCAAGGATCAAGTTTTGGGTCCATGGGTATTTCGGTAATTCTATCCAGCTTTCTTACCGTATATAAAAGAGGAAGTTATATATATAACTTTTTTTGTGGGGCCCAATTGTGGACCCCATTTGGGGATGGGACCAAGGGGGATGGAAAGAACTATGTGAGACCACTCTAAGTATCAAGTTTGACTCCAAACTCATTGTCCTAACCCCTTCATCCGTGGCCCACGAGTTTAATGGCTTCATATTCAAAAAAATATTCAACCCTCGATCTAACGGTTCAGTCCATTCGGATGTGTGCCAATTCTTGGGATTAGTGATTATCAGGGGGTTCCCTATTGGGTGTTAGGTTTTGATAGGTTGCTAGTTGGCCCTCATAAAAAAGTACTCATATAATAGGTGGGAATTAATTCTCACTAGAATATTTCCCATATATATATATATATATATATATAAAAGATCGTAACTTGTAAACCTGAGATACAAGGTAGGCTTTTGTTTTTCCCGGGAGGTAGGCACACTACCGAACATGTCAATTTCTCTAGTAATTTCTATCAATTTGTTTGATTGTGAATCGCAAGTTTCTCGCTTATATGTATAGTAGTATTTCAAAGTATAATTCACACAAGTCTATTTGAAATTGACTCGGTGGATCCTACTTTTCTACTCAACCATCCTATATACAGTAGTAATTTATGATGCATGGATATTTCAAAATGGACAACGTATCATATATATATATATATATATTTCAGTTTTTACATATCTGAGCATTGTAGGTAGTAATTTATTCATATCAAACTTCCATTACTTGTGTGGTATTTGAAACATCTTCCTAAATATATTAGGAGACCTATTATATTCTTGCAATGTGGTTTGACCAAGATTATGATTTTACAAATTCGGAATGATTCGTCATCTCATTCAATTAGATTGGGATGCGGCTTGCTCTAACACGTATTTTGGGAAGAGAGGAATATGAAGGTCAAAATTATGGTCGTATTAAATACTTCCAAAATGAAAGAGGAATTCATCCAATCTACTCATCCCTAACTTGAAAAAAAATAGATGGGTTAGCATCAAATGCCATAATAATAGATTCTTCATAAGGTTGCCACTTGCCACACTTACATGAGTTTTGACTTTGATAATTAATCAAAGTGAGCACACATAATCATCTAACAATGAAAAAGTATGGATTGACATTTAGGCATACAGCCTAAAAAGTCTTGCAATGGTGGAAGACTAGCAAAGAGTCTTCTGCATGTTGAAGGTTTCATTAGGTAGGACTGAAAGCGTCCTTCTTCCTGTGCAAGACGGTTGGGATTTCTTGTTCGAAAGGCCTTCGGTGTTTTTCAATTGGTGAAATCTCGACGGTTGAAAGTGAAAGCCTGCAATTATGATGTAACACGTTCTGATTGTGCTTTCCATTGCCAACTGCCAAGTGTAAGGAAATGAACCATTGGATTAAAGTTGGCATCTACTTTAATCCTTTTTAAAACTTTTTGACATTAGGGATCAAAAGTATGGTTACCCAACAGTGTGGCCCACCATCTTATGTCAGAGGTGGGACCCATGAGATTCGATGTTTGGACATACCTGACTAGACCCGGCCAACATGGTTGGGTTGGTTTCAGTGGCTGGGTTTGGGTCAAGTTTCAGGTGAGCTCAAATTGAATTCTTGGTGTTCCAACCCAAACCCGAAATGAACATGACTTGACCAGGGGTGGAACTAGGTAATATGCCTAAGATCATCATATGTATTAGAGAATTAGAGGTGGATCAAAAGGTCTATCTTCCAAGTATAATTCATTTTGTTTTTTTGGAAGATTAGGTACTATTCATTTTTGTTATGTTATATTTTCATCCAAAGCACTCGTAGATTTTGCGTTCCACACCACCATCCACTTCAGCTAAAAAAAAAAAAAAAAGGAGCTCCCCTTTTGGCTTATTTTTGTTTAAACACGAAAGCTCTAATATTTAAATAAATTTTAAAAGAAAATACAATTAGGAATTTACCAAACACTCCAAGTGTGCTCATGGGCCAAGGAGGGCTTGGACATACAATCTAGGCCCATTAAGTGAGAAAGCCCAAAGTCCCGCCCCGGCCAGGCCCAAATAATGAGTGCTCGTAGTTAATGATAATTTGTTCAAATAATCACAAGAAAGCCCTAAAAAAGAAAAGGAAAGAAGAAAAACCCAATTCAAGCCAGCCGGATTGACTAGATGGACAAGCTTCAACCTAGCATTAATGCCCGCATCAGGCTTGGGCCAGATATAGAAGCCTATATTTTTAAAGTCGGGCCGGGCCTTGCTCTTACATGTAAATCAGCTCTATGCCTCCATATCATAAAATAAGAGCTTATTTTTAGAATTTCCAATCACAGCCTTCTTTTTCCTTTCTTTTTTTTTTTGGTTTGCACAAAAGCTTAAATTATATTATGGGTTATGAAAAAGGATCAGGCTAAGACCATTGTGATTACCCAGACTATTGTGAAAAAATGATTACCCAACATCACCCTGATAAATCAAATCTTAGGAAAGTCACGGTCCCATCTGTATCTCTACCACTACTTTAATACTTCATTGGGATGCATTTTACCATTACCATGGATTTCTATGAATTCAAAACAAACTTAGCAAAGGGGCTCAAGTGCTTTAAAAATGACAACAGCTTTAAAAAAAAATAAGAATAAAGGAAAAAATACACAGAGGGAGAGGAGAGCCAATTTACTCGATATCTGAATACATTTCTCAACAAAAAAAAAAACAACTACACCTTCCCCTTAAAACACATGTAGATCCCCTTAATTTCTACTGTAACAATCAAGCCATCACTCTCACTACAAAAGCCTTCAAAGCCTTTCAAAAAAAAAAGAAACAAACAAAAGCTATACATACTTGTTAAAAACACCAACCCCAACTCATCATCACCATCACCATCACCAACCCAACAAACAAATCTGTAAAATTCACCTGATTGAAATCTCGTCATGCTAAACTGGTATTACATCAATCTTTGAAGTGTCTTCACATCTCAGAACAATCCCCTCAAGGCTTGCTGGAAGGATACACTTGGCCCACTGACATCCTGTGGAGATGGGTTCAGGTGGAGGGACGATCATGAGCACATTGTCGTTCCTCTGGACAACCCCCATCACACTAACAGTGCTTCCCTCTTTTACGTACCTACAAAGACATCAGTTGTAAGTTGTAACCCATTCAGTAGAGGCTTCCATTTGCGGATTTGTGGATTAAAAAGGATTAAAGTTTTCTGCATAGGTAAGTAAAATAAGTAATCACAATGTCATGTACAACTGTGTCAATGTTCTTAGAAAATTATTCCATTTAACAGAAAGCAGTTTGGCATGTAAAAAGGGCCTGTTTGTTTCATGTAATTGTATACCTAGGAAAGTGTTTTATAAGTGATTAAAAATGAAGAATCAAAGGTGAGTTTTCAAAAATGGCCATCAAATAACCTCCCCTATAATGGAAATTGAATCAAGAGAATATGAGAAATGAATACCCAGCCATCACCCGTAGTAATTCAAATCCTATGAAAGTCAAGGTCCCATCTATATCGCTGCCTTATACCCTTCGACCCTCTCATCACATCCTTCACTACTCGCCTCTTAAATAATCCTTGGGTGGAGCTCATTTGATCATGAATTTCTATATACTCAAGTCCCGAGTATTCTATGCAAACAAACTGGCCCCAAACTAACTTTATAAACCACATGATTTGACATAAAGGATTTATGCTTAAACAATTCAGATCTTCCTGCCCACGCATAAGCAAAGGAGATACTCACACAGCGTCACAACAGTCACCAAAATGTAATCTGGCATCAATCGCAGCGTGAAGCCTACCCAACCAACATTCGGAAAGCTACGTACAATTGTATATCGCTGCTAATTGGTCCCACATGGTGGTAAAAGGCAATAGAAATAAAGAGAGCACTGAGTTCATATTACCCTTCTTTCAGGCGCATGACACGATCATCACTTGAAAGGTTCCTCTCTCCCAACCACCTTATAAATTCTGGAGAAAGTTCTCTGTTCCTCTGATTGACCTCAACAACAACCGACTCATCAACATAAGGAGTTACCCTGGCACCATAGCCAGTTTTAACCAGCGCTCTCAAACCAGACTGAAAATCAGAGATGTAGAAGTCGGTGACGTGTCTCTGCCACAATTCAAAATTCAGATATGTGAATTGGAAATTTCAAACCAAGCTATAGCAGGCTAAACAATAACTGAGCATCAAGTCCTCTTCAGTGTTCTTACAGAGCAAAATAAAAGGTACACAAGGCCCTCCTTCACCATCAAGCTGACTTCACTCAAATTTCTTCTGAGTTTCTAAAACAAATTTATGTAATGTTTGGATGGATCCAAAATTGCAATAATATCCACAGTGGCTCAAATGAACATAAAATGGATACAGTGGATGTGCCATGTTTGGATTTGCATAAAAAAAGGGATATCATATAACCATCCCATATGACCATGAGTGCATAACATCTGCCCCAAATGAAGGCAGAAAGACCCAAAGGCACCTTTAATTGTGTGGTAAAGTAACCAAGATTATAATTTAGCTGAAATACCTCTAATGATCTGAGTCCCCACGTAAAACGCCTGTGTGTGGCATTAGCCGGCTTAGAATCCCATCCCCTATATTCATATAGACTTGTAGAAGTGTAGACACATCTGGGAACCTTTTGAAAGGATGACTCAAGGGGAACATTTCCACATGTAACTACCTGCAAGGAACAAAAATGAGAATGACTTAAAAATTCATTCAGGTAGCATTTATCACAGGAAAGTGAAGCATGAGTAGGTTACACTTGGACCCAAGAAGAGCAATTTGGAGCATAGTAGCAATAAAAGCATTCAATCCACGAATTGAAAATTACAAAATAAATAGCACGAATCTTATGCAAAATCATGAAAAACAAAACTTAGTAGGAAAAAAGAACTGACCGTTCAGGAAAAAAAAAAACACTGATAGAAGCATACCAAATGTGTTGATGATCACATCGAACTTTAGTAATTTCAGGGGGAAGAAAAGGCGTAAGACAAGATATGCAATAGAACTCAAAAGTTTGACTCTTGTAAAAACTGTGAAAAATGAGGGGCAATTAACCAGAAAGAATATTCAAGAACAAACCAATGCAATATCCTAAGAAAGTGGAAATGGTGCTGCTTCATACCCCAGAGACTTTGACATACTGCCCATCTTTAGCAGTTCTGAGCTCAGCATCTGGATAACGGGCAATGAAACCTATGACAGCTCTCCTTCCCCAACAATTATTCCAAGTGAAAATGGCCATAACAGCCCCACACAGAACCACAACAACAATGAGAAGAATGGCATTATGGACAGCTCCGAGTATAAAACCACCAGCAATGAATCCCATCACGAACAGAAGAACCACCGACCACAATATCGGCTTGGGGAAGCTCCTCTTGAAGGAATAGTCATCATCCTGGCTAAGGTTTGTGACAGCCTGATTGTGAGGAATAGAAACACTGTGCAGTTTCATTGACCCAAGTGAGTCCAGTGGGCCAGATACTTTACGAGGGGCACCAGATGAATTGAGCGGGCCTGACGAAATGGGACCAGATGTAATGAGCCCTGTGGCAGGGAGCACCGGAGGAAGAGGGCCTGAATTTTGGCGGACAATTGGGGTGACCCCGCCAGATTGGGGCCCTGAGGATTTCTTCATTGAATCTCCGTGCCTGTTAAGTGGGCCTGAATTGGACTTCTGTCTATTGGATCCTCCCGTAACCATTGAAGCAGAACCTGGAATGCCTGCAGATGGTACAGGACCAGAAGTGGAGTAGCTAGCCCGAGTTGCAGCATTAGGCATAATTGGTCCTGAGTGTGAAGCAGCACCACCAAATGACCCAGTTCTAGAAGGAGCATTACCTATGGGTCCAGACTTCCTTGATTTCGAGCCATCTACAGGAATATCAAACATTTTTCCGAGTTCTCCAGATTTCTTGATATCTCCACCAGTGTAGGGCATGGCCATGGAGCTCATTGTCGGAGGCCTTTCCTTCGGCTGCTCTGGCCGGCCCGAAACATAAAGGCCATTGCTAAGCTGATGGGATGGGAATCTGGAACCCATTGAGCTTCAGATAAAGGGTCTGGTTGAATATCTACACACCAAATGCCACCAGTATCTTCTGTGTTTTAACCCTTATGGTTTGACTTGGACTGCAAAGGAAGGACGCTGAAACCAAAGTAGTGTATCAAATCCCACCATGATCGCCATGATTTGGTAGGAACTATATATTTCTGGAAGCAAAAAATACAAATCTCATTATATGAAAATTATCGTGACATAAGGTCTCCATCACAACTAACAAATTGACGCCAAAGAATGCAAAACAAACAACATGGCATGACAATATATTTCAAACAATTAACGTTAAATCAGAATGAGTTGGACATTTGTCATCACTTTTTAACTAAGTCGCATCACGCATGAGTATGTGAATGTGTGGTGGAATCTGACACTTGTACCAGGTGTCCAATTTGGCAATCTTGAGACATAATATTCATGGATTTAAGCATAATGTTTGAATACACTTTTAAACAAATACCTTAATCTGTAGATAAAATAACATCAAAAAAAAAAAAACATCAATGACAATAATAAACATTTTGTTTTTTACTCTAAACATATCAATATCTTACTTAGATCTATTTTAAAATTTTAATTAGATTCAAAAGAAGAAAGGCATACTGATATTTCATTAATTGTAAAACAATGGTTAAAAATTAGCACTAGAAGACTGTGACACAGTGTCATGTCTGATACATGTCTAACATGGATACATGTTTCATTCTACAGAATTTGTGCAACAGAGATTTCTAAATACTTAGGTTGAAATATGCTCCTATACAGAAGACGTGGTTCATTCTACCTAAAGCCCCCACCATTTTTAACATTTGAAATGCTAAAATAAACTAGATCCAAAATCCCAAATCATAGAAATACAAGCATCTATATCTAAATCAAACAAAACCACCAAAACACAAAGCCTCAGAATTTAAAAAAGATTTTGGGTATTTGGATAACCCATGCCATTTCCAAGTTTTTTGGTCCAATAAATTGGAACCAGGTTGAAAGCACAAAAAACCAGAGATTTCACAACACTGAACTAAACCAATCTAAATCCATATCCCCATCATAATTAAACAAAACCATATAATAAAGAACCTTATCCCAGTAATAATCAGCGCAAACAAAAGCATTTGCACTTAAAGAGGAATCCACAAGTCGGATCAGATCACAATACAAAATAAACCAACATTCCTATATCCACAGAAAATAAGGTACAATCAAATATTTAAAAATATGATATAGCCAATTCAAATCCAAATTCAAGTAGCCATCCCATTTATAAAATGTAAAGACACAGCAAACCCCAAGTCCATCTCCACCATGAAAGAACCAAACAATGGAAACACAGAAAATATTAATGCAGTAATAATCTGCAGAAGCCCAAGCATTCCTTCACAACCAGAACCCAGACCTCAAATCAAGAGTCAAAACAAATCCCAAAATGTCAAAAATCTGGAATCCATAATCCCCAAATCCTGAATCACTAGAATGAAAGCCCTATTATGCATCATATGCAAACAAAACCACAGAAATGGAAAAACCAGAATAACAGTAAGAATCCTTCAAGCCCACCATAGGTCCTGGGCTTCGAATACAGGAACCCAGATCCAAAATCACGATCCAAAACAAACCTCCAGTATTTCCACTTTCAAGAAAAATAAACCCAACAACAAAAAGAACAAAACCCATCATTTTAGCAAGACCTCAAACCATGCCGTTTCAAACATCTGAAGTCTTCTGATAGAGAAAACCCGAGCCCAGATTCCAAATCCCAAACGAAAGAAACCCAATTCACATCCCCCGCCATAAGCAAACCCGAGCCCAGATTCAAACATCTGAAGTCTGAAGTCTTCCGATAGAGAAAACCCGAGCCCAGATTCCAAATCCCAAACGAAACCAACCCAATTCACATCCCCCGCCATAAGCAAACAAAACCACCGAAGCACAAAAGCCCATAAAAACCAGTAACAATGCACAAAAACCTCCCATTTCTACTTCCAGAAATCCAAAAACCAGAACCCAGATCCCAAATCAGCTGACAAAACAAACCAACAGTACCATTTCCAAAAAACTAACCACAGAGATACAAAACCCTGCTTTTAGAAAGAGCTCTCAGGAACCATAACCATATCATTTCAAACATCTGAAGCTTTATGGACAAAGCAAAACCAAAAAACCAGATCCCGAATTATAGAAAGCAAAAAACCCAAAATTCACATCTCCCATGAAACTAAACATAACAACTAAAATAACAAAAACAACAGAAAAATCTGCTCTAATGCTGAGAAAGCTACCATTTTTCTACTTCATGGAATCCAAAAACCAGAACCCAGATCCAAAATCACAAGACAAAACAAACCCACATTCCCATTTCCCCAGATAAAGAGTAGAAAGATAGAGATCTAAAACCCTAAATCAACATACAAAGCCCAAAGTAAAGACAGAAAAAAAAAAAGGTAAAAGTTACAGAGAAGAGGAGATGATAGAGATTTTCATACCTGGGAAAGTGAAGCAGATTTTTGGGAGATCAAAAGAAAGCCTGAAAATGGGTGTGATCTAACAGTGCATCTCCATCTGCCTAGAGAGAGTTGCTCCTTCTGCTGCAAAACTGCCAGTGAGAGAGAGAGAGAGAGAGAGGAAATGAAAGTGAAAAAACACCTTCCACCTTCTTCACTTCATTTCTTCACTCTTTCCTGTCAAATGACCAAACTGCCCTCGACATCTATCTTGCAATACCAATCCTGCCCTTTCCTTCTATTTCCCCATAAGAAAAAACACGCAACATGGAATCTCAATGGAATCTCAATTCTCTCATACTCTGTTTCTTCCTTTGGTTCCAGTAATAAATGGAGAGAGCCAAATATAGTTAAGGCTTTAGGGCCCATTTATTTTTAGGATTTTTTATAATTATTGTTAGGGTTTTAATGAGTTTTTTTTAAGTTATTTTTCCACTCGATATAGCATTTGAAAATTAGAATTTTTTAAAAAAATTCTATCGGCCAAAGACAATGGTTGATTTTTATGAATTTTGATAATTAGGAGAGTCAAACATCTCAAAATAGCAGTTGTCATTGTTGTCTAAAATTCTCAATATAGAAAATTCTTATTAGATAGGCCTCCTAATGAAAAGGCTCTAAAGGGAGAAGAATTTTCATGTGTGAGGATACTCCATATTTCTCGTGTTATCCTTTTTTTTTTAGAATATTATTAAAAGTATTTATTAGACTTTTAATATATATTTTTAGTCTGACGTCATCATAATTTGTTGGTGATGTTTTGAAGGTTCATAATACTGATATTGTGATATTCAGGTAGGGATTCAATCTTTCATATCTTCTTTTTTTTTTTTTACTTTGCTGCCTATTAAAGCTCAATTTAAGTAGTCCTACATTGTACTTGCCCTTGACAAATTTTACTCCAACAGTAACATTAATATATAGAATGTTTGATTTTGCGTTGTTAGAAATTCTCTGGCTAGCCATTTCACTATAGTAAAAGATTGAATTTTAACACCTTTAGAAATTAAATAGATAGGTATGCATGATCTGTCGTTGGGCCCCTTGGTCGAACTAATTTCTTTCTATCCCTCCCTGTCTCATGATTGGTCACCACTCAATTGGGCCCCACAAATTGAAATGCACTTTTAAAATCCAAACATCAATTTTTTCACAACACCCCCCTTCATTTTTTAACACAAAAAGACAAGGGGTTTTTTGCAATTTAAAAAAAAAATTCCTTGAACGCCGACATGAAAAATCTCTGTCTCTGTTGTACTTTAGTTGCATACTGCTGGTCTGAAAGCTATGTAGGATTGATAATACATGCAACATCTAAGGGTATTTTAGACATTTCATCTTCCACTCTCTTTTTCCCACGACCTTGTCCCCCCACAAAGACAAGGACGTATTACCCAAACGGTTTACTGACCGATACGTCCGATATGTCGGAAACAGGTACAGAATTGTGAATCATGTGCATGATGGGCCCCATCCCACACCTCCAGGCTCCAATGCTTGAGCCCACAATCCACCGAAGTTGGTAAATTTCTACCAAATGGGCCTAGTGATGGGCCCCAGATAATGAAAAATAGAAGGGGCCAAATTGGATAATTGGGCGGATTTTAAGTTCGGGTCAAGGCTCAGATCAGTCCATGAATTTCATACCCTAATGTTGATACACCGATCGACGTATCGCCAATTCAACCTCGGCACACACACTAATCTCAATGAATTGGTACTTATCCTAATTCGATACTTATCCGAGTTGTTCCCACATTTGAACTCAATTTTATGAGAAATCAATGGTTGAGATTTGAGTATGTATTCGGGTAGGGACCCAAGTCGGGGTATGGGTCATTTGTTAGTATTCTGGAGTTTGGACCTGACCTGAACCCAGCTCATTTTCATCTCCACTAATGTATGGCCCAAAATCACAATGATAAAACAATTACGACCATCTGATTATTTAGTTATGGCCCATCAAATCAAGTGGAGCTCACTATTTTGGAGGACCAGATTGGTTTATATGCATGCCACATGTAGGGTGGTTGTGTGGATGGGTATTCTCTACCTCATAATTTTCTTCGTTTAACTAATAGACTTGAAAAGAAAGGATAACGGTAGCAACACATGGAAGGATGTCAAATTTAGATTAGTTTAGAAGTTTAATTATGATACCTTAACAGCTTAGATTCTAAGTTATTAGGAAGGAGAAATATCATGTTTTGATGTTAGGACCATCCTAACTACATCTACTATTTGTTAGATGCGAGCCCACCCGTGCTTGATCCAATTTATTTAACATGTCAAACCTCATAAGATTTAATTTAAAATAGAGTGATTTACGTCATTGGATTGATCATAATTGAAATATTTAGTTATAATTTTATCATTTTTTTTTTTTTGCAAAAGGAGTTTTTTATTGAACAAAAACCAACATAATTAATTACTTTGGTAAGATAGGAAAGCGAAATAACTGCCTAAATTAAATAGGCTCCGGCGATTAGGTCAACGAGTCAAGCAAGTTGAATGAATGAGTACCAGATGATACTATCAAAACTCATTCAGATTACATAGCTAGATGATCTTCAATAAAGCTTTTGAGGCGTCACTTGTTATTTCTTTTATCTGCGGTCGACTTTATGGATTCTATATATATATATGCTTAAATCTATTCAAATTATATTCTCATGTTAAGACTTTAGCCATCATCATTATCAACAATAAATCATTATCCCATCAATCTGGTGTCAGCTAGCTGAGATTCCAACTAATATTCTTATATGAGTCTAGATCCTCATAGATTTTAACCTAGAGAAATCCTAAGTTAGAAGAGTGGTCGGCACTGTGGGGACCACCTAAATTTTATGCCAACCTGATTTTGTTCTACCATTAGAGTAACTATTTGATGAAAAATGTGATAGTGAATATGCATAAGATTGTGTTAATTATATTTTTTTAATAAAACAATCAGTCCAATAGTGGAATAAACTTCGATTGAAGTAAGATTCGAGAATACCCTATATACTTGGAGGGGCGTTTATTTTGAATGGTTCAGATTGCATTTGATCTGCCTACTATGCAGTTCTACTCCTTTTAACTCAAGACTCAGGTCATTTACAAGATATTCATGCTAAAGATTTTAAATTGCCCCACATTTAGAAATTACATATCAATGGAGACAATGAATTGTTAAGGAAAAATTATTAAAAAGTTCACATAATAGGAAAAAAAAGAAAAAAAATTAGGAAGATTGGAAGAGAAGAAAGGGTGCCATTTACAATATGAGAATTCTTTGTCAAGAAGCGCATATGTCAAATTTGGATTTCAGTGATGTTTTTCACTTTTATATCCCATTGCTTAAGAAAGGGTCTTTTATAATGAGGAATTATGTCATTTATGGCTCCTATGAATAATATTCAGATTGTTGGGGGCAATGCATTCATAACAAGCAGGAGCCTGCCCTGTATTTTAGAGACTCAGATGGTGGGCCCCATTGTTGTTTGATTTTTTGAGCAATCTCAAGTGTCCTTTCTTTCTTTTATAACAATTCAATATGATTGTTGGTTAAATTCCTTTCCAACCATCCATCAACTCTCAGTAATCACATGGCTCCACTCGTTTGAAAGGAAGTTAGTAGCCCTTTGTTCCATTGCCCATCCATGGTGGGGTTCCATCAGATGAACAATCAGGATCCGTCGAGAGCTGGGCCCCGCCTAATTGGAATGCTTGAGCCGAATAGATCGCGATTTCTCGGGATTTGCATTACATATTGTCCCCTTTATAAACATTTTCTTTGTAGGTTTACAATAATGAGATGAGGATCAATTGTAATGGGGGCACACCTGCCCCTAATGAAAAGTGTTGGCATTGAACAAGAGTAGGAGAGGGGTCTGAAGGAGAATGCATACAATAATATGAGAGAAGGTGAAATGATGGTGGCACTTGATTTGATTAATGAGCTGGGGTATTATTTTAATTCAATCACTATGAGAGTCATTAAAAAATGTTTAAGTAAGAAGATTTTTCTAAGAGTGAGAAGTAAAAGAACAAGACCAGGAATGCAGGATCTGAAATACAATACTGGCCATGCAAAGAGAAACACCTTAGGCCCTTTCAATGAGTTGGGACTAGAATCTGCTTGCATTGATTTAAGTTTTGTACACCCCTTTCTGAGTGCCCTGGAACATAGATTCCAACATCAATGAAAATTCTTCTTTTGGTAATTATTTACAATGAATTTTGATGATATGACAATTTTCTCTTTAAACACAAAGCACATTTTAAAGACAAATTATGTAATGCTGTGAAAGAGGAAACGCACTGTGGAAATAGGCTTGGAACCCTAATTCTCCCGAATCTGAATCTATGCTCAGAATTACATTCGGAGATTCGGGTCAGTCCAACAAGAAAGGAAAACCCAAGTCCCTTGGTTCAAGATCCAACCCAAATCACAATATTTGGGTCCAAACTTAAAGCATGAGAACCAATTCCAAATATTCCTATTTGAGTTCAAGTCCAATCCAAATTCGAAATGGGCCGACTGAAGTTTGATGGGCCACAGTGTCTCATATGGAACACTAAACAAGAATCAAAGATCTTGATATCTCCTAGCAGATCCAAATCCATATTTGAAATTCAATGTATAATAGATTAGACTAACCCTGAGACAGGCTGAAATCAACTCAGGATTAGATTCAAAGTCAATATTATAAGATAATGATCTTTCACATTAGGTGGGCCTATTGCCTAATGATATCTGGTCTCATTCAACTCTATCACATCAAGCTTTCTAAGATATAGCTGGATTCATGAAGCACCACACATGTTTATGGGTGTATAATAAATGACATTAAGGTGGAGAAATGTTGAATGAAAACCAATCTTAAGCAAAAGATTGGAATTTGGTTTTGACTCCAATTTTCTGGTTTATAAGCTTGGAGTAGTGGGTTTCATGCTAATTGAGTAGGTATTATTTAGACCCCTTTCTTAGGCAGAGATCTAGGCTTCAGGTCCCACATTGGTTGTAAAAATTAGGGTTGATGTATTTGACCAATTAGAATGAGTATGTTATTGACTAATCAATTTGTTTGCTCTGGGCTGTCCATTCAAAATAGGATTATTAAATTGATTGGATAATCTTAAGGTCTAATAAAGAAAAATAATGTTCAAGATCATTAGATTGAAGTGATTCTCGATTGAGCCTATCAAAGGGTGAAACTTACTGTAGGTTGACCTTTTGTTACTTTTGGGCTGGATCAAGATTGATTTTTTTTAATCCGACTGGGTCAAGTTTTGGTTGGATACAGGCCATTTGACCCACTGGCCCAACCGGACTTATTTGTACTCTAACATGTCAACCTGAGGACAAGGTGATCTATGAAATTTGTGGGGAGGCAAATATGAGGAAAAGTAGTGAATATAGAGTAGGCTTTTTTAGTACGAATCTCTTATTTTATTTAGACAGGGAGATATTGAGATACCGTTTCATCCTATTAATATTTGCTAGCTATATAAAATTCCATGCTAGCTAATGCACCATCTCAATTACTTCTTTAGAATGAAAAAAAAAAAGAAAGATATTTTATACAACCAACGAATGTTTATAGGATAAAATAATATCTCCTTGTTTAAATGAAACAGTGGATTCAAACTCCGCTTTCTATGTTCCTTTTTTTCATCATTTCGTACTGGGAGACTCTTTACGAAAAACTAAAAATCTCGGACATTGTTATGCAGCATGTAAAGTCCGACCTTTTCAAGAACCAACTATTTCCTCGGGCATGTGAAGTCCCTCTTTCCCCACACCCCCGCTAAGTCAAGCCAACTGCACAAGTGACCCTAGAAAGAAAGCGTGAGTTCAAAACTGTAATATCCAATTCCTAGGCCGTGGTCCTAACCAAATTCGCTGCCCTCATATTTCAAAAAGGTTTTTAGAATCGTGGTTTTGACAATTGTGAAGTTGACAATACATACCAATTACCAGGGGCGGATCCAGGATTTCTAATCTGGGGGGCTGCACTTAAGTTACAGTAAAAAAATAACAACAATGTCTCACCAAAAATTATAAAAAATAACAACAATGTTCACCAAAAACTATCTATGTACTATCTTCATAATTCATTTTCTACAAGCATCATACCAAAAGAGTGATCATTTTTATTATACTACTCAAAATCAATAAAAAAAATGTCTTCACAATAGATCTTGACAAGTATGACAAAAGACAAACAAAAGTTAAAACATGACACTAGTGAAATCTTGACTTGCGTGGCTTCTTATCAAATTCATCTATTACCAACTCTATGTCGACTTCATTAGCAAACGCTCTTTCGATGTAAATAACCATGCAATTCGCGAGAAGTGTCTTCAACAACAACAATAGCAAAAACTTTTCTTTAACAAAACCACCACGATCAACAAATCGTAGAATAATGGACATTTGTTCTCTATGTGAATTATCTTGTGCTTCATCCACAAGGATACAAAACTTTGCATCACCAACATCTTCGCGTATTTTCTTTCTCACATTTTCGGCAAATATATGCAAAAGTGTTTTCTGAATACCGTGTGAGGTATACTTGGCATTTCCTGGACAATCACCTACTATTTCGGCAACTTTCTTGTTCAACATTTTCGAAAACTCGAACATTGTAATGAACTTTCCACAATTCTTTGATTTCTTCGATTCATCATGTCCTCTAAAAGGAAACCATTGTAATGCAAGCATCCGAATACATTGAATAACATTTCGGAGAAGCAACGGATTATTTGCAATTGCTTCTTTAGAAAGTGTATTGAAAACACTATCTATATGTCGAAAAGGTTTCATTAGATTCTCACAATACATTGTCGCCGACCTATGTGGAGAACAAAGACCACCTTCATGTTTCAAAAAAGGACACTTCTTCCCATTGTTAACCTTCTTCCAATTCTCAAACCCAGAAAATGGTAAATACCGGATGCTTTGGAGGATTTGTTTCAAAGAGAAAGCAATAAAAACAATATGCTCTATCCTTGTGGAGTGAATATTCTAGCCAAGGGAATAGTTTGTACCAATTAGTATTGAACTGTCGGCCTTGCTTTCCAAATATGGTCACCGGATAATCTTTTTCTTTCTCATGAGTAGGTCGACAAGGTCTCATTCTAAGATAAGCTACCCGAACTTCATCATGTTTGTTAAGTGGGTATTCATATATAGCAATGCGTTTACCCGGATCACATTCAAATGAAAAAGTGACATCAACTTCCATAGGTGCAACTTCTTGAGCTTTGGAAGAATGTGCAACTACGACTCTTTGGACTCGAGAAGAAGGTTCAACTCCTTCAATTTCAACAACTTGAACTTTGGTAGGACGTCGCTCATCCTCATCAAGCTTTGAAATATCAGGAATAGATGTGGAAGTTTCGCCACTTTCAGATTTATCATCTTTTCTCTTATAGAACGATAGAAGAGTTATTGATTTTTTGGGCGCTTGATGATGCGACATTATAACCTAAGATAGTAAATAATCATGAATATACAATACATTATACATAAGACGACCGGTTTTTACTTTTTTTTTTCCTAATTTTTTTTATTTCTTTTATTTTCTTTTTCAGCTCACAATGAAGTTTTATCAAAGCTATAAGAATTACTGTCTGCTGCAACAATGGTAGGGTAATTCCTCTGATATTTTATTAGAGAAGAAATAACAGGATTTAAACCCATGCTTACAAGCTAAGACTACAAGTTGTGAAAGTAATAGTGACAATTTTTTTTTTGGAAAACTGGATTTTTTTTTTTTGGAAACTAGATTTTTTTTTTGGGGCCCAAATCTTGGGTGGGCTGCAGCCCCCCCCCCCCCCCCCCCCCCCCCCCCCCTGCCAATTACTAACAAAGTTGAAAATGCACTACTGACCTATTTATAGAAAATGTGTGCATTCCCTCTCCTCTTTCCATTGCTGGCACCAAACAAAATTGTAGATTTTAAGTGTGTGGAATCCACACCTAAAGAAAAAAGTACACTGGATCCTACATTTCTACCCATTTAATATTTCAATACGGATTTGGGTTGGGCCTATAACCTACAGTTGTCAGATGGACCCAGACCAATGCCACATCTAACCTATGTTAACCTATGTACAGTTGACCTTTGAGAATCAGATGCTCTGTTAAACACATGAAACCTAACATGTGCCCTAGAAAAGACATGCCAACAGCAATGCAGGTTCTAAATCTTTATTTTTTTTTTTGGTCTGGCCAGCTGCAGTCAAAAGCAACAAAACCCTTTTATATTAACCATTGATCAGAGACATTGGACCCGGATCAGGGTCAGTTAGAGCCATAAAATCTCTTTAAACAAATGTGAAGATACAGTTACTCTACATGGAATCTTTGCCTGTAAAGTAATATAGAATTGGAGGAATGACACAAGAAAAGCATCTTCACAGGTCAGTACTGCCCATTTATTAATCGGGTCAATGTGGACCTTCCATGAGATTGGCCCACCTTGGATCCTAAGATCATGGACTTAATCAAATGGCCTTGGACATCTATTATTAGCCATCATGATGAATGATTATATCAAGATCGATCCGTCGATTTTGTAGTAACTTGATCTGTGATTATGGATGATTTTGGATTTATTTTCTGATATGGATTTGGGTTTCTATTCCAATCCAAATCCAAGTTTGGGAAGAACTTGGATCCGAATGGGACAGACTTGGACTAGATGAATCTCTGATCAGGGGGACTCATCTTGGCGGTAGGGTCCGAATCAGATGCAGAGAAGGATCATATGTAAATAAATGGATTTAAATATGGGCTTTAATGGGCCAGCCCAAATCATGACCATTGACAGACCCACTTAGTGAGGATCACCATTAGCATGATAAAGATGTAATTGGGTTGATCATGGGGTATTGACATGGTGAGATGGGCCCTTGATGTGTGGCCCATTGACAAATGATCTTCTTGATAGGAGAATATTGGCCCTTCGATTGGTGCCTAGAAAGGAAATGCATCATCCACTTCTTTTCTAATTTTATGGAATTTGAACCTGTGATACATGGGCTCCAATTTGCTATGGGCCGGATAAAAGAGGTTTACACTCTGTGTGAATCTTAGCCAAAAACTCAAACATATCTGTTGATGAATGACTGTCTGCTTTTATTCCACACAATTTGTCATGTAGGCTTCAACAAGCTTAATCTAAAGGATGTCAACAGGCCTTTATTCAGTCCTGGGACAAGATGAGCCCGACCCGCTATAAAGCGGACTAAGGCATGGATTTGAGTCCAACAGGCCAGGCACAGATCCTACTCTAGGGTTTCAATTTTGAAACAAGCCTAATCCAGATTCCAACACTTGGGAGTTGGGCCCCTCAAACTTAAATATGCTCAGACTTGTTGATCCTTTTAGAATCTGGACTGGGTTGGAACCAAAAGAGAATTTAAGTTCTTTCTCTAGTGTGTGGACATGGGCTTGTGCTTGTTCTTTACTAATTGAATTAGGAATATGGGCCCAAATTCTTCTCATGCAAAATGAAAATACGAAGACTTATTATACAATTGATAGGTAAGAAGGCATAACTGAGTTTACTTAATGAGTAAAACTCACAAAGCCAACACCAGATAAAGGAGATAAAAGCATAGATTGTTGGTTCGCAGTACAATTTATTGGTATTAGAGTTTGCAATCAATAATTGTGACTAGATTCATCAAAAATCTCAATGGAGTAGGTTTATTTGATTTGCTTTTCAATTCGTCTTAATCAGAATTTGAGTTTGATAAGTTTGATGAATTAATTCATCCGTATCCATAAAAGTTCATTAGTGAGCCTACATATGAAAATCCAAACTACTCGGAGTTACTTTTCTACGTTTACTCTTGGGCAAATTTTACTTTAAGAAAAGTCGAGTCCACCATCATATTGATCACTAGTAAAACACACCTCTAAAATAAAAACCGAAGTAAATTTCCTTGTTTTTCCATCAATAAATCTTAAAAATGGGGCCAACCCTAATTGGTTAATGCATGGGGGTGAAGAAATAACCTACACTGGATTATAATCAGATCAACATTAATATCATAAAGATGGACACTCTTTGTTGAAGCCAACAGATGGAACTGGTTATTATGGAAAAGTCCCAATGGGCTCCCATACTTTAGAGGCATGGGTGTTTCTGCCACTTGAGATGTCTTTATCCTTGATAGGTACCAAGCATCAAAAGAATAAAGTACTCAGCCTTTGGCATCAGAAATTAAGACTGCGTTTGGCATCGTGCCATTTGGATATTCTTCCCACCAGATAAGGGTGCAAAAAACATGTTGGGTATGTGTAAATTGTTGTTTCGAATTTTGTTCTCATGGGAAGGAATATCAAAATATTAAGAAAGTTAGAACAAAAAAACTTTATTTTTTTTAAGAAACAACTTGCTGGCAAAATTATTTCTTTCTTATCTCTTGCCTTTTAAATAATATCATTTGAAGATCCTAAATCCTCTCACTTATTAAATCATCTCACTTATCCTAAATGTAGGCCCCACGTTCACAATCCCAAAGGAGGTGGCCCCACTTTATAATTCCTAGAGGTGGGTCACATGGTCACAATTACAAAAAGTGGGACCCTATTATAATTCTATAATGGTGGGACAACATTATAAATCGTTTATAAAGGTAGGCATCATGTTGTAATTTCTCTAGGTGGGTCCCGTGTCCACAATCACATTTTAACGGCCCCTTGTTCTGATTTCTAAATGTGGGTACCACATTGTAATTTTTTAAAGGTGAGTCCGGTGTTCACAATTAACAAAAATTATGGCCCCACATTTTAATTATGGCCCCATGTTCGGATTTCTAAATGTGGGTACCACTTTGTAATTTTTTAACGGTGGATCCCGTGTTCACAATTAACAAAAAGTATATCCCCACGTTATAATTCCTATAAAAGTGGGCCCACATTGTAGATTTTATAAATGTGCTACCCCCATGTTCCAATTTTTAAAGGTGGGCACCACATTCTAAATTCTAAAGGTGGGCCCTGTGTCTACAATTACAAAAAATATAGCTCCACTTTGTAATTCATAAATATGGGTCACATGGTCTCGTTTATAAAAGTTGAACCCACATTGTAAATCCTATGAATGTGAGCCCATATTCTAATTTCTAAATGTGGATCCCATATTTACATTTACAAAAAGTTAGCCCACATTATAATTCCTATAAAGGTGGGCCCACATTATAAATCCAATGGATATGGGTTCCATGTTCTAATTTTTAAAGACGGGTACCACATTGAAACTTCTATAGGTGGGTCCCATATATGATAATAATAGTACTGCAAACAATAAAAGGTGGGGTCCCGCATGTAAATCATATGTTTACTCCTTGAAGCAAAACTTTTTTAATGTTACCAAACAAGTTCCACAGAGTATAGACTCAGCACAACCTGATCTCAACACAACCTAATCCTAACAGAAAATTGAGAACAACACGAGAATGATGCCAAACAAGCCCTAAAGCTCTCATGGGAGATGATTTGGCTGCTATAAATACAAAGATGAACTGCATATCAGGTATGATCAAGTAACCGTCTTGAAAAAGTAGTATGGAGTTTAAATATAAACTAGCACCCGACGCCCGTGCTAAGCCCGGGCCAAAAGTAAAAATTTATTAGAAATTTAGGAATTATTTTAAAATATTATTAAGATAAAATAAGTCTAAAAGAAAGAAATTTATTATCTTTTATAATCTTTTAACATGTGATGAAAATAAATATAAAATGAGAAGTAAACTTATATAATATAATGCCCTCTTGAATTTAAAGGCATTGACCATTACACAAGTATGAATGTGTGTCTATATATGGGCAGCTCTCCTAAGCTAAAGCTTAGGTTAAGGTAAGCTCAAGTTTGTGGTGAGGCCCACCTGGCGACCCAAATGGAGGTGGTGATGTGGGGATTTCAAGGAATCACTGGGACCCTTCTCTTTGCAAAAAATTAGTCTCAACCGTGGTTTCTATCGTCTCCATCTAGCCTCAAAAGTTTAATGGTCAATAATCCATTCGGATTAGTAAACAGTCGATCCAACAGTCCAGTAAATCCGGATCTGACCAAAAGCTAGTGGACATGTACAATTTAGAGAGGTCGTGTGTTTGGTCCATTTGGATGAACCAAGCGTAAGCTTACAGAATTAAATGGAGAGGTATGGTGCCCGGGCTCAAAAAAATATAATGAAATATGTGATTATTTTCTGAGATATATCGGAAAAGAACAGATTTTATAGAAATAAATAAGTAGTTTATAATTATTATTATATATATAACTTTAATAAAAAAAAGAAGAAATAACTTGGTGGGGTTACATGATGTAACATCTAACAGTGAGCCTCATATCCTAATTCCTTCAAGGTGTGTCCAATTGGACAGTAGAATCTTACTGATGTGTCATTCCGATGATCCTTAGTGGGGTCACATGATGTAACATCTAAAGATATGCCCATATCCAAATATCTAAAGGTGTGTCCACTTGAATATTTGGTTAGTAGGCCCTTGTTGAGGAGCATTGGTGGGGTCACATGATGTAATATTTAAAAGTGAGCCTCTTATCCTAATTCATTAAGGTGTCTCATCTTTAACTTGAAAGAAATATCTCACGGTATTATCAACTTCTTGGTAGAAGTGGAGAAAGGATAGGTGATTTGGAAAAGATAAATGAAATGGAGATTTAGGGAGGAGATTTGTTTTCGATGAGTGTGGTGGCCCACTTTTTCTTATATATTTCTTTGAATGGAGAGACTTTTTAGGGATGACGTGGCACCCCTCACAACCCACCTCTCACACCCAAAACTCTATGTGATTTTATAATTATTTTTCTGAAAAGAGAGACTTTTTAGGGATGATGTGGCACCTCCCACAGCCCACCTCCCCCTTTGCTTTAATATATATATAATATATATATAAATGGAAAACCTAATATTCAAATCAAAGTGAGGGGTGTATGATCTGTTACTTGAGGCCCACCCACATGCGATATCACATGGACCCCATGTTACAGATGCCAACATAAGGGACATGTGGCATTGTAAGAATAGCTTAGACTGAAAAATGGAAAGAGAAATGAAGGGGGGTTCGCATGGATCACCTACCATGAACTCTTGACTCTTCAAACTTCTTTTGTGGATGTGTTTATCCAATTTAAAGGCCATGGTTTTTTCCAAGTCACACACTTCAGATAAGGCATGAACAGTCAAATGAGCACCTGTTTACAGTTGGTTCCTGTGGTTCACATGCATCAACTATCAAGTAACCTTGACCACTTGTTTGGAGGTTGGCCCTATCACTTATTGGGCCACTACTTTTAGACCTAACCCCACTTCTGGGCCCAGGAAGAGAGTCCTAAAAACATGAAACCCTTATAAGGCCTTTTTAATTAAATACATGTGGGCCTGACCATCACAGGAAATGGGCCCCATGTGAAACTGCATTGGGCTATTCAAAAGTTCTTAAATGAAGAGATATTGCACAAGGGTATGAATAGTAGTGGGCTTGTGCACAACTTGTAACAGAACACAGCTATATATGGGCCTGATTCTGCAATTACTTGAATATTGAGATATGCCTATTTCTGTGGTTTATTGGGGCCCGCATAGTATCTAGATTGGGCTGGGCTAGATCTGAATCTGTGACATGCATAACTTGGTTGTGAAGAATATGGGCCTAGTTTTATGGAAGATTGGGCCTGTATATGACTGCCCATGAAGGGGTCCAATCCTAGTCGTTTAGGCTTGAAAATGATTTTTTTTTTTAATTGTAACAGGACAAATATTACAAAGGATCAAAAGAGCACTCTAAAGGAAATACAAGAAAAACAAGGAGGAAATGGAGATGATTTTGGAAATCTTTGAGCCTGATTTATATCAAACCCCTATGGGCCTGTAGATCATCAAGATAATTTTGTGGGTCAATAGAGTGAATTTCATTAAAGCCATGTGCTATGCATGACTCGCCGTAGTCCACTCCTATCAAGGGGTAGGTTGTGAATTGTGATATTAGCTTTTGACAGGTTCAAAGTGGATAATGGACTAAAATTTAACAATAATTCTTTCTTCTTACGACCCACATAAATAAAAATTCTTTTTAAGTTTTTAAAGTTTTGTTTAATGTCCTAAAGGGACCGCAATGATAATGGCCGTCATTCTAAAAATTATAAATTTTCTATTTGAACGGTGAGAATTTATGAAATTTAATCCCGTAAAATATCACTTTCGGCTTGTAAAATTTTCAAAATTTCATCTTTCAAAATGCTATGCTTGTACGGACACCATTTGGGGAATTAATAAACCCCCAATGAGAATTCTCACAATCCTTGTGAACAAACAAGATCTAAATCCAATTGAGGTGGGACTGGTGGAAGTTGGGGCATTTTTGGGTTCAACCATTAGCATCCCTGCTCCACACTCCACAATCCATCATATCCCCTCTCACTTTAAAGATAAATTAAATAATTTCAATATATATTTATATTATCATATGTGGTCATGACCTTTTTGACTAGGACAATAAACAAGTGGGTGTATGCTGTATAGAGACATTAGAGAACCCAGTCAAGGGACGGAACTGGAGAGAGCCAATGCGGCTGCTGCCCCTAGCTTTGACCCAACTAGCTTCTAATGTCTTTGAATAGATAGATAATGGAGGAAAGAGGAATTTGAGTGGAATGAAGATAGTTTGAGGTGAATTTGCTTGATGGGAGATTGGGGCTGATTTGTGTGAAACAACCAAATTTGAGGGTTTAGTTTTCTTTAATATTTTTAAAAGTTGGGGCATAACTGGAGTTTTTTTTTTTTTTTTTTACTGAGTTGGCCCAGTGGTCACGAGAGGAACGTGGGAACCACCCTGCTGGGGATCGTCCCTGCTAGGTATCGATCCCCAGCAGGGGCTATGGGAGCGGGAGATAGCAACTCCCCGTGATTCCGCTTTATTTGTTTGGAGATGATTTAAGAAAGTTGGCCACATGTTGTAAGGCTTATTTATTTAATGATTGTGGATAGATTTAGAGCATGTTTGGTAACATGCAAGGAATCCATATATCTAATGATTCTTCACCACCAGTAGAATAAGGATTTCTGTGTATAGTTGATGATTTCACATTGATATTGGTGTGTATTAATGCATATAAGTGAGAAAAATAGGGTTCAGTGTACAAATCCACTTAACTGAGGATTTTCAAATCTTATGAGGTGTGGTCAGATCTGAAAATCCTAACAAATGAAGATTTCCATCCGTCCAAATTCTCAAGAATTTACAATTACCAAACATGAATTTACCACTACTCTAGGGAAAGAAAAAATATTTTCCTTAAGAATTTGGTTGCCAAACCTGGCCTTAGAGTGTGAAAAGTTGGGTTCATGAAAATAAAAAAGGTACTTAACAAGAAAATTTCAGTTATGACAAAAATGGAGTGAACAAAGATTTTAATGAAATGTGGTCAGTTGGGCAATGCTAGAGGTGCAGGCACGACCCACTGAAGCAGGGCCCAGACGGGCCCGGACCAGGCCGGCACAGCCCGTGATAATTGTGCGGGCCGTGTCGGGCCGGGCCCAAGAGTTTTGGGGTCAGCCCAGCACGGCCTAGGGCACGGGCACGACCTACCGGGCCCCAGTCGGACCTGGGTCGTGCCGCCCGTGGGCGGCTCACATATCCCCCCTCCCCTTTTTATTTTTTTAAAAAGTTTTTTTAGTCTTAGAGACTTAAACTCTTCACTCTTGACCTTGGACCATTTTCATTAAAATAAAGAAATTAAGAGAAATAAACAAGTAGAATAACACTAATGATGTTTTGAAAAAATACATCAAATAAATTGTATTTCCTTGAAATTGAAGTTACAAAAGTTTAAAAAAATTACAAGAAAAAAGAATTACAAATTTAAAAACCTATGATACATTCTAAAAAATAAATTACAATTTTAGAAACCTATGATACATTCTAAAAAATAAATTACAACTTTAAAAACCTATGATACATTCTAAAAACCAAATTACAAGTTGAAAGCCAATCATACATTCTAAAAAAATTATACTATGATATATTTAATGCCGCTAGTTCGTCTTCTATATCGATTTCATCATTATCGAGGTGTTGTTCCCTATCCTCTGCTTAATACCAATTCCGTAAGCACATGCATGTCTCAACGGTTTCTTCTATAAGCATAGTCCTCCTGGGGTCAATAAGGCGCCCACTTGCACTAAATGCATGCTCTGATGCAACTGTGGATAGGGCTGCCAAAATATCACACGACCCGTTAACACGACACGAACCCCCACGATATTAATGGGTTTGGGTGACCCTTTAATGGGTTCGAGTCATTAATGGGTCGAACCTGTTAACCCGTTAAATTAATGGTTCGTTAACGAATAAACCCAGTAACCTATTACGACCCGATACAACAAGCCAAAAAGCCATGCTGCCAAGTGCGCTTCACATTACCATGCAAAAAATTAAAGTGTGGGTAACATAACTTTTATTCAGTGAAAGATGCACTTAATCAGAAGAGATACAACATTTACTTAGAAAATGGGCCTAGCCTCAAAACATAAAGTATGGATTCATGATTTAGACAAGAGATACTTTTTAAGTTTAACGAATATTTTTTTTCAAAATTAACGGGTTAATGGGTCGTATTGAAGTGACCCATTAAATAAACGAATTGAGTTCGTATTTGATTTTTTGACCCTTTTTCTTATTGGATCGTGTTCGGGTTGAGGTGATTCTAACCCGAATTCGTTTGACCCGCAACCCGAATTCGTTAACACGACCCGTTTGATAGCCCTAATTGTGGAGGCTGGTATTGACAATATATCACAGGGCCAAAATATCAATTTCATCTTCTTCATCATCCGAGATTGTAACAGGATCGCTCCCCGAGTACATTATTACTTCATTAAGGTTGTAAGATCCTCAGGAAGAAGAGGAGTTACTTCCCTGAGATTTCCTCATAATACTCCAAATGGCATTCTTTTTTCCTTTATGTACTTGGGGAGGGCCTGTTGTGACAGTGGGTCCTATGGATTTATCTAATCGGGTAGCATATTCCAAATAAAGTATTTATAATTGTGCCTTAATTGTTGTCGTGTTATTTATATTAGTTGTATTCATATTAGAGTTTATTTCATCAAGAAGGGTTTCTACACCTTGTAATTTTAATTTAGGGTCTAATACAACAACTATACAATATGTTAAAGGAGCTAGTCTCCAATATGATGAAAACTTTTCCTCCATTTGTGCACACATAAGTTGAAAAATTGAAAAATCTCTATATTTTTTAAAAGTAAAGCTTATTTCATAAAAATTGGCTAAAGCTTGATTTGATGTGGGGTAATATACCCACGAAAAAAAAATAATGTTGCATAATGAAAAACTTTTAAGAAATTTCGTATTATCTCAAGAATGGTCATTTTTCATCACTTATAAAAATATTTTCATGCTCTAAATAAAGTTGGCAACATTGATTTAGTGCCATTTTATAGGCACATGATTCTTTTAATATTTTATAGGTAAAATTCCATCTATTTTTTACATCATATGATATTTTCTTTTGTCTTAGATTCAAATTTACACATATGTCCCTCCACCATTGTTTTCGCGAAGGAAAATATAAAATATATTCTACAATCCATTTAATAATCTCTAAATCATCTCTAATTAATTTCACCCCTACTTGTACTATAAGATTTATGATGCGGCTTGCACACCTATTGTGAAATAGATCTCCATTTAAATCAAGTTGAATCACATGTTTTAGTAACTCTGTTGCGACATTGTTAGTGCTTGCATTATCTAAAGTTATAGATTTTATTTTATTTTCAATTCTATATTCTCTAAGTTTTTCAAGGATGGTGGACCATATCCTAGCACCAGTGTGTGGGAATTCTAGCATAGAAAACGCTATCATTCTTTTCTGCATCACCCAATCACTATCAATATAATGTGATGTGATTGCAATGTACCCAGATTTTATTTAGAGGTTTATAAATCTGAAGTTAAAGCCACTTTTTCAGGTATATTTGTAAAAATATTTTTTAAATTCTTATTTTATTTCAAAAAAGTCTTTATTGCATCACTTCTAGCAGTATTTCTAGATATTTTCTGCCATCTAGGAACAAAGGCAATCCTAAAAAATCTTTCAAAACATCGGCCTTCGGTAAGTATAAATGGTGCCTGGCGACTGATTATACACTTAATAAGTTGATATCCAGCATTATTATGGTCATAGTTGAAAACTTCTAAACCACCAAATGAATCTGTTTGAGAAAGTTGTGTTTGAATCATCCCACTTCTTACCTCATCGTTAGCGGTATTCGTGTGTTTGCGCCAGTGTCATTTGATGATTTGCCACTGAGGAGATCGTTACAATATTTACATTGTGCCTTCTCATCTGTTCCTCCTTTGGGACAGGGGACAGTAACTTTAGAAAAATGAGACCATATAGGAGAAGTCAATCTTGTTTTTCTCTTCTTTTTGGTTGTAGAAACCGAACATGCAGGATCTTGGGATTATTATTATCTACTTCTATACATTGGTCTTGATCTAAATGAATAAATCCAGGATCTTCCTCATTTAGAGAGAAGTCAAGGTTGAAAGGTTGTGATGGTCCAGTCATTTTTCTAAATAAAAGATTAAAAAAAAACTTAAATAAGTAATTATATATAATGTGTTTTTTGTGATAATTTATATAAGAAAGGGGAGAAGATGAGACTTAATATATAATTTTACTATGTATATTATTACTAAATAAAGCTCAAAATTAAATATAATAAATACCTTTATAAGAGAGGGGAGAGCTAATGGAGAATTCCTTCTTAATTGAATCCTCCACTTTAGAGAAGTTACCCTCACTCTTCATTTCTTATAAAACTTTATAGAGAGAGCTTAGACTTTAGAATGATACTTAAGAGAGCATAGAGCTTTAGAACTTTAGAAGGAGTGTAAGAAATGAGAGAGTAGATGAGTGAAGAGAAATGAGGGCTATTTATTGAATTTTTAAGTGATAACATGACATAAAATGCCCCTTCATATGACCGTTTTATAGCAGTTAGAGGGGGTTTAATGGTAAAAAAAATGATCAAAAAACATTTAACCCCCCCCCCCCCCCCCCCCCCCATTTGGCCATTTATAGCTTGGGGGGGGGGGGGGGGGGGGGGGGGGGCGTTAAAATGTAAAAAAAAAAAAAAAAAAAAACATTTTGACCGTTTTTTGGGAGGGTGGAATTTAAAAAAAAATTTGTCGTTGGGGGCTGGGCCGTACCGCCCGCGTGCTAGTCTTCCAACCCTCGCTCGTACCAAAAGTTATGACAATTTGAAATTGACACAAGTGTTTCTACTTGACTGATTTTTGCATTCTTCTTGTCCCAAAAATTATTCCACAACTTGTACTAGGTCGCCCATTTTACACTAAACACCTTGGAATCCAATTCCATGCAAATAAATTGGCGAAAATATTTTACTTATTCACCCAAGTTCAAGAGTTTCTTTCCACTTTGAAATTTACATGAAAATAACATAAACATAAGAGATCGACGTCCTACCCGATAGTGTGTGAGTTTCCATTTTACACTAAGCATCCTGGAATTCAATTCCATGCAAATAAATTTGCCAAAAGATTTTATTTATTCACCCAAGCTCCGGACTCTCTTTCTACTTGGAGATTCTTGTGAAAATAAAACTAATACGGGAGAACAGTATCTTATCAGAGTGGTAAGACACGTCAGTTCTCACCACCGGCCTTCCCCCACTTCTTACATGTAAGATTTCCCCTCGCTTCACATATAGTTCACTACCCGTGTTTGCTAAATCTATTCTCATACATGCGAGTCAATTGAAACCCAGCCCAAATAACTGGGATAAAAAAAAAAGAGGGTTTTACAAAAAAAAAAAAAAAACCACAATAGATGCACCCTAGACCAAGAAGGTTATTTTAATTTCCCTCACACCACGCCCGTCTTCCTACAAAAATATATATATTTTTTCCTATTTTTCCGATGGTCGATATTGAGCGATCATAGTATCTAGATGCTAGGCCCTAATGTGGTCATCATGCTGCCTGCAAAAATAATGGACTAGGAAGGGCGGAGGGTTGATACCGACAATGCCTAAACTAAAGCCGGAAGCCCCTCAAAATTTTGGTTGAAGGCATATTTGTTGGTTCACTATTCTCCTCTTCTTCCTCTGCAACGGCCTTTTATGTTCTTTTCATTTTGATCTTTTTCATTGGATTGAGTTTACGAAAGAGAGGAGGAAGATAATTAAAACATCATGGTTTTTGCGATAAGAGCGAAGAAAACTAAAATGACCTTTTCCACTTAGGGGGCATATAATATAATTTATTTCTTTTTAAATCCTCTAAAAAATAAAATAAAATAAACACTCAAATTCCAAACATTAGTCGCTCGACTACACTTTGGATGAAGAGCTACGTGCACCACCGCCAAGGCGCCAAATGCTTAGGCGGGTAACAAGAGTCCCAAACGAGAAGAAATGAGGCGCATTGTCTGCCTCCCAGATACCACATTTTCATAACATCTAACCTGAATTATCTATATTTTCAGTAAAATTTTTAATTATTTTTATTTTTGTGAAGAAGCAGTTACCAAACATGTCAGAGTCAGCAGAATCTTGGATTGCAAACGCATCCGGAATCTGATGTCAGTCCAATCCAAAAAGGTTAGAGTAGAACGCCCTCCTCCTCATCTTTTTCTTCCTAACAAAGGAAACAAATATACATCCAGGGAATCCCTGCAGGAAAGAGGCTGAGACCCGTTTCTTTCTCTGCTCTTTTTGATGCAATGTGAGTTTGTTCTCCATCCTCCAATATTCTCTCATGCCATATCATTGATTTTTGATGTTTTATGATCTGGGTACTGTTCAAAATGATATTTTTTTTCTCATTTAGTGAATCTTCTCTTATGTAATCTCATTGATTTCTGATGTTTTCACATCTGGGTTCTGTTCAAAATGATCTTTTTGCCATTTAGTGAATCTTCTGTTATGTTGTCTCATTGATTTCTGATGTTTTCTCATCTGGGTTCTGTTCAAAATGATCTTTTTGCCATTTAGTGAATCTTCTGTTATGTTGCCTAATTGATTTTTTTTATTTCTTCTCATCTGGGTTCTCTTCAGAAAGATATCTTTTGCCATTTAGTGAATCTTCCGTTATGTTATCTCATTGATCTATGATTTTTTTTTTTTAAAGTCTTTATAATGTTTTCTCATCTGGGTTCTGCCATTTTTCTCTTATATTATCTCATTGAGCTTTGATGTTTTATCATCTGGGTTTTGTTCAAATGATCTTTTTTGCCATCTGGTGAATATTCTCTTCTGTTTTGATGTCTTCTGATCTGGGTTCTTTCCAAATGATCTTTTTTTTGTTTTTCTTATTTTTTTTCCCATTTAGTTCTCCGTTCTCGAATATTCTCTTTTGTGATATCATTGGATTTTGATGCTTTCTCATCTGGGTTACCTCCAAATTATCTCATTTGCCAGGCATACAATCACCTTTTGTTTTAGTTTAACGTATTTCACCAGCTCTGCAAAAATAGTTGCTTTCTTCTCTTGCTTCTGCTTGATTTTTGCACTTCCTTTTTTTAATAAAAGAATATATCTGTGCGTGAGAAGGATCCAAAAGCAATTTACTTTAGATTGTTTTCTGTAGATTTTGGAGTCTGCTTTTATTGTTGGAAGTTGGAAGTAAGGTAAATAGCTCTAGTTGCTTGTTAAAACTACCGTTAAAAATGGGTTAGGTTTTGGAATTTTGATTCTCTCTCCCTCTCTCTATATATTTATGTATAAAATAATATGGGGATCAAATCAGGATCTTATAATACGGACTAGAGATCTTTCTCGATCAATACCTTTGCCCTCATTCTTCGAGAATAAGAAAGATCCTTTTTTATTTTGAATTTTATTATTTATTTTCTTTGATAGACTTTCTTTGCCTCTCTTTTCTTTGTATTCCCTTCCATCATTCCTTTAAGTCCCGTAGGTTTGGTCCTGTAGAATCTGACCCGCTTTCTCATCGAACAAGGGGTACGATATATATATATATATAATTATATATGTATGCGTAACATTGCAATTGGATGTATTAGAGCTAACTGTATTCATTCTGCTGTGATACAGTGTGTCTGAGAAAATATCATTCTACTTGATAATGCCCTTCCTATTTCTTCCCCACTCCAAAAATGCAGAACAGTTAATCATCTATGTTGCTGTGATTTGGTGCACGTCTGATTCCCCTTGTGTGTATATGCTTGCACATCATGAGCATGGTTACCTGACAACCATTATTATTATTATTATTATTGTGATTGTAGTCTTTAATTTTAATGCTGTAACTTGTAACTAATAGGGATCTTGTTTGCATTGGCATTTATAGAATTACAGCGGTGAAAGCTGAGCTATATACATTGGAAAAAAAAAATCTTTTGGTTCTGTATTGAGATGGAAATGAATTTTGGTGCGGTCTCATCTTCATATGAAATACGTTGTCCGCATTCTTGGAGTTCACGACATACAACTGAGAATTTATTCATATCAAATCATTCTGCAAGCTTTGGTTGTTTTGATGAGAAAGATCGCCGTCGATTTCGGAATTGTGATGCTGGAAAGGTGATGGTTTCTCAGCCTTTGATGTCAGGGCATATCCAAGAATCATACACAGGGAGAAAAAATCTCGAGGAAGTCGTTTCGGGGTCAAAAGTTGTGAGGACATTGTTGATTGACAATTATGATAGTTACACTTACAATATTTTCCAAGAATTGGCAACCATTAATGGTGGTAAGTTATATATCCTCCTTTTCATCTTTGTGCAACCACTTGCTGGTATTTACAGGGAAAGGATCAGTGTTATACTTGAGTCACTTATCAAGCTTCTTATCTGTTTGTGTATGACCGACTCATGTATAATATTCAAACTATTCATGTGCCGGGGCCTACCACAAAATAGGTGACCCCCTAAAAACAGTAGTAGTTGGATGATCCTACCAATTGTGGACCATTCATATGGACTTCATCTTGTGTTCTATTTATAGTCCTTAAGAATTCCACTGGCCCTAACTGTATGTTTTTGGGGCACAGCAGTCCATGGTGCAGTATATGAAGGGTATATTGATCACATATATATGCCAAATATGTGGAGATAAATGCTTGATAACTATATGGATCAATGGACGAGACTCTTACCTTTTGCTGGTCAATATTTTTCTTTGCCTATCAAAGCAAAGAGAGAATATACGCATACACAAAATTACTGGGTTGGTTTGACGGCTCATGTGCTGACTTCCAAATCTGTTTTCTTTTTCCTATAGTGCCTCCTGTCGTGGTGCACAATGACAAATGGACATGGGAACACATTCACTATTACTTGTATGAAGAGATGGCTTTTGATAATATTGTCATATCACCTGGGCCTGGATCCCCAACATGTCCAGCTGACATAGGTCAGACAAATTGAATTTTGAATTATCTACTAACAGCGTTTCCATTTTTAGATTTGATTCGTTATTCCCTAAAGATCTGTGATGTAGACTTGTAGTACTTATTAATCAGTATTATTAGTTTTATACTGTGAATGGAAACTATTTACTTAATTTTGTTGCTGTAACATTTGAATTTACAGGAATATGTTTGCAAATCCTGCGTGAGTGCAAGGACATTCCAATCTTGGGTGTTTGTCTTGGGCATCAGGTATTTGCTTTCAGCCTTGAGAACTTGTATATGGGTTTGTCTTCTTTTAATAGAAAAATCAATTTAAATGCACAATGTTTGTGGTGTAGCATATCCATAACTAGAGGACCGTTTTACTATGAATTTTTGAAAAATATCCAAATATCCAAATCAGGTTCTATTTGAAATGATTGTAATGCTTGCAGCTGCTCTTTTCTTGACAAAAGTCAGACTGGTAAACGTATATTACTATGGGCCTATAAGGCTGGTGTTGAAGTGAAAAAGGCAGCTGTGAACATTTCAATCATTTCAACTATATATATACACACATGCACATAAATGCAATAGGTGTTAGGAAAATGCTGAAATAGAAAGTTATAACTATCAAGACGAATGGAAAGACTAATCTGATACAAGCTCATTCAACTTTATTCAAACCCAGCCTCACATAGTCCACAAGCTCCACTTTGACTGGGCCAGGTTTCGGCTAGATCTCAGGTTGGCTGGGTTGAATCTTGACAAGTACCTGGGCTTGGCTCAACTGGATATGGATTTGGGTCCGGCTGGTTGGGTCTGGGTCCTGGCTTGGCCATGCTGGATCCGGATCCAGATATCTCTAAGCCTGCGTCACATTAGTTCTCTACTAAATCACCATCCATGAGTCCATGTGACTGTGACTGTAAACATATTATGAAAAATGCCTTGCCATAATGAATATTGTTTGAATAAGAATTGATGTCCTGATTTATGTAGGACTGCATCTATCCATATATCTATATATGTATGTGTGCATGTGTATTCCTCCATTGTTTATGTCAAGACATAGGTCAACCCTATGAGTCGCGTCGATCCAATATGACTTAGTCCAAAACTCTGTTGTAACCTATCCTTAGTTTTAGGTCTTATCTTGTATTTGAATCTAATGTACTGTATTATAAATTAAGATGAATGAAAAGATATGACAGCGAAGTTATTATCCAAAGTCTTCTGAAAGTAACAGTTTAATGGTTTGAATTATTGTTTTTTAAAATTTTCTATTGAAACAGGCTCTGGGATATGTACATGGTGCTAAAATTGTCCATGCCCCAACACCAGTTCATGGGCGTTTGAGGTATGGCAGAACCTCCATTGAAAGTTTATCCTCCTTTATAAGACACATGCTTAAAATTCATAGCAAAATAATTCTGTTTTGACATGAATCACAAACTGAAGTTTGCTCTGATGTTGTTTCTCAGTTATCCTTACCTAATAATGAAATTTTATGTTTCCCCAGAAGGTTAAGTATGATGGTGCCTATTAACATATTCCTTGTCCCTTCAGTGAAATTGGACATATTGGGTGCAATCTGTTCTATGGTATTCCTTCTGGGCGCAACTCAGGTTTCAAAGTAAGTCAGGTTACAGAAATGTTGGATGTCTTTAAATATTTTATATTTAGTTTTTAAATATTTTAATGGAAAATTGCTGCGAAGAATCATTTGTTATTTGTAATGCCACCATATTACATTTCTCATAACTTTTTTAATATTTGAATAGACATCATAGAGGTTTTCTTCCCTCTCAGTAGTCTGAGTCATTCATATGAATCCATCATGAGATGGACCATGGAGGCATGGATTATTATTTCTCCAATCAGATGATGTGGCCATTTCACGCATGGCTTATCAGAGGACAATTACAGACGTTGTTCTGGATTAGTGAGGCAAAAACTGGAGGGTTAGGATGTCTTAACAGGATTTTTTGTTTTACTTTTGCACATGTCTTATCCGTATACAAGCTATCATATGTTTAGTTTGGATGACAAAAATGTGAAGCCCAATGATCCTGGTTTTGTACATCTCCTACTGGCATTCCAGCTTTTAAGCTAGTTTCTTTGCAACTCTGCGCTGCCCCTTGATTGAAGCATATTTTCAATCACTAGTGTCCCTTAAGTCCAATTTATTGTAATTGCAGGTTGTACGATACCATTCACTTGTAATAGATGGCAATTCACTTCCAAAGGAACTCATCCCAATAGCGTGGACCTCTTCTATGAATACACTTTCCTTTCTTGATACCCAAGAACATGATGTGGTTCCTAGTGCCTTGAGTCAGACGGACCAACTGCTTTCTATCGGTCATTTTGGGAGTAATTTAAGAGATGGAAACATGTGGTCTCTCGAGAATTCTAAGGACATGGAAAACACACAAGTTCTCATGGGCATCATGCACTCCACCAGGCCTCATTATGGTGTGCAGGTATGTTGAATATTCATAGTATTCTTCTCTTGTAGGGTCTTAAATTTAATCTTCAGAAAGTTAACAGTTTGCTAAAGCACTGCCTTCCACGTATAGTAGGCCTACGATGAAACGTGTCCCTCCAAAAAAAAGAAGATGTGTTAATGGCGTATATGCTCCCCGATATTGAGTGTGACTCAAAGTGCTAACTTTATTTGGGGTGTACGCCTCAAACATGCCTTGTACGGTGAGATATGTGCCCTAAATGCAAGCCGCTCTTCAGACTTGAGGCCCGGTGCATTTAGGTGGCCCCACCCTGAGCCATAACCCTGAGGCACTTCTAGAAAGACCGAGTACAACAACCTATAAAAGGGAAAAAAATAATAATAAGAATAAAGTATTGGGATCTAACACTTTGGAAGATTTTTGGTGCCCTGCATCCATGGTAATGCCTATATGGTTTAAGCTAATTAAGCCATGGGACTTGCATGCAGGGAAATGGGCAATTCAGCAAACTGTACATCTGTTAAGATTTAATATCCTAAAATTCCTCCATTTTTCTGAATCATCTATTGTTCTGTTACTCAACTGTCTTTATCTCTTCCTTTTCTTCTCTTTTGACCATCAGTTTCACCCTGAGAGTGTTGCTACTTGTCATGGAAGGCAAATATTCGAAAACTTCAAGAAGGTGACAGTAGACTATTGGTTGAGATCATCCAATGTTCATCAAAGAAAGGTCCACCGTAGTGGTAAACTAAACTTTTTAGTGAATATTAACTGTATTTCCCTTACAAATGTAGGATTTAAGGTTTGCTCTTTGCATATTTTCTTTCTTTCTTTCTTTTTTCCAGAATTTATCCACCACATGCACATACTGGGTTTCAAGTGAAGAAATAACTGGATATGTTTTTCGTGGTTTATGCGCCCATGCATGTCAAGGACTTATCATTCAATAAATTGTGTCAATCTTGAAAACCCTTAATTAGTGCGATTACACCCGATCTAGACCATCGTGCTAATGGATCACCTCTTATATGAACCATACCCTGAAAATCACGTTGAAGATTAGAGCTTTTCAAATTCAATCAAGCACCCAATTTGGACAGTTTAAGAAATTCTTAGAGGAGTCATCCAGGAAAAAAAACTGTAATAAAATGGTTTGAAAAAGCCCATAGACTGAAGAGCAAGGATATCGATTAAAAAAAAAAACAGTGAGGACAACCAATTGTTGCAATTTTACCACTATACATCTCTGAGGTGTTTTTTTTTTTTTTCAAGAAGATAAATAAAATAAATATCAACTAAAAAGGGAAGAAGGAATCTTGAGAGCAAACGAATATTGCTTCTAGATAACTTTGCTGTGTAGCTACAATAGCTTTTTTGTGGTTCTTTCATCTTGTAACAGCTTGTGGATCCTTTGAAAAATATCTTGGGCTGATTAGAAGTTAGAACTTGGTAATAGAGTGTGACTACCTAAATTTTAAATTAGTTAGTTCAGCAACCTTTACTTATACCATATATCATATACCAACTCAAAAGCTTAAGCTCAAGGTGGAAGGCCCATATAGGTATATTAAGACATGTCAAGCCTATTACTTAGGCGATGTGGGATGTGAGACTTCCCAACAGATCCTCCCTCTATTGATACAAGTTTTAAATTCCTATGATAAGAAATCTTACTATAAGCCATGGGCCCCATATGATGAGTCATATTGTTGTCATGCCTCTAAGAAGGCTTTGACAATAAGGAAAACCCAAAAGGTAGACCTTTCTCATCTTCTTGTGCACACAATCATGTGGGGAGTGCCCAAACTGCATCATGGAGCGTTAGTGGCATCTTGAGTAGAAATGTCTCGTGTGGTAGATGTAGAGGGTGTGCATGGAGAAAAAAAAGATTCATTTACCACAAGCCTTATAATTTTGAAGTGCAAACATAAGTTCTAAAGCAGAGATGTTGCTGTTGAAGCCTGTATTATGTGGCTGGCACAAGAACCATCTGCGGATTTAGGAGGCGGATACATCTTTTCCTTGTCAAGGGAGGAAGCCCTTGACATGTGGTAGGGACAACATGCAATAGGAGACTCCACGCAGAGTTTGGTTCTGTCTTCCCTTTTTAGTAAGAAAAACTGCCTTTTAGTGGGATTCTCTTGTGTCGTTGTGAAACTATGGCAGTCATGACTGGTGGAATGTCCCTTGAGAATCTTGTTAAAACGGATTGAATGATGTTTTGCATGTTTAATAGTTGGTCTTTTGCCTTAATGGACTGCCTTTTATGTGCAATCTTCTTTCTTTTAATAGAAGTCCTTTACTCTTGCCTCTGAAAAAGAAGGGGAAAGAGGGAGATTTACTCTCAACTCTGTTTTAATAGAAGACCTTAACTCCTACTTCTCAAAAAGAGGCATTAAAAACGAAGATCAACTGTCTCTGTTTGAACAAGATGAACCCTTGAAGGAACCATTACAAATGACATATAGAAGGAATTCCATCTCCATCTTTAACCAGGGAAGCTTCTAGGGTCTTCCTTTTGTGTTGTTGCGCCATTTGTTCCCCCAACTGGTAGAGAAAGATTTTTGCCTTCTTATTATTTAAGCAAATATATAAGGTTTTTGCTTTTCATGTCTTTGCCACATGTGACAACTTGTCAGCTCCCTCGAGGCTTTTTGTCCCAAAAAAGTCATCATCAGTTGGTCAATCTTGATTGATTGAAATGCCAATCTTATGAAATAAAGGTTCATAACCTGATCCGTTATACTTTATGGGAGTTGACTGCCTCTTGTTTATACTCTACGGCATGCTCTATTATTTCTGACACATTATTTTGTGATATGAACTTTGCTTAGACTGGATGCAGGATTCTCGTGCCCATCAGTTGAGAAATCTGTCCAAGAGCAAGCTATTAGTTGATAACGTTGCAATGGGTCACCATTTGAATATGTGTGAGAAGGTAGCACATGCATCTAAAAGCATGGGTTCTAGATATCTGAAGTTACAGTGGAAAAAATTTGATTGCTTGGCTAGTGAAGTTGGTGGGCCAGGAAATATATTTTGGGAACTGTTCGGAAATCACAAGGCTGAAGACACCTTTTGGTTAGACAGTTCCACAACAGACCAGGTAAATAGCTTCTTTATTTTCCTCCCAATCACTTTATTCACTAGTATATACATGTGCATACGTATATGTTTATCTGCATATTCAAATTGTATAACCTCTTTTATTCTTGAGATTTTTAAGACCGTTCTTTTCAAAAAAAAAAAAACATTTTACTTTTAAGAATTATATCTTGTACTGTTTTTTTTTCCTTCTATTTTCTTGACGACAATGACAGAATTCACCTTCTAATATCCATTCCATCCTTAACAGAGCAGAGCACGGTTCTCATTCATGGGTGGTAAGGGCGGACCGCTATGGAAGCAATTCACATTTTGTTTGTCCGATCAGAGGTTGGAGTCATATTCATCATGTAAATTGTTATAATTAGGTTGATAATTTGTCCAAATTGGGGATTTACAATGTCTCTCAATATCTGCTAATTCTGCATGCCACTTCCTTTCATGTACTTTCGTGCCACATTCAAAGGTGTGTATTTTGCGGGCCCTGTCTTCTAGATGACTTTCTCTGAGAATTAGTTTGGCCTACATTGAATGTACGTGTGTGGCCAATCTTATGAGAGAAACAACCTATATTAATTAGGCCATCTAAATAAAGGATGTCACCTGATTCATTTTTATATGTGGCACACACGTGGCCATGGGTAAGGGCAACTTATGAGTCACGTGCAGAACTGGCGATTTCATTGTTTTATTCTTTCACACTTTAAGCTTGTATGCAAGAGGTAGAGCTTTACATGAGCTATAAGAAACTAATACTGAAATTGGCATTCCTGTTTCAGTAATCTGACCGGTAAACGAGGTGGTTGCTTATCAAGCGAAGATGCACTAGGTTCCGTGAAAACCACATATCTAAAAGATGGTTTCCTTGATTTTCTAGAGAAGGTATGCAACTTGTTGTCATAATTCAGTAAAAAAGCATCATGTTGATTCTGTACGTGTTTTTAAACATACTAATGGCATATGTTCTTCATCTTCTTTGTGCACTAGGACCCATACTTAGAACATATGCATACATTTATTTTTCCATGCAACAACACACATTCATTCACTAGTTGATGCAGGCCCTTTACAGTTGAAAGGGCTTGCTCTAATCCCAAATTGAAGGAATGTCCTTTGGAAAGGGCTTCAATTTCAAAGAAAGGCCTCTTATATTATTGAGGGTAGGGTATTTCCCTTTTTTTTGCCAAGAAATATTAAATATAATAAAATGGTAGAGAAGCAAAAGCAATCAACAACTACTAACCTTCAAGAGTATTATTGGCTCGTAAAGAACTTCACACAAAATAAGCCAGAAAGGGTTGATTTCATTAATAGAGAAAACTAATCAATCCATCTCCTTTACATCTCTTTTATAAGCAGGAGAAAAAACCTAATCAATCTCAACCATTAAAAAGCAAAAGTTCCGTACTAGCCAGCTAAGCATAATAAATGTAAAAAATAACCCTCAATTCGTAAATCTCTTATAACCTAATAGAGAATTGGCCCATATCTTTCTAAATACAAGTCAAAATCATACAAACTTGGGCTCGTGGAAAAGCTGATTGTATAAGCTATCAAGTGGGTCCAGTTTCAGGTCATTCTGACTTCATTTGACACATGCAATCAAGTCTTCATTAAAAAACACGAAATAAAGCCAAAGTTCCCACCCATGAGCCATGGCTTTGGGCCACTTGATTGTGACTTGTGATCAAGTGGGTCCATGTATTGGGTCTGCATTACTAGCACACATTTAGGAAGACATACTTCGGCTATGAATTATTTACAATCTTTGATGGCATAGTGTCACAACTCCGCCCAACTCAGCATCCAGCCCGGTACTGCTCCCATCCGAGCACGCTTAACTCCGGAGTTCTTATGGGATCCAGGGCCGCACTGCCTTAAAATTCGTCATGTTGAGTTAACACGGGGTTTGACGTATAAGCCCAGGGTCAGGACTCGGATATTTTCAATGTGGGACTTGCGGAGACTCTCCATTGTGACAAGGTAATCAGAACTGCAGAGAAATTAGATTGCAATGGGATGATCTCCCTAGGGTCGATTGATATCGATATATATATATTAATGATTCGGCCCAATGGATCTAGAATCATTAACATGTTGCAAGCCCGTGGTTGACATGCTACGCCCCATGGTTACGGGTGCTGCCGGACCGAGTTCTCACACATAGCTAGGTTGTGTGAGTGTTTACAGGTTTATTATATTTTAATGATATGATATTTGTTTCAGGAACTTCAATCATTTCTCTATGACAAAGTAGATTATGAAGGTTTGCCATTTGACTTTTATGGTGGATATATCGGCTTCATCGGGTATGTTGTTAAATGTGTTCCTTTATGTATTTCTTATGAAGGAATTGTATCTGTTTACAACTTTAAAATGATGTTGCACCTCCTATTTCTTACGTGCTACTGAGTTATGAATATTTTTCCTCTCTGCTACATCCCTTAGACCATAGGTAATAACATTTGGACTAATGAGTGTTGCGGTGTGAAGAATTCTTCCTGTATCAAGGTGCAAAGTTCTGTTCACTGGTTAATGAGCCTTGCAAGTTAAATGTTATGAAGTGTGAGATGAGGTACCACCATAGATTTTACAAGCACTATTTTGTTGAACAGATGATTATAGCCATTGAATAGGAGACTGCAATATAGATGCGTACAAGACTTGCTAAAATAAAGTGACTTGTAGGAGATCACAAGCCTTTCTCACAATCAAGCCTGACCTTAAAATACTCCCCAACAATCACCGAAGGTCGGGAGACTTTCTAAAATTAGAAAATTGGCCATAGTACTTCGCTTTTGACCTTAGTTGCAGGAAACTCCTATATGGGTGGCGCTCCCACCTCGGAACCTCGCTCCCGCGCTCCCATCCTAGGAACCTCGCTCCCATTGAGAAAGGAACCCACTTCCAACTAAGATAGAAACTCTTAGGCATATAAATCCCAAAAGAAACAAATATAGAAGATACCAAGTAAGAGAAAAAATTAAGTAATGATAAGACATTAGAAAAATATCAACTTAAATTTGCTTAATTACTTAATATAACCATAATATTACTTAGTCACTATGACAATCTTTGCAATTGATATGAATGACGCATAATAATGTTTACTTGTATTACATATTTTCATGTATTATTCCTAAACGTTTCTCGTCCCGAAAGAGGCTCCTGCTCCTGCCCCCCTTCGTGCAACTAAGATACAGAGAACAGCTGGAATCACATATAAAAATTATAAAATTTTGGATGTTTTGTAATTTAAGTGGTAGAATGATATTTTCTGTTTGACATTTAACTATATTAAAAGAACATAAAAATACTCATAATTTTTCCTGAACGCTCCCGACGGCGCTCCCACACTTTTGTGATCATCCGTTCCCCCGCCACCGCCCCCGCTTCCGCTTCGTGCTACTAAGCTTCCGACCAATATCAATTCAATCATTCACAGGTTGTGCAAGCGCTTCAGGATTCTAAATGAATCAATAAATGCACACATAATCAACTCAATAGACCCGCACATGTATACACACACACCACACACACACACACAACAATTCTCAGATGCACACCAGGCTGTGGGGCCTCCTGTTGGTCTATCCAAATGGAACAAAAACCAGGATCCCCCTAAATTACACTCATCCCATGGGTTTAACACCCATCCAAATGGACTGGACCTACAAATCAACTGTGCACCAATCCGAATGGACTATGAACCCATTTAACTTGTGGGGCCCGGATAAGATGAAAGATGATCAAATAGCCCCTGAACTTCATTGGTAGATATGGCCCACTAGGTGGGGCTCACATCTAGTGTGCACATGACCAGAGTGTGCATAACTTTTATATAAATATATATTATATTGGGGAAGCTACAAAACTCCCTGGTTTTATAAGTGAAAAAAGGCCCCTTTTCTAAGCCTATAAAATTGTGACACGTGTCATCCAATTTAAATGTAGATAAAGTCCTTTAATACAAATGGCAATGTCAATTTTTGCGGAGGATGACACCCTCTTCTTTCCTAGGTTATCGTAATTGCACCTATTTCCTTATCCTGAGAAATCTTCTCCTTTGCCTTTTGCGATGGAATACGTTACATGCGATGTTGGACGGTCGGATCTAAATCCTCATCAAAATTCCCTCTGTTTCGTAATCCCAAACCAAACTAAACGAATCTCGTTATGCGGTCTTCTTCTTCATCACTAAACTCCCGCTTACTCTCCTCTTTCAACTCCATTTTTTATTCTTTCTCTCTCTCTTTCTCGAAAGAAGCTATTCTCCATATCTCTCTCCTCTAGTTCCTGTTACACTAAACCATAATGTCAAACTTGGAATAATTTACATGAACAGAGTAGAATTTGTAAACAAAATTGAAATATTCACAACGCATTTGGTGGAAGAGGGTTTTGTACGTGAAGGCAAGGGTCATCTCAGATTCCTGGCCGCAATGCATGGCAAAAAAGTTATTAATGAGGAGATAACAGTTTCGTTTGAAATGGGCGGCATGAAAGCTTTTTTTTTTTTGGTAATGCATCTCGAAACTATTTTCAGAAAGTCCCCCTCAAGGTTAAAGGAAAGTATTATAAGGTGGCAGTACGACCAGCGTTATTATATGGATCAGAGTGTTGGGCAGTAAAGCATAATCATATCAAGAAGATGGAAGTTGCGGAGATAAGAATGCTAAGATGGATGTGCAGGATCACAAGGAGAGATAGGATTAGGAATGAGGAGATTAAGGACAAAGTAGGAATAGCACCGATTGGAGATAAAATGAGAGAAAATTGACTGAGATGGTTCGGCCATGCTAGAAGGCGTCCAACGGATGCACCTGTTAAAACGTGTGAAAGCATGGAGATTGCCAGGAGTAGGAGAGGGAGAGGGAGACCCAAGAGAAGTTGGAAAGAAACTATTAAACATGACATTGCCTACATGGATCTAACGGAGGACATGGCCCTAAATAGATTTGATTGGCGTTGTCAAATCCATATAGCCGACCCCACCTAGTGGGAAAAGGCTTGGTTTGGTTTGGTTTGGTAATGCATCCTGAAAAACTCGTAATGGGCGAGCAGAAAACTTGTCTGAAACATGAAACGTTTGACATGGCATTATCTCATGATGTGGTATTATCTCATTGGAGAATATGAAAGGGGCAAAAACACCCCTTTTGAAATGGGGCAGTTTAGAGAATATTCCTATATATATATGTGCGCGCTATGATATCCGGATACTTGTACAAGCCCAACATATCCATATCAGACCGATACTGCACCAGTACTACTAGGGATCAAGTTTAACATATCCTACTTATAAAGTCTTATATTTCATATAGTTCTTTTAATTAACTTTTCACTATAAAAAATGCTAGAAAGGGTCGAAACAATGATAATTTCATTGATTCAAAAGTGATCTAAAGAGAAAATTAGGACACCCGTATCCGCATCTGTGTCCTAGATTTTCAAAAATGAGGAGTCGTATTCCCGATCCCCGTATCATTGTCCGGATCCGCATCCACATCCACATCCACATCCGTTTATGGGCATCATAGTATGTATGTATATGGTAATTCTCTAAAATGCCCCACTTTAAAAATGGCCCCCATTTCCACCCCTCCTTTTTTTGGGCTCAGGGCTCACCTTGAGCCAATCCAATCTTTTCACACACACTACCCCCACATGAATTGTCACGAGTCCAAATTTGACTCATCCAACTTTTCCTCACCATTGGATTGAAATCGTAAGAAAATGATCCCTCTAAAACCAATAAATTTTAGGGTCATGGATCAAAGGGTTAGGATGATCTTATGGAGTCTAAATTTTGCACATAGGTAGGTCTCATCTAGTTCTTTCCATCCAACGGACTTCCATAATCATCATGCATCCTGGTGGGTCATATATATATAAATATATATATAGGGAGATGCTCCTATGAGAGAGAGAGAGGTGGGGGCCCTCACATTTAAGTTGTTGAATCATTCAGATCTTGTTTGATTAACGTGAGACAAGAAACACTTAAAAAAAATTAGATGAGTCTCCTATGGAAATAGGATAAAAAAATCTCCTTTATATATGCCCCCATTGATTAGATTGAATGATCTGGATTTTCTTTCTCATTCTTTTTTTCTGTTTTCTGCGTTGGATCTGAGATTTCACCTTTATAAACATCTAAAATTTAATGCCGAAAGACACAAAACCATTGATAAATGCATGTGAATGAAACGTTGCACTTTTCCCTTGAAACTACAACCAATGGATGCACAGATGTTTAAATTAGCCTTACGGTTTCTAGCATCAACCCTAGGTTAGGAAGAACACTCTCCATTTGATGCTCTGATACCAAGCTTTGTTTTAGAGGTTTAGTGAGAGATAGACAGAGAAGGGGAATAATCAAGAGAATTCTTTTGAATTTTGATAAGCTAGTTTCTTTATTCATGATATTTAAAAAAGAAGATATAACAAATCCACCCAGGAACCCATTACCAATATTAATATTGGCATTGTACATCTACACTAACTTTATGCTATGATGAATGATCATCCAACTGGGTCGTTGTGGAGGCCTTTGCAGTCAATGGGGCACCTTCTATCCCTTGTATTCTCAATGACAGGTGGACGCACTATCCAGTCAGATTCACCCATCATTATGGACTTATTGATTACTTTTAATAAGTGAATGTGGAAATATTCTTTGGGTTCATCTTTTTTTTTTGGTTCGTTCATTCCATTTTGATGTCTCACATTTTACGAAATGGATATTGTGTCGGATAAATGCTAATTCGGATCATCCATTAAACAGATATAGCCTTAAAGTCGAATGTGGTGTGGCATCTAACCCTCACAAATCGACAATGCCCGATGCTTGCTTCTTCTTTGCTGATAATCTCGTAGTGGTAGATCATAGCAACAACGATGTGTATATTCTCTCTTTGGAAAATGTAGATCGTCCTGGAAGTACTGAATCAGGACAGCATGCAAATTCAAATTCATGGTTGGATGGCACTGAGAAGCAGCTTCTAGGATTAAAAGCAGCATCTTCGACAAAGTCCAAGGACCAGAACCCATCAACAGCAACATCAACCCCATGTATGGAAGGCTTTGTTGTTGACAAATCAAAAGATCAGTATATGAAAGATGTTGAGAAATGCCTGGAGTATATCAAAGATGGAGAGAGCTATGAACTGTGCCTCACAACACAGATGAGAAAGAGAGTAGAAGAAATAGATCCTGTTGGACTTTACCTTAAACTAAGAGAAAAGAACCCAGCCCCATATGCGGCATGGCTCAATTTTTCCAAGGAAAATTTATCCATCTGCTGTTCTTCTCCTGAAAGATTCCTGCGGTTGGATGGTGACGGTATATTGGAAGCAAAGCCCATTAAAGGCACCATGGCTCGTGGGACAACACCTGAGGAAGATAAAAGGCTCAGGTTGCAACTACAACACAGGTATAAAACTATCATATCACATAAAATACCAATTTGCTATAAAAATATATAAGCACAATCCATCTAGGCATAAATATCAAATAAAGATAAGGACATATCAAAGGCTGCAGTTCGGTGTATCTTAATTTGTAATCAGTTCCAATATGTAGCACAGTGGGTATCATCTGTTTTTGCATGCATTTCAGGTGGCGATGACGTCTGTAAGCTTCTTATCCCCAAACCAGGATTAGCAATAGGTGATGATAATGATTTAGGGACAAGAAAAATGATAAAACAGTATCTCACCTTATATGTTCTCCAATTTCTATCCTAACCCAAATGCATAGAGAACACAGTAATCCACCACTGTGCCACAGTTAAAATTATATTTGATATGGGAAAATTTTAGATGCTTCCTATTTTAACTCAGTTTTAACTAATGTGGTTATTTTTTCATTCTGCCCTTTTTTTTTTCTGTTTGAACAGTGAAAAGGACCAAGCTGAAAATCTGATGATTGTTGATCTCCTAAGGAATGATCTAGGCCGTGTCTGTGAGCCCGGTTCCGTGCATGTGCCTTGTCTAATGGAGGTGGAGTCATATGCTACTGTTCACACTCTGGTCAGTACGATCCAGGGGAAGAAAAGATTGCATTTGAGCCCGATCGATTGTGTCAGAGCTGCATTCCCAGGAGGTTCAATGACCGGTGCCCCAAAATTGAGATCAATGGAGCTTCTTGATTCTCTAGAAAGCTGTTCAAGAGGTGTATACTCAGGCTCAATTGGCTTCTTCTCTTATAACCAGACATTTGATTTGAATATAGTGATTAGAACAGTTGTAATACACAAAGGTGAAGCTTCGATAGGAGCTGGTGGGGCTGTGGTCACGCTTTCCAACCCAGAAGATGAGTATAAAGAGATGATGTTGAAAGCAAGAGCCCCAGTTAGGACTGTGATAGAGTTTGAAAGCAAATAAATGCAAGCGCTAAAAAATAGTGAGAGGCCTTTGGCCATTGATTTCAGCTATTCGTCTCGGGCTGCAGCTTCGCTGGTTAGGACCAAGTGCCTACCAAACATGGGCAAGACTGCGAAAGTCCAAGTCCTCCCTGGCAAAAGAAGAGGGAGAGAGAAAAAAAAAAGAATAATAATAATTTATTTCAGTCATTTTCATCCTTTTTAACATTCTTTCCTTCCCTCCTACCAAAAAAAGAAAACATTCATTTCTTTCCTCTGGGATTCTGCTGATGAAATAATTGGATGCAAAGGATTACTATATGGGCTCACATTGTTTGGTGATTGATATTGTCAATGTTATGTTATTTTGCAGCTGTAAAACTTCTACAGTATCTGTAGTCTATTTGAAATAATGATGCAGATTCTATTACAGATCTGTTTGAAACAACCCATTTCAGTTAACATTTTTACAAATAGACTTTTTGATATGTGTTATTATTATTATTTTTTTAAAGTAAACTTGTCATGTGGTAAAAGTAGTGTGAGGCCAACTTGTCTGTATAGTAAGAGTTATATAGACAAACTTGGCCAAATGTATGTTTGAATCTTAGTAATCGAAACCTCCTTGATCCCGCTCCGAAAATGTGGATTGGCGTTTTCAGAGCAGATCCGTTCCTGGAGTGTAGTTCGACCATTTTCGTAGCGCGGTTCGAAGATGCTCGGAACGCGGATCAACCAAATATCAAGCAAACCGTGTAGAAACTTTAGTGTTATTTTTTTTTTTTTTTTCTGTAAGCTTGACGTTTATCTTTTAAATGGAGAAGTTTTTTTTAACCTATTAATTATTGTATATTTTATGTGATCAAATTGCAAAGTTAGTTTCTTTCTCCATTTTTTATACTTGAATATATGGATATGAGATATTTATATCCATTAGTTAATTATTTATAAACCCACAAGCACTATGTTGTACAAGTGCTTTGGAAATATAATTATTTTAAAATTTAGCACTTCGGCGCTCCCACTCCACGTTCTGGACACTTAGGTTTGAATTAGTTTTAAGTAAAGATATCCAAAAATAAATAAATTATAAATTCATTTTCATACTTCTTTTAGAGTAAAATAGTACAAAAGAAGAAAAAAAAGATTCCAAACATAAAAATGCAAATCTTCATTTTCAGTTTAAGATGTTCTAGATGTAAACAAAATAGTGCAATAGACTAAGAATATAAGGGTGGTGAGTTGCAGGTTTCTGACTTCTGAGTAAGCCCACAGAAAAACCGTGTTGGTCATGTTCAAAACCTTTTATATATTGGGTGATAGAACTGGGTTTCAGCTGGTTTTAGTTAGGTTCCAGACAATGCCCAAAGAAAGATTGTTATCACTCATGGCCACAGAGGCCAAAAGCTTGTCCACAGGTGCGGAATTCATGGGGATCCAGATCCCCTTATTCGTCCAAACAGGGGAACGATCAGGGGCACACGCAAGGGGGGTGGAAATGGGGTGATTCTCTTTCCTACGCCCCCTCAGGTGTCGCCCCCTGATTCGTCCCAACAGGCGATCTGTTTCCAATTCATGGTGGAAGCCTAATATAGGCATAAATCCATGTGTAGTTGGACATCACTGCCTGACCCATCTAATAATAATGTTCAGTAGTCATTATGGGAGCATCAAATGTGAGTTTGGGACCCATCTAATTATATAAATTTTTAGTGAAAGTCATCTAACGTTGTAAATCATGGTGGGACCTTATGTAATGCTGTTGATAATAATTGTGGTGGAATCCACCTAATATAGATAATGACAGTGTGACCTTTTTTTTCCATAAAGATGAGTGTTTTATTTTTTACATGCCAACGCTGGTTGATTTTGACCTACTCAATTTTAATTTTGACCATTTCAATTTTAATTTGACCGAATATCTCAGTTTTGATGATCCAGTCTCAAACAAAGAATTCTAGTTAGTTAGGAACTAATTATATTAGATTAGACTTCTTTATTTGCTAGTGTTATGACCCCTTGCCCAACTTGATTAGATATCCTTATATTGTTGCTTTGACGTTAATTTCTTGTAGAGACATGGAAATTATTTTCGTTAGCTTGCTCAATAATTAGTAAGAAAGGGGAGATTGATGTGTAAGGAAATTACTTTTAGGTCCATTACTTGGACTACAAGTCATTACCTTTCCCGAATCGTGGTCATTATAGGAATCTCGTTTTCATAGGATACATGCTATCTTTTACTCAAATACGGTTTCCTAATGAGATATATTTCATAATATTCTCTACCTTGATGGACGGTTGAGATTAAAACTAATGAATCATAATTGAAAATTCGGTCCTCTCTCCACCTATTAAATAGAGTCTTTCCTCCATCACAAAGACTACTCACGAAACTCAACACATTAAGGTTTATAGGCAAGGAGAGAGAAATCGAAATTATTCCCCTAAACTCTTCTTGGACGGATCTCATCATCAATCAACAACAACGTCAAACAGCAGGATCGGAAAGCTCTCTGCATCAGGATGTCTGGAGGTAATCTTTAATCTATCTAAGATTAAATCCTACATTTGATTATCATGATGTTCTCGATCTTAGGGTTCATGTTAATAATAGACTAACATGATGAAGATGTCGAACATAAGAAAAAAGCAGGTTGGTTGAAGTGGATATTTGCTTTTGGAGTGCTTTTTGCCGACAAATGTCAACAATATTGAAGGGAATATTTTATATGACAATGATTCTAGTTATTACCTATTGAGAAGAATATTGACTCAAGAAGCAACATATGCAAAAAATGGATATAGCAAAAATGAGAATGTTGAGGTGAATGTGCAGTAAAACTAGAAAAGATAAAATTAGAAATGAGCGATTTTGAGAGTATTTAAGGGTATCATCAATAGGAGATAAAATTAGAAAAATTCATTTGAAATAGTTTGGGCATGTCCAACACGGGCAGACAACTGTGCCAATAAGGAAATATTTGGCTATGCAGGTTGATGGCCCACCAAGAAGATTGGGGTAAGCCAAAGAAGACGTGGATGAATATAGTAAAACTAGAATTGAAGAAGTGTAATTTATCTTAGAATTTGACTAGAATAGATCGAAATGGAGAAATAAATTTTATATAGCCGACTCTAATATAGTTGGCACGTGGATTCAATTGATCCATGTTCAATACCCATGTAAGTGAACATAATCTATGTATCCTTTGCTTTCCTTTGAATTTGTGGTTGCTTAAATCCTCGTCTGTCCAATCACAGTCAAAATCGTGTAGGAGGAGAACCTCCTCGGCCACTTGGTAATTTAGAGTTTATGACCACTATACCCTTTGTAATTATATAACATTTGGTTTGACCAATATAACCTTTGTAATTATATTTCATTCCTACTTTTAGTTTCTCATCACCAATACTTGGTCAAAATAAAAATACTTAACGTATAAGTAAATAATTTTAAGGTGGGACTCACTTTGATTAAAGTAAAAATTGACCATGGGGAGTCTTCTCAATTGAATCAAACCTGTGTTACTTCGAACATAATTAGAATCATACTCCTGTGTCTGACAGATCATGCTTCAAAATACTTGATGTACATCTGTGTTAGATTGATCATAATTGGAATCAGACTTGTGTTGGGTTGATCATGCTTAAAAAAAAAAAAAAAAACTATTTGATGTGTAACAGTGTTAGATCAATCAAAATCGAAATTAGGTAGACTTATATTAAACTAGCAAAACATGCCCGTGCTAGAAATATAATTCACAAAATTATAGAAAGATTTTAAAAAATACTTTTTGGTCCATGTTTAACAATTTCTATGTGGACCCTTTTTATCATATCTAAATGAAAGCTCACATTGCAATTCCAAAAGATGGCCCCATGATCTAATTCCTATAAAAGTGTGGGACCTACGTTGTAATTTTTAAATGTGAGCCCCATAATGTAGCTTTTAAGAGTGGGCCCCATATTTTAATTTTTAAAGGTGAGCTCCATGTACAATGATTTATAAAGGTATGAATATGTTACAATTCTTAAACCCATACCACTTTATTATTCTTAAAGATAGGGGCCATCTGGCCATGCTTATAGCCACAGAGGCAATCTCCATGTCTTACATCTAGTAGATGTGGATCCTTGTTTACAACTCATGTGGAAAGAGTCAAAAGAAGATTACCGAAGAGAGCTGCTAAATGTACACTGATTTTTACTTTAAAAAATTAACAAAATTACTTTTTATACTGAAGAGAGCTTCCTCTACAAATCCTTTTTTTTTTTCTTTTTTAGGCCCATGTTGGGCACAAGCTTCTCACACTAGTTTTAGAAAAATAGTAGACTAATTGTTCAAGTTTCAAAGTTTTAATTGCCACATGTCAGGTTGATATCAAATCTCCTTATAAAAATATATTATAATATCTATATAATATGGCAGCTCAGGTTTTGAATCATGGGATATTTTAAGCCCTTGGATCTATGTACATAAATCCAAGGGATATTTTGAACCCTTGGATTTAAGAAGGGAATGCAAAAGGGGGCAGTAAGTTGAAATTATTTACAGGTATTGCCATCCCTTTTTCATTTCAAAGAAAAATGACTAAAAGTTGGATAGATTTACAAGTTTTTGCCATCTCCATTAAAAGCAAAAAGGTCAGCAAGTTTGAGTTATTTACATGTATTGCCATCCCTTCTTCATTTTTTTTTTAAAAAGCACTTCTTCATTGATGATGAGATGGGACCAAGATAAGATGAGATGAGCAAATTAGGTGAAAGATTTCATGAATGAATGAAATTATATCATTTGGCAATCAATTGGATTTTTTTTTTGTGGAATCCATTTTATGGTTGGACTTGCTTTCGAGACGCATGGAACCTAGGTTCGGTCGGTTTGAGGCACATCCAGATCCGGTGGTGCGTCGTGCCTTCAGGCACGGAAAATTTTTAGTTATATAGTAAAAGACAGCAGCCCTTTTCGTGAGGGAACGACACATGGTGCATCCTCAAACTTTTTACAACGCTATATTCCGAAATTGCCCTTCTAAGCTTCCCTAAAATTTCTCAATTAAAATCTCCTCTAACTTCTCTCTAATTGCAACATAATCTCTTTAAGATTCCACCCCGAAAAAGATCTTTCCTAAAATCTCTCCACTATTGACCCACCCTTAGAACTTATCCAACTCACCTATTGACCCACCCATTGAAACTAACCCTCGATTTGTTCAACCCACGAACTGAGCCCATCAATCTATATATTGCTCCATTACCTAGACCTACTTCATCTACAAGGACTTTATGTTTTCTTTGAAAAAATAATTCTTTAATGGACTCTTGGGTTTTGGAACTTTTTTATTTTAATGATCTTGATCTACAAGAGATTGAGTCCTCTTTTTTTTGCAAAACATGACAAAAAGCTGTCATCACTCATAGTTGAGTCGTATTGGCACCTTGGTGTCACATATATATATATATCCAATGATCGATTAATTAATGGGCCTTCAAGTTGAAAGTATCACTCCTAACTAGTAGGTGAACCTAGAAAAAATAATAAAAATAAATAAATAAGGCAACAAAATGAGACATAATAAGTTACGGAAGTAGTCGTTTTTTTACCATGAGAATTTTCTTAAAAAAAAAAAAAAGACCTACTACCCTTGTTCGTTTAGAGTTTGAACCCAATCAGTATTCTAATGGATTATGATAAAGTATCTTTAAGATAAGCTTCATGAATTCAAGTTTCAAACTAGGTGATTTCCTTAGATTAGGAAACCCATTCAGTTACTATTTAAAGTGGTATATTCTCTAGGCTTATATGAAACAAAAAAGCTTTATGACTTGTGTCTAGAGGAGGAATAAAGGTCAATTTATGTAGAAAACAGGTATGTTGTTTCTCATAGCTGCAAATATGCCTCCATTGATTTATGCAACTCTACAATTTATTTCTAAAATATTGTTCTGAGTGGCTTTTAATAGTGTGTTTGCTTATTTAGTTAAAATTAGGTTTTATAGTTGTGTTCAGTCTTCAAATAATTCTGGATGCCCGTTTCATGATTCTCATCATTAAGCTCTCTCAAATCCAAGTGGATATGCATGTGCACCGTTGTTGATAAGTAATGAAGTCACTTCTAACGGTGTGTGTATACTTATTTCATAAGATTAGGTTTTTAAGTAAGTTATGTCTTGTTTTTAAAAAAAAAAAAAAAAAACACTGTAAGACTAGGTTCTTTTAAGTCCTTTTTTTTTACCAAAAAACAAAAAGCCCATTTGTGATTCTCATTGTTTTGTTGTTTTAATGAACTTGTTGGCGTGTCTTTGTGTTAAGAGAAAACCTAAATATGATTTTTAGGGCCTATTTCTTTACTAGATTTTTCAGCAATAATTTGGTGTGTTTGGTGATTCATGACATGGTGTGATCTTGCCCCCTATTATTTGCAAATGTCATATTTCTTCACATAATTTCAAAATCTTAGCCATCCTAAAGATCTTAAAATGACCTTTGAGATTCCTGAAATTCCAGTCTTTTTAGTTTTTAGTGAAATTTCTAAATGCTCAAGTGCAGGAAATGATTTAGAACACTGTGTCCGAGCATTTAGAAATTGAATCCAAAAAATTCTCCAAACATAAATTCTTTGAATTTTAGGAAAGAAACAAGCCTTAGGGCATGTTCCTTCTCAAGATTTATGAGAACACTATCCTAGATAAGTTTGGAATTCTCTACATGATGTCCCCTTCATGGAATTCTAAAATCCTCATTGCCCATCCAATATTTCGAAAATGCCGAGATAGGGACTTTGAGAATTATAAAGGCCAGAGATGACTTTTTTGGTGGGTCAATACTAGAAGAAAAACAACAATTTGACGGGATAAGTTTCATCAATGGAAAATGCTAAGGGACCCTTTGGCAATTTACTAGGTTGTAAAAGTAATGTTAATCCTCTACCTTCTCAGACAAGGAGTCACATCAAAATTATACATCTTTATTATTTTTTAAAAAAAAGGACAAGTAAAAAAGCATTCTCCTTTCTCCACTAAATGACAAAAAGCCACTCATTTTTTAATCCACTGTTATTGGGCGTGTTTGGATGTAAGGTGAGGTGAAACATCAGAGAGAATAAAATATAAGGGGTTATGATGGTTTTTTATTTTTAGTTATTTAGTATGAAATCTTTTTAACTTTTTGTATAGAAAAATGGAAGATTTTTTTTTCTTTTAGTGGAGAAAGGAGGTTGCTTTTTTTACTTTCTAAAAAAAATTTGGAGGGAGTTTTGAAATTATATACTTTTGATATGACCCCTTGTCATTTCTTGTCGAGATTCACTGAAATAGTTAAATATTTTATTATCTCTTGATTTAATGCCTTATATAACTTTTACTTTAATAGTAAATTACCAAACTGTCACATCGAGACAAAGCAATGTTTGGAATGAAGGAACCAATCTACCTAATAGAATGAAGGAATTCTCTACATGATGTCCCCTGCATGGACTTCTAAATTCCTCATGGACCATCCAATATTTTGAAAATGCGATATAGGGATTTTGAGAATTGTAAAGGCTAGTAGTGACTTTTTAGGTCGGTCAATATTAAAAAACAAAGCAATAGTAAACATTGTAACTGAGAAATTGACATAATAAGTTATATTAAGCGAAAATGTTGGCCCGTTTGGCAATTTACTAGGTTAGTGAAAGTAATGCCAAGCCTCTATTTTTTTAGACAATGGGTCACATCAAAAGTATGCATCTTCAAAATTTTCTCTTTCTTTTTTTTTAAAAAAAAAGAGTAAAAAAGCAACTTCCATTATCAACTAAATGACAAAAAAAAAACTCATTTTTTTACACAAAAAGTCCAAGAGATTTCATATCAATCTGCTAAATAAAATACTATCATAACCCATTATATTTTATTATCTCTTGATTTAATATTTTATATCACTTTTATTTTAATAGTAAAATGCCAAAACTATCACATCCAGATAAAGCAAAGTTTGAGTTTGGAACGAAGGAACCAATCTACCTAATACAGTCATCCTCTTCAGAGGTGTGATGGAGAGATTTTTTGGGAGACCAAAACTGTAAAGCAGCCTTTACTACTTTAGTTTCTTTTCAATACTGCCCTCTTTTTTCTCACTTCCTTTTCTAAATTTGTGAGAATGAGCCCACCAATGTAAAATATAAACACTCTCACTCTCTTTTCAGTCTTGTGACAATGGGCCCACTAATTGGAATACGGACTGCTTGGAGGAAAATTATATTTGCACCCACCTTTTTTTGCTGAACTCACCTACATGTGTACAATCCCGACAATTTTTTTTCATATAAGTGGGTTTGTTCAGAAAAAATAGTGGGCGCAAATAGAATTTTCCTCACTTGAATGCATGCCCTTCTCTTTAGTGGGACATGACCAAATTTTACTCTTTCATAAATTGGCCCCACTATAAAATTAAATTTGTATAAAACACCATAAGATTATACATTGTAACCCACTTTCCTAGGCATGTAGTTTTTTTTTATATGGAAAAGTAGATTATTTTAAGAGAAACGAATTATATTTATTTGCAGTGGCAAAATTTCTAGGATTGAAATGGACTCGGCCCTAAAAAAAAAATGTACCTTTATGATATTTTATGTTCAATCTCATAATGGGCCTAACTTATAATGGAGTAAAATTTGTCCAAAATTACCATACAAGAGGATTTCAATAGGTGACAATGGCCCCACTATTAAATAATTTGTTGGGAGGGAGAGAAAAATAAAGGGGCAAACATGGAAAGGGAGTAACAATAGTGACCTTCCTTTTTATTATCTAAAAAAAATCTCTCCATGATCTTCATCTTCTAAAAGAAGCAAGAAATCCAATGGCTTTCTTTCATTCCATCTTTTCATATTACCCTTCGTCTCCCTACAACTTCCTTTTAAAAAATGTCTCGAAAAAATCCCTAACGTAATAAATTCTTGCAAAAGAATACCCCGAAACACGTTCTTTTTTTTTATCACCTAGTGCATCTCCCCCAAACCCAGTCTATGATCCACACTCGATTCTAGAAAGTCAAAAACCAATCCATAGGGGAACATGCAAACTCTATTATCCACATACAAGGATAAAACTATTGGAGGTGGCCAATGGACGTAGGTGTCAAATACAAGACCTCTCAGTTTCTTGAGTCGCAGAGTCTACCACTTTGTGGTTAGAGCGCCTGTTTCTTTAACAGAATTTCTAATTAAAATTTTTGATGTGGATATTCAAAAACACCGTCATTCCAACACCTAAAAAGCCAAAATTAACTTATGAAATTCTCAAAAACGGAAGAGTAGTATTCGAGAATTTCACTTTTAAGGACAACTTTTGTAAAAGTGTCACGCTACATGGACTAACTAACCCCATGATATCCATGGGGATATCATGTGACATGATATCATGTGATATGACATGATATCCCCGTAGTTATAATGGGGCTAGTCCATGTAGACTTTTTATTTGTAAAATTTATAAATACTCCGTATCTGCCACTAAAATAATAGTGCCAGGCTGGATGTGTGCAGAACCAGGAATAGCATGTATATGACCAGGTTGTGGATTTTTTTCCCTTAAAAAAAATCAGATATGACATGATAATGATATCTCACCTATTTTAAAAGCAGTTTCATAATATGGAAGGGCATTCTCGTAATTCCACTCCACTGACACCGTGAAATTTGAAAAATCTTTGGCGATTCGTTTGCCGATAAAGGTGGGAAAGTGGGTTGGGTCTCTATTCTATAAATTGCCCTTTCTCTCTCTTCATCATCTCTCTATAAATCTCTTGATAGATTCTAGGGCCTCTCTTTCTTATCTTTCCTTGAAGAAATCCCAAAAAATACTGGGATTCTTCTCACCATATTTACCACCTTTCCCCATCCCTACCAGCCTCCTCTATGAAGATTCGGGTAAATCCAAGACGCCCTTCTTTGTTTTAAGTTCTGATTCTTGTTTTTTTTTTTGTTCACTTTCATCATCATGTACATCTTGTTTCCATGTTTGTTGTTTGTTATGCTTTTGATTTTGTGTTCTTTAAAGTTTTTGAATGTTGCAATTATGGATTGTGTGTTTTTTTGATGTGGCCATGGATGGTCCATATTCTAGGGATGGCGTTGGTAATATTTTCGTACTCAAAATTGAGTGCCACACGGTCTTGAATCAAGTGAATTCATGTGATATGTGATCCATGATCATTGGTATTTAGAGCATGATTGCGACACCATAGGATTGGATTGGTTAAGTTTGTGTGAGTTCGAGTAACAACAAAGTTATGGTCATGACCATTCATAGTTTTGGGTTTAGGGTTTGTATGTTGTAGCACTGATTCTAGGTCCAAGTACTAGATTGATGTTGGGAAGGAAGGGGTAAAACCGGGTGCCACACGGGTGTGATCCATGATTGTTTGTATTAGAGCATGGTTGCGATACCTTGAGAAGGCAAAGCGCATAAGAGAGGTTCACCGGCATTGAGCATGCATTTGTCAAGGCAAATGATCATATAAATGCGTACAAGGATTGTTGAAACTCCATTCTTTCGATCAATGCACAAGTGAGGGAGGTGGTCTCGGGTAGATCTTCACACCTTTGAAAGAGGAGCTCATAAGGGAACGAAGGGTGGAAAGTGTTCTTCAAATCATAATGACACTCTTGGCGGGGCCGGCTCAAGACAATTTGAGGCCTAAATAAAAAATCCTAAATGAGGCCTTTTTTATTTTTAATATTTTATTTAAAATCTATTTTTCTCGCTTTTTGTGATGCAAAATTACTAATTAATTCAGTTGTTTTTTGGAATATGAAAATATTAACAATTTTGGAAGTTGCTATTATGGGGCCTTATATTTTGTTATTAGTAATTAGGTCACAACTGTCTCGGAAGCTAAAGTTTTCAAGCATTGGTCAAACCTTTCTAAAGTGGACAGAGAGGTAAAATATATATATATATATATAGAGAGAAAGGGCCAGGAAGACAGAGAGGTAAAATATATATATATATATATATATAGAGAAAGGGCCAGGAAGACAAGACAAGAAATGGACAGATATTTCTGCGGTGGGTGATCTAGAGAATTGGTTAGGCAAGAGGAAATGAAGATCTTGATTGTAAAGAGAAAGTTATTATGGGGCCTTATTTTTAGGGAGAAATAAAAGGATGTCAGTTGTTGTTTTGGAATTTGAAAAGATGCCAGTTGCTATTATGGGGCCTTATGTTTTGCATTTTTGGGGCTATATTTTTTTGGGGCCTAAAGCAAGGGCTCTCCTTGCTTCATGGTAAAGTCGGCCCTGACTCTTGGAGAAGGGGTGCATATTCCAAAATCCAAAGCCGGGATCAAATTGTCGAGGGTTCCTTATTAATTTTCTTATAAAATTTTGGAAAACCCATGTTTGGAAATTTTATGTCCCTAAGGATTTGGGCTAGTGCCCCCATAGGATTTTAAAAACCCTCATTTTTGCGGATTTATGAATCGATACCAATTCTTTTTGAGCTATATGCATGGATATGCACCAATATCAATTTGAAGTCCTCAATTCTACAAATCCTTAATGAGGAATCCTTGTTCCAAGGGTAGTGAGAAATCCTCAAGTCTGTAGATTTCTCATGGAATCCTCACTTGTTACTAAACATGTCCTAAGTGTTTCAAAGTGCCTGAGATACCAAGGAGATAAAGACAGTAATTTCCCTCGACATATCGAGAATTACTTTTAAGGCAAGGTTGGAAAACTCGTGACTCAGAATCGACTCGTCCATACTCGGATAGAGTCAACACGGAGATTCAGTTGTCATGTTTTCTTTTAAATAATTTGAATTTTTTTAAAAAATGAATCCATTACTTATAAAATATAAAAAATACATTTATTTACATTCATTCATGATAATCAACTCAAATTAGTAAATTTATATATGCAAGAAAAAGTACTACAATAAGGAGAATGAAGGGAAAAATATTGTATATTATATATTTCGTTAGTCCTAAGATTGAATATAAAACATCAAATATAAGTTTCAAATTACTTTCCAATCATCATTTTTAAATTATTGACTCCAAACCTCATGCATAATTGCATATAAATAAACTTTAATTGTTTGAAATTAGATATGCGCATTAAATGGTTCAGAATGCAAACAACTTATTAAAATAAGACGACTTAGCCTAGTCTCTCCAATTTTTAACTTGGTCCTTTGTCAAAATGAGATGACTCGGGAGAATCGATGGTCAACTCGTAGAGTTCTCCAGTTCAAGGTGGCTAAAGTCGATGGGAAGCTAAGGTCGACACAACTATTGTATACTTTGTGGATGATGCCATGCTTTGGTGGTGGCACCAGCCTTGTGAGATTGAGAAGGGCTCTCCGTGATCAAGAACAACTTCAAGAGGGAGTTGAAGTTGCAATTTTTGTTATTGAGAATTTGCTTTGGCAAAAAAGAATCAACACAAGGAATTGCATGAATAGGTATAAAATTTACTCAATGGAATTCATGATTCTTGATAGAAACTAGAACGAATTATATATGGAATCTTTTTATTTAGTCTTTGTATATAAGTTTGAAGGCTATGCTGGTTGATGGCTTATCAAGGGGAGGGGGAAGTACAAAGCAGATGTGGATGGAGGTAGTAAAAATATATCCGAAGACGTGTAACTTACCTGAGGATTTGACTCGGGATAGATCGGAATGGAGAAACAAAATTCATGTAGCCGATCCCAACATAGTTGGGACAAGGCTTTGATGATGATGATTGATGATGATGATGTTGATGGATATATTTTTAAAAACTTATGTCTTTCGCTTATGGTTGAAACCTCAACATCCATGTCGCTCAAAATGTATACATGTTTTAATCTTAACTACAAATACTTAATAAAAAGAAAGCTGACCAAAATATCTATAAAACCTTTTACTTTATTGTATTCTATTAGAAAATGGACCATAACTAACTATATTTGTTGGATTTACACAAAGTTAAGTCTTGTTGGAAAGATAATTGAATGGTTCAACCTATGCATCTGGTTTTGCGTCATTTAGATATCATTGAACATGTGAAATATGTCCATTCATAAAAAGAACAAAAGTAAAATAATAATGTTATCACTCCTCAAATGGAGAACTTAGTCTCATGTGTGGACCACATGTCACCTTCTGCACTTTCTTGGTGAGAGAAAATTTATGTATGTTTTCTTTCTTTTCAAAAGCTTGTTTACGTTTTCCTGTTTCTTCTTCCTTGTTTTTGTATTGATACCATAATTCATTGCTGACTTACTAAATCTTATGTTCCAGGTTTCGACACATGGCATGAAGTTATGTTAGTGTTTCTTTTGTTCCCCATGATGCTCACCTTTTGACATGTGTATGGGGTTTTCATTAGGGCTTTGGCCTTATAGCTTTGGACTACATTCCTTAAATATATCCACAAAAATATATTCACAATGAAATGATGGTCCAAAGTTCTCTTTCTAGTTGCATAAGCCCATCGCGATGCTTTGTCTATGATCATGGAAAGCAACAAAACTTAGATGTCCTTCCCAATTGGCCTAACTGCGGAGGGTTTTGGCACAAGTCATCAATGCTTGATGAGTGCTGTTGTGATGAATGCAAAAAGCCCATTTCAGCTAGGGAGGAAAAGGAGAATGATGTGGAGAATGATGTTATTTCTGACTACTCAATTTTTTCGAAGACCTATGCCAACCCATCTCTAATTAAAGATGTTAGTGAAACTTTTACACTTAATAGTGATGACAATGTCTACAAGAGAAGGAAGCACTACGATAGCAATATTGATCTTTCATCACTTCCGATTGGATGTGATGGTGTTCTGGCTTCTATTTTTCTTGAAAAAGCTTGCAAAAGTGATCTAGAGGATAAGGAAAATGCACCTATTTGTAGACAACGCTGTCCACAGGATCCTAGTGTTTTGGAAATGAAAATTGTTGATTCTAGGAGTTTAGATCTTGTTTCAAAAACGAAGTCCATTAAGAGGGTTTTGCCCTTCATGAAAGATGAATGTGACAAAATTGGAGAGTGCTCCTCTTTTGACATGAGAACGATGTCTACGGAGAAGAGTTGGTTAGAAAAGAAATTATCTAATTCTAGTAGAATTAGAGATCCTTTAGACCTCTCGAGTGTTGATGAAGATGTCTCATGTTCTCAAATTTGTAAATTATGTGGTGTTTCAGACAATGCACTAAAGATGCTAATATGCGACCTTTGTGAGAACGCTTTCCATGTGTTATGCTGCAATCCTAGAGTTAGAACTGTACCAATTGATGAGTGGCATTGTCAAGCTTGTAAGAAAAGGAAGCCAAAACCTTTGGTGGGTGCTACAACTGCTTGTAAACCATCAAATACCATTAGTGAAATGCCTGGATACAAGGAAAAGGCATTTTCGATAATGTCCATGTTGAATGATACAGAGCCATATACGACTGGGGTTCGAATTGGTAGACAATTTCAAGCAGACGTTCCAGACTGGATTGGTCCTATTTCCAAGTATGTTCTTCTACTTATTCTGAATCTCTTCTTGCAAATTTGAGCTAATTTCATGGTGAATAACATTTAGGTTTTGTACGATTGCCATTGTGTCATAGTTGCTAATTTCTTTTTGGATTTTTATCAGTTTGACTATTTGAGAATTTGGCCCAGGATAGACCGGAGTGGAAAACAAAATTCATCTAGCCAACCCCAATATAGTTGGGATAAAGGTTTGATGATGATGATGATCCAGTTTCAATTTGACTTTGGAGTGAAATGTTTTTGCTGGTTTGTCATTTAGGTGTTTCATTTCAAAGTTACCATTTTGGTGAACTTGTAATAAATTAAAAATATAGAATTAAACACATATTCAAAATAGTAAATATTGAAATTAACTTATATGCTATATATTTAATGAGGCACCCTAGAAAACGCTCGGGCGTTTTTGGTTAAATAACGCCCCATTTCTTGTTCGGTAGAAAGCATCCACATGCTTATGCATCATTAAATATAAGAGGAACATGTTACAACTTTGAAAAGAAAGGTAGGGAGATTTTGGATGTTTAATAAAAAATTGAAAACTATTCGCCCCAAAATCTCGGAAGTTGCGAGAAAGAAGTGGAATGGTTTGATGTTATAAAGGGCAATTTGGAGAACCTATTAATGGGATCCATTTATGGAAAAATTCAATCCAATCAAAATAAATAACGTTTTTATCTTTTATTGGCTCTCAATAAATTTCACTTCAATAGGAATTTGGCCCACCTAAGATTAAACACCATGGACAACTTGAAGTTTTCATAATTTTAAAGTGGGTCCAACTCTTATTGAAGTGAGATTTGACGATGGGCCATAACAGATGAGGCCATTTAATTTGATCGATTCAGATTTATATGGGCTCCATGAAGAGAATTTAGGATGAAAGTTGGTGTTCATTCAATGAATTTGTACGTGACAACACTCATTTTTTATAAGGCTTAGATATTGGTAATGTTTTGAAATTCATTCAAAATGAAAAGGCAGCACCCATCTAAACAAACCAATTAGGCATTATATACCCTTTCTTTTGTTGGATGTTATAACGGGCAGAAACAACACTTTTTTAAGGGGGCGGTTTATGGAATTAATCGTATTTAATTTACTCTACAAAATCGACAATGCAATATGTTACTTTTATTAAGTAGTTAGTTTGCCACACCTTTAACGCCTATAGGCATTTTGAGTGTATTGGTTAGCAACTTGAGAAATCAAAGCCAACACGTCTCGGGTTAAAATCCACGAAGGGAAAAAAGGCCCCATGCCGTGTCTTGTGTGCGGGTGCATGATAAAAAGGCTCCTATGTGGGTGTGTGCACTGTGCTCAGTGCCCCCGCCGCGCGGGGGGGGGGGGGGGGGGGGGGGGATTAATTAGTTAGTTTGCCACACCTTTAACACCTAGGCATTTTAGGTGTATTGGTTAGCAACTTCAGAACTTTTACATGCCAAATAAGTATAAGGCATGTTTAATGTGTGACAATGTGCTATTCTAACATTTATTCTTAGCTCTCATTTCTACTTATCAATGTCATAGCCTAGAATAACAATAAAAATGTTCTTGTAACCTAAATTAATAAGAAGTTTTTTCTTTTAAAAAATCTATTTTTTATAAAAGTAAACTTTGAACTTTATTACTCCAGACAAACACAAAATGGATGCAATACCAAACCCCAAAAAAAAAAACCCATCAATAATCACATACGAGCGAAAAACTGCCTTCTTTGCAAGATTGTCCAGCACATAACTTGCCTCCCTTAGAATGTGATGAATTAAAGCACCTAATTGACTTGAAACATCTTGAACCTCCTCAATCTAATCCGTCAATCTCTAAGAAAAGAAGGCTTTCTTGATCCCTTGTGAATCGCCAAAAAGAATCACCTTCAATAATAGTACTAATTCCTCCCAATTTACAACCGATCAGAAGAGCAAAAACTTTAGCTTCATTAGCGTTTGAGGAATCCACTAACCCTGAATAGCTCCTAACAGCTTTGCTAGACCCGCCTCAAATAACACCTTCAATACCTCCTTTACTAATAAATTTAAAATGACTACCATCAAAATTTAGCTTAAGGACTCCCATTAGAAGGCTCGTCCAAGAACTCTTTGCGAGGACTTCACACGCCTACCCCCCCATAAATATTGCAGCCCAAGACCTGTTAAAATCAAATAAACCAGCACCATCAAATTTCTTTCCCTTGTGCACTCTCTTGAGCGCAACAGACCATACAATGGACTCAACAATATCCTCTACTAAATGACTTTTATTCCAGAAAACTCTTATGATTCCTCTCCAACCATAACTTCCATGGCGTATCCTCCAAAGAATCTTACCACGAATAAACTTGACCCCAATATTCATCGACAAAACATATCTGGGCAAAACCCATTGGAAAGCAAACATATTAATAATATCGACCAAACATTGTGAACGAACTAATAATGAATCATTAAATGATGCATTGTTTCCTCATCTTGTAAACACATAGGATATCCATTGACTAAAAAAAAGAAATTGAAAAGAAAAAAATTGCACATTCGTTTGTATTTTACTGAAAATCTGGCCATACTCGGCTTGACAAACAGACCTAATAGGTCTATATTCTAAACCAAAATTTTTCTATAGGGTTGTTCTTCAATTTGATCATCTGTGTGTGTGTGTGGCATGCATACATATGCATGTGTGTGCTTACGTGCTTGTCGTACAAGTAGATGTTATCATTTTGACAGTAGCATTAAATGACCATGTTATCACTTTAAACTTGTACTATGGGGCCAACTTTCATGCATCCAAGATGGTAACATTACCATTTTAAAATTGCAGTATGGGCCTCATGATGCAGCTGAGAAAACCTAATCCCGATCAGTTGTGAACCCAAAACTCGAATATCTTCAACCAATAGAAAGTCACTTCAAATACAAGGAGAAAACAACAATTTCCACTAATCATCCACCATCTCTTTCTTTAGTTTTTCTCGAGAGTTGATGGGGTTTTTTCCCGCTTGCTCTCTTATCTGTTTATTTTGGTTCCACCAAGCAGATACTTGGCTGGATAATTTCATAACAACAATCTTAACTTTCTTACTATCAGATGTCTCTACAATAAAAAAACCCTTTCAACCTGATCTATCAATTTTGAAAATCCATCATTTTCATACCACCATTAAAATCAGGATTCTCGACCTTCAAATTTAAATCTAAATCTCTTTCACTTCTCCTTCTTATATTTCGATGTCTACGATATGGAGATCGGTTATGGTATGGATTTGCAAAATCTTTTTGTGATGCATTATATTCTTCATCTGATCCAAATTTCTATCCTTTTCAAATGATGGGTCTGGATCTCTATTTGTCTACATTGATCTCTTAGATATTGGTTGTCTCCAGTGGTAGAGCGAGGATGTGCTTGTAGGCGGAGTGGCAGACAAGCGATTATCGATTGATAAAATTTGGTATTTATTAATTTATTATCAATCATTAAAAACTAATTTACATTTGATTATTTTTAATATTTTCTGAAAAATCCTACATTTGAAAATATCTCAAGATTTTTGAAGAGATGATTTTCCTAATCTTTATGAGGGTATTCAAAGTATAAAAATACTAGGGTTCATCATAATGAATCCAAATTGCTCAAGATAATTTTCTCTCCTTGTTTTACATTGAGAGTTGTATCTTGACAGGATGAATGAAGAGATTGATATTTGTGGAAATTCTAGGATCCCTCTAATGGACGATCCTTTCTCTCTTTTATAAACATATTTATCCTTAATCAAGGCAAATCAAACTAATTACAATCTATCTGTTATGGAAAGTAAGCTGTACAATTGATTTGACTATATCCTAACTAATCCCACGATATGTGTAGATAAGTTACAATGAATGGGCCTGGGCCTAGTGGGCTTTATGTTACAAGTGTTAACACCCCCCCTCAAATTGATGATGGTCAAACAACAGCAATTTGCGAATCAAGAACTCATGGCGTGGCCGAGGCAATCCTTTTGTGAAAATATCCGCAAGTTGGAGTTGACTGGAAACATGGGGAAGACTAATGATCTTGCGGTTATAAGCATCGCGAATAGAGTGACAATCCACCTCAATATGTTTTGTCCGTTCATGAAAGACTGGATTCTCGGTGATACGGATGGAACTAGTATTGTCTGCATGAAGAGGGGTAGCAGAAGTCTGAGGAAACCCCAGATCTGCAAGTAAGCCACGAAGCCAAAGGATCTCAGAACAGGCAGAGGACATAGCACGATATTCGGATTCAGTGGAAGACCGGGAGACCCTTTCCTGCTTTTTGCATTTCCAAGAGATGAGCGATTCACCTAAATACATACACCAGCCTGTAGTAGATTGGCGAGTATCCGGGCATCAGGCCCAGTCGGCATCAGAATAAGCATTTAGGGTGAGTGGGGTGCCAACCGGAAAAACCAAGCCTCGTGTCGGAGAACTAAGAATGTACCGAATAATCCGTTTGACAGCAACCAGATGATGATGCCGTGGGGCTTGCATGAATTGACTAACAACATTCACAGCATATGAGTAATAGTCAAGTAGACGAGACTCCCGACTAAACGTCTGTAGGAGGTGGGGTCGGAGAGGAGGTCCCCATCATCTTTTCGTAGTTTCACATTGACTTCTAATGGAGTGTCCACAAGAGTTGCATCCTTTTGGCCGGCAAGATCAATAAGATCAGTAGCATACTTATGCTGATGTAAAAACAATCCCTTCCTAGACTCTTGAACCTCAAGACCCAAGAAATATGTTAAAGGACCCAAGTCTTTCATATGGAATGCAGTTTGAAGCGAGGACTGAAGACTATGGATCATTTTACTGTGAGTGCCTGTGATGATTATATCATCCACATATACTATAAGGATAGTGGTAGCTTGAGCAGTGTTATTTAGGAACAAGGAAGGATCATAGGGACTTTGAGCAAATCCAAGATGAAGCATGGTAGACCGAAATTTTTCAAACCAAGCTTTGAGCGCTTGTTTGAGTCCATACAGTGAGCGACGGAGCCGGGCCACCTCGTGTGTAGAGGTAGTAGCATATCCTGGAGGAAGACGCATGTAAACTTCCTCTTTAAGATCTCCGTGGAGGAAGGCATTCTTCACATCCATCTGATAAAGAGGCCATGAACGAGATGCTGCCATAGCAAGAATAGTACGCACTGTTGTCATCTTGGCCACCGGAGCAAATGTCTCATCATAGTCAATACCATACTCTTGACGGTTGCCAAGTGCCACTAACCGAGCTTTATAACGAGCAAGAGTACCATCAGAATGTAGCTTGATAGAGTACACCCATTTACAACCAATGGGTTTGATGGATGGAGGACAGGGAATGACATCCCATGTGTGATTCATTTTAAGTGCGTCAAGTTCTTCCTGCATAGCCTGCCGCCAACACTCATGTTACACTGCTTGAGAAAAATGATGAGGAATGTGAACAGAAGACAAAGTAGCAAGTAAGGATGTATGGGTCAAAAAAAACCGATCAGGGGGGCGGGAAGTCCTAGAGGATCGACGAACAGGAATTGAGTGGGGGATGTCTGGAGCAGGAGCTGGGTCAAGTGCCGAGGAAGCTGACAAATCAGGAGGGTCAGTTGCAATCGTATTTCCCCGCCGACGTCTTTCATACACAAGGATAGGCTTGATAGAGTCCAAGGAAGGAACAGGATCATCACAGAAGTCAGGAACAAGGGAAAGCACAGTAGGATTTTCATGATCTAAATGATGCTGAAAAAAATATTGATTTTCGAAAAACACAACATTATGAGAGGTCCTGATACGTTTTACTTTAGGATCATAACAGAGAAATCCTTTTTGGTCAGTCGCATAGCCTAGAAAAGCACACTTAGATGATTGAGCAGATAATTTTGTTCGTTCAACTGGGGGAAGAAGAACAAAACATACACACCTAAACGTATGGAGATGAGAATAAGTAGGATGCTTGTGAAATAAACGAAAATAAGGTGTGTTATTCTCTATACGTGGGGATGGTAGTCTATTAATAACATGAACTGCTGTGGACAGAGCTTCAGGCCAAAATTTGGCCGGAACAGATGATTCTAAGAGAAGTGATCTGACAATGTCCAAAAGGTGTTTGTTTTGTCTCTCAGACACGCCATTCTGTTGTGGTGTATAAGGACTGGATTTTTGAGAAATGATTCCTTTGTGTTGCAAAAAATTTTGAAACTCATTAGAAACGTATTCACCACCAGAATCTGTGCAAAGTGTTTTAATGGATGTGGAGAAGTGATTTTCCACATAAGCTAAAAAGATTTTAAAAATAACAAACACCTCTGATTTTGAATGTAAGAAATAAATCCATGTAAAGCGACTGTAATCATCAATAAATGTAACAAAATACTTAAAATGAGAATGGGATATGACAGGTGCGATACCCCATACATCACTATGAACAAGATCAAAACATTGCAATGATAATGATGTACTGATGGGAAAGGGAAGAGTCTTACTTTTGCTCATTTTACAACTAAAACAATCAAAAGAAGCATCTTTAAGAGAAATTTTATTATCATTAAGCAAACCAGATTTGAACAAAGACAACAAAGTACGAGAATGAGGATGGCCTAATCTATTGTGCCATAATAGGCTTTTATTTGAACTTGAAGCAGAAAACAAAGCAGAGGCAAACAAATTCCTATCTTGTGTAGAGAGTTGTAGCGGAAAAAGACGACCACACTTAGGTCCCTTCGCTATCACCTCCCCCGATGCTTGATCATGTATCACACAACCAAAACGCGAAAAAGAGACAGAACAATGGTTATCAACGAGTTAGCCAATAGATAATAAATTTATAGATAACTGAGGAGAAAGAAAGACATGACTCAATGGTAAGGGATGTGAGATCTCACCGATGGCAGTAATGGGTATACTGCCACCATCTGTATACCAAGTGGAGTGGGATTGTTTGGGTTTACCTGAGAGACCAAGAGCAGAAAAAGCATTTACCATCATCTGTTGAACCATTTCCGGGGTAAGAGCGGATGAAGAAGAAGGGTGAGCAGGCATGATGGTAGTAGCAGCAGGACTAACTGCAGAAATGGGCGCATCCAAAGTTGCTAGACTCGCCTTCTGGGAGGAAGACTGAGCACGGCGCCGACATTCTGGAAGAACATGGCCTTTGCGTTTGCAATAAGAACAGAATTTTTGATCGCATTGAGTGGAGACATGGCCATACTTCTGACAAGAGTAACACTGTACTTTGGACATGTCCCTGTTTTGCTGTTTAGGACGAGCAAGGTAGGCAGCAGTTAGTGGTCCTGAAGATATGGTTTGTTGAAGAGCAGCTTGGGTGGTAAGTCGTTGTTCCTCGCGAAGAAGCTCTCCTAAGCATGAATCAATAGATGGAGGAGGCACCCGACTCATCAGATTTGAACGAACTTGTTCAAATTCAGACCGCAGTTTCATCAAGAATTGATCCCGTTGACTAGTGGAATGAATTGTTTGAACCACCGTAATTGAGGCATCAGGGAGACTTGAGTAAATGATTTCAGTATAGTCCGTCCATAAACGGATAAAATGAGAGTAATATTCTTGAATGGACATTGTCCCTTGATTAAACTGAGATAGCTCATGTTCTAAGTGAAAATGTCTGGCGGAGTTATCCTGTTGATACACCTGGCGGAGATAATCCCACATTCCCTTTGCTGTTTTATAGGGCCGGAGATTCAGAATGTATTGTGGATCAACCGACCCCAGAAGCCAAGTCATGATCTGGGCATCCTTGGTTGCTCATTTAGAGACAGCCTTTACATCCTCTAAAAGTATAGGATCAGTTCCGTCAACATGTCCCCATAACTCTTTGCCTTTAAGGTATATTTGAAATTGAAATGCCCAGGAAGAATAATTTGTCCCATTGAATTTAATCAAGTAAGTTTCACTTTTGTGGCTGTCCATAATTGTAACTCAAAAGCACAAGATTCCAGACACCAAGAAGATAAGTTCTGATGAAAAAAACTAACCGAGTAGCTGAATATCCAAAGCTCCAGAGAGTGCAAGAAACTATTTGCAAGAGAAATATCTAACACAGACGCCTAACAGTGCATCCCAACAGTGCAGAAATTGTCTGCACAAAATTTCATCAGAAAAAAAACACCAAAAATAGGGCCAGGCGAGCTTGATTTTGGCCTCAAAATCTCTGTGTGCGGCCCACAGCTAGATCTGATTGAGAATCAGATCAGCAAAGTTCAAGGAGACTCAAAATCTCTTTCCAACAAGACAAGATGCATCCAAATCCATCCACAAACCAAGATGTTGTACGGTTGTGATCAAAACTATCTGAGAGAATTGGAAAATCACAAATTGTAGCAAATGACCTACCTCTGATCTTGAAAAAATGTTGAAAAAATCTTCAGAATAACTAGGAGAGATAGGCGACCACTGCTGTAGATGATTTGTAACATGCCATGATGATCACTGGTGGGCCACTTGTGATCATATCATCACAGACGTCTGTTAGTGAAAATTGCATACAGATCCCTGATCTGATTGATTGCAAGAATACAGTATCATCACAAACGTCTGTTAGTGAAAATTGCATGCAGATCCCTGATCTGATTGATTGCAGATCCCTGATCTGATTGATTGCAAGAATACAGATGGCTATCGACTGAACAAGAGGATCCACAGAGATAGAGTAGTAGTAGTAGTAGCTTTGATACCATGTCAGGATGAATGAAGAGATTGATATTTGTGGAAATTCTAGGATCCCTCTAATGGACGATCCTTTCTCTCTTTTATAAACATATTTAGCCTTAATCAAGGCAAATCAAACTAATTACAATCTATCTGTTATGGAAAGTAAGTTGTACAATTGATTTGACTATATCCTAACTAATCCCACGATATGTGTAGATAAGTTACAATGAATGGGCCTGGGCCTAGTGGGCTTTATGTTACAAGTGTTAACATATCTCACTCCTGTCAAAGTAGGACTTATGTTGGATTGATCACATTTAAATCAATCTACCCATAATTAATTAATTAAATTTTGCTATTGGTTAGTTGTAAGTTGTAACTGTTAGATGGGGCACAATGCTGTAGTAGGCATGGATAATTGAGCGAGCAGCATTGAAAGTCACAATTGTGTGACCTTGAGGTTGCGAGTTTTATTCATGCTACCAATTAAAAAAAAAAGGATCATCAAGTTGGCCATCTCATGCAAAATGGGGTGGCTACTTTTGGAGGACACCATTACCCTTTTAATTACTGGTCATTGGATCCAGGCAGACAGCTACATCTTTCATATGGGGCTGCTCTGATGTGAGATCAAAGCCTTAAACTGAGGTCCTTTTAACAGAGAATGCATGCTCAGCAATGACACCTTTTCTGATACTGCATTTGTATGCACGTATCACCCGCTCACACAAACTATGAATACTGTTAAAAAACTATTAGCTGCTTGTCCTTTCAGGTATCAGATGGTATATTTGAATTTGAATTAGTTATGCTCCAGAACTTAACATAATGGTCTTGGTTATTGACAGGACTTCTATTTCTGAAGTTCAAACTGATGATCGGGAACACTCCTTTTCTATTTTGTGTGAACCAGTCCATTCTGACTGTGCTGGGCCTAAGGTGAAATAAGCATTCATTTAGATAGATTACATTTCATATTTCATTGCTGTAAAAGGTGAAACATTTAGACAGACTGGGTTTCATTTTTTGTCAAGAATGTTGTAACAGGTGAAAGCCACCAAACATCAACGGTTTTTGATGTTTTTCTTAATTAAAACGCTTTAAGCTTTTTGACTTTTGCATTTCATTTGACACGGCAGTAGTCTGGCTGTCCAGATCTAGTATACACTATGGCAGTTTGTCATCAGTTTCATTTTTCGGAAATTCACAATAAAAAGGTCTCTGCGTATGCATTTTGAGATAAATAATTCACGGGTTTTTTTTTTTATATGACGAGGAACCCGCCGACCCTCCTTGCGGTTGATCATTGGTAAAACCCCAGATACACAACACCACCTACTAGCACTGTGTATCGGGTAAGGCCCCAAACAATTCGAAGCCAGGACCTCTAGCTCATTACTGGACTTCCTAAGCACACGAACAACAAGGAAATTGTTCATGCAATTATTCCACACTCTTTTTCATGCACTTATTTAGCTTTTCGCATTTGCATATTTTACTTGTTTTAATGTACCTATATTATAACATATTTCCTGGAGCCAGAAACAAATGCAGTTCCGGCACAAGTGAAATATGTTTAGTCTGTAATTTAAAAAATAATAATAATAAAAATAAAATAAAAATGTAAAGTCTGTATGTCTTAGTAACTCCTTTTGAACCTTTTCTTCGTCGTGCTTTGTTACATGTCATAACTATTTCTTGTCATCTTAAATCTCATGTAGTTTAAATTTTGTGTAGTTGAGGCCTCGGCATAGACTCAATCGCATCAAAGGTGTTGGTTTTCAATAGCAGCGGAGGAAGGCCTAGGGGAACTCTCACACCTGCGATGATCCATAAATTCATGTAAGCAAAGTCTACAAATTTTCTTTGTATTGTAAGAAAATATTCTCCTACAAGCAAAATGCATGTGCAGTCCAGCTCTATGGAGGCCCACCTTTAATCAGTGCAGCCCCTTTGATACTCTGGCCATCGCATGATTTGGCATTAAGCCTAATTTTACAATTATTGAACCTTCACTCACCATTGATTGAATCTCGAAAAGATCTACGGTTAAGATGCCATTAAACTTTAGGGTTGTTAAATCAACGCTAGGATAGTCCGTTGTGGCTAAGTTTTTGGCTTCTCCCTTGTCCATGAGGAGACCTTTCAATCTACCCTCCCATTAATAGAGATTCATCTAAGTTGGCTCCACAAGCTGGATGACATATAATTGATATGTAGTTTGCTCGCAGGAGAGCATTCACTTATATTGTACGTGTACATTGTTTTGAAAATCAAAATCATATTAGGAATTGTATTGTGAATCGTAGGATTTTTTTCCTTGTAAAATATGAAAAATAATTAAAAAACTCGAAAACAGGAGAAAAGTAGCATAATTCATAATCCGAGCATCCATGAAGTGACAAATAAGATTATGTTACAATCATATTTAGAGTATTTTTGTCATCATCATGATCAGAACCTTGTCCCATTTATTTTGGGTCAACTACATGAATTTTGATTTATCATTCTAGTTTATCTTTGGCCAAATCCTTATGGGTTACACTTCTTCCATCTAATGTCCTCTTCGGCCGACCCCTTTCCTTTGAGGGGCCATCAACTTGCATGGAGAAAGTTTTCCTCACCGGCACCATTGTACTACATCTCCTAATCATCGTAAGCATGTCTCTCTTAATTTATTATCTATTGATGCTACCTCTAAATGCTTCCGAATACACTCATTTTATATTCTATCTTTCTGAGTTATACGAAACACTCATCTTGACATTCTCCTCTTTGCTTCGCTCATTTTTTGCATGTGTTGTTTCCTTATTCTCCAACATTATGCTTCATAGGTCATAGTTGGTCGAATGAGTCTTATAAGAATTTTCCTTCAATGTTGTTAGTATGCACCGATCATAAAGAACTCCGGAAGCAAGTCTTCACTTCAACTATCTAACTCTTATCCCATGTTTTACATCCTCTTCAATTTCTCCATCCTTATTAATAATATGGCCTAGGTATCGGAAGATTTTGAGGTATCTCTTGAGCTTCAATTTTCACACTAGTTGCATCTTTTTGCACATCCTCACTGAAGTCGCAATTTATATATTCCTTCTTTGTACGACTTTTTTGAAAGCCCTTGCATTCTTAAGTCTTCCACCATTTCTCAAGTTCCATCATGTTTATACCATCTCTCTATCTGGCCACCAACACTTTTATCATTGCCAACATGAAACATCATAGTTAACTCGTCCATAATCAGTGCAAAGAGATAATGGCTTGACACTGATACATGATGCAAACCTACGGCCATTATAATTCACCTATCTCTCTAGAGGTAGTTTTCATACTTGTCACTGCTGCCTCATACATATGTTTAATGATGTCAATATAACATCTTGGGACACTCCTTATATCTAAAGGTTTTTCTATATTTACCCCGTCGTTGATTTTCTCTGTATCAATGAAGACCATATGAAGATTTTTCTTTTTTTCAATATGTATTTTCATTATTTAAGTGAGAAGATAATTTCCCTACTTGACCTTTCATTTCGATATTTAGGACATCATTGACATATCTTAATATATCATAAATGATATGTGTGAATAGTTAAATAGGTCTAAGATATTAATTTGACTAAGAAAAATTAATAAGTTTTAATGTTTTTTCTTCTCTTTAAATTAAATATTAAAAGATAAATCCTAATAATCTACCTTAGATAGGATGTTTCCTAAAGTTAAAAAGGTGTTCATTAAGGGGCATAGTTGTCAATTCTGTTTTGGCTGCCGTCTTGGTTTGACCATGTAGTGAAATGTTTCGGCATTTCGGTTAATTTTAGTATTCCATTCCGCAAAAGACGCGATTGAAAAATGAAAAAAAACAGATATAAAAAGAATACATAAAATTAAAAAAATAGTTGAATGCTAAAATAATACTAAAAATGTATACTTACATCACTTAAATTAAACTACACTCTACACTTGATCATTTTCTAGTTTTGACTATATATGAATGGAAAGTAAGATACATTGGTCGGAATAGGCTGTAATTGGAGCCAAAATTGGGACCAGAATGACCAATATTGATTAGAACGAATCTGAATCAGGTTCAGAAACTTTTAGGGGCCATTCCATTCCGCCCAAGGCTAATTCCAGAATGTTTTGGCGAATTTCGGCCGGAATAGAACGAAAATGACGACTATGATGAGGGAGCAAAAAACAAAAGAGATAATATATATATATATATATATAAAAGAGTGTATGATGAAATCCATACATACCATTGAACACTCTAGTTTTATTTATTTATTAATTTTTGATGAGGGTATTCTAGTGGCATTTGACCTGAAAAGACTAATCCTTTTGGTACATGCACAATGCTACAACACCCGTGCACTAGGTAAACCTTGGGGGTGTTGAACACACATAACCTTGGGGGTGTTGAACACACATGGGGAGCAAACCCAAGCCTCACGCCAATGAACCAACACCCGCATCAAACACTCTAGTTACATGCCTATTTCTTATTTATATCTAAATCCTCTTCAAATTGCGCAAATTCTTTAAGATGACCACAAGTTAATGATGTGTGGTCATCTTCAGATTGTATAATTTTTTTTCACGCTATATGAAATGATTTCATGTAAGATGACCACAATTTAATATGATAGAGTTGCTTGATGACCAGGAAGTGGACTATACTCAGCTTTGAATTTTTGGGAGGTTGGAGTCAAGTTGGAGCCAAAACCTAATCGTCCATCTGTGACACTTCACTAGGGTATTTTTGTGAAGGTTCTCATGAAGGAAAAATGGAGAGAATGCATTAACTTACAAAGATAATTCTGCTTCTCCAAAATCTTTTTTAGTTTTGTTTCCAACTTCCATGTGAAATGAGTGACTTTTGTCTAGCCCGGACGTGGAATATTTCAATATCAAACCAAAATAGATAGCTTGAATGGTGTGCACTAAATTTTGAGGGGCCATTAGCCCAATATATGCATTGAACATACTGATACTGGCAGCTCACCAACTGAATTGAATATGATCTTTTTGTGGAGGCCACATGTACATTAGTGCCCCAATTTCTTCCTGAGTTGTTGGGTCAGATATTGACTCAACCCAATATCAATTTAATTGCATAAAAAGGGTAAACCAAGCATAAGGCTAACCTGAACCGTAAATTCCTTGGGTTGAGCTGGGTTTATTTAAGTGAAGATGGATTTAGGAGTTTGTTTGGCTGCAAGCATTCTGAGAATTCATCACTAGGAGATTTTGGAATTCTCTAAATTATGGTTCTGAAGTGGAATTCCAAATGTTCAAGTCTACTTTAGCATTCGATTGGTGGACTCTTGAGAGTTCAAAAGGGCTAAAAGAGGCTTTTCAGGTGGGCTGGGATTCAGAATTCTATAATAAAATAAGTATGGAAAAGAGCATTGAGGCTCAAGAGACATGGCCTGAAACTATGGTCGAAAATCCCTTGCAGGGCAAATTTTTGTCAGAAATACCATCGCTGAAATTGGCCCTTGAAAAAAAAAGTCTTAAACACTGATTAGACGAATTGATTTTGACAAACATAGAATTGGCAGTTTAGGGCGTAATATATATATATATTTATAAAATTACCTTCGTGACGATATCATTACTTGCATAATGATGTCACTACTTATGTAATGATATTGTTATCCACTTGACACCCATTTTGCATATATCTCACCTAACAAAATTGATGTTTTTATTTCTCCATCTGCTTTCAATGAAGTTTCTTTGAATATTGAAGATTAAGAGAAGAAATACACGCTTCAATGGGATAAATACATTAAATCTGTTGGATATTCCAATGTTGAGATGCTATTATATGCCATGTTCAGCTGATGGAGAAATTTCTCCTCTTCATTTTGTGCTTCTCTTTCTTTGTCTTGATTTTATGCTTTTCTCTATTTTGTTACTATTGTCTAATTTCTCCGTTTTCGACTTTGTAATACTCTTTTCTTTTAATTAATGAATCTTTTCTAGCAAGGGTGCTTGAATGATAAATTAATTAATGATTCTGATGAAAAAAAAAAAAGGGATATGGAACCCATTTTTGCATCCTACAAAAATCTGGAGGATATTCTTAACCAATGTCTTCAGACATGTGGATCTCAACATTAGAATTTTCATAAAAGAAGAGAAGAGAAGAAAAGGGACCTTTTAAGTAGATATTATCCCGATGGATTTAGAGAACTTCATCGAAAATATAGATGGAGAAACTATTGCTATTGCTTGCTTGTGGGCAATGCTGAATTTCCTCATCAAATGGATGGCCCACCATTGATCATTGAAAAGATCAACTATCATTAATTTTGATGTGGTGCTAAAGTTTCTTTTCAAACAATCTGTACAAGTGAGTTCCACTTGATTCCTTGGAAAAATTTCTAAAAATTCATGGTAAAATGGGTTCCACAAAAGGATTATATAAAAAGGATAGGGGGAAGTTTATCATGTGTCATAGATGAGACCTTGGGCCCCGGTTGTGATTTTACTAGAATAGTACAAAGTCTACGTAAAGCCTTCATTTTCCAGACAAGAGGTCACATCAAAATCATTTTAATTTAAGATTTTCTCTTTCTTTTAAAAAAAAAAAATCAAAATGCTATCACCTTCATCCAGTAAAAAATAAAAAAACTCCACCTCTTGATTTAATGCTTTACTTCATTTTAATTTTAAAAGTAACGTAAAATTACAAAGCGCAAGGATTCCCTTTCCACCCAAGCAAATGGGTCTTAAAGTGGGTTTGCACTGGTTTTGGTCCGCCTTGATTATGAATATGCTAATAAGTGGGCTTGGATATCGATTTCTGATTCAGAGGATTTAGATCCAGACCTTGGTCCTCTAAAAACAATTTGGTCCAAACTAAGGCTCATTTTAAAATGCTAACTGAAATTTCAAAAGTCGTAGTGTCATCCCAAGAAGTCTAGGACTGGAGTGATCATCAAGTATTCTTGACAAGATTTACGATTTTATTTGTTATGATGATTTTTTTTTTTTTTTTTTTTTTGTTATTGTAAATCTATAAACAGGAATATCTGAAATAAAGAACTAAACCAACTACTAATGAAATTAATTAATACCAAGTAACCAAGAAACTCAAAAACAAATGCATATAGAAATTCATTAATTAATGTCAGTAACCAAGACTCAAAAACAAACAAATCGATATAGAACATCCTCTTCTGACCTACGTTACCCCGCGGCACGTCAGCAGCAAGTCAATGCTCAGGTGATACCGTGATACACTTGCTAAGTTTGCATTTGATTTATATTTTCTTATGATCCAAATTTCTAACAATCTAATTTTATTTATAGAATATACCACCTAGCGTGGCACAGCAATAGAGGGAAGCAACCGTAATTGGATGTGCACAGCAATAGAGGGAAGCAACCGTAATTGGATGTTCTGTGTGGACACCAAGGCAGTAAACATGGCCGCTCTTTATTGTGAATGCGCTTCAAAATAACTGATGGATACCACCAATTTAACACAAAAATTCCTCCAAAATATCTTCACGTCTAGTATCATGGATTTTTAGAGTCGAACCTCCAAAATTGTAATTAATCTATACTTTAGTTTTAGGATTCAACCCCGTGCAACATTAATCAAAGTTCCTACACGTCCACTCAACAGATACAATATTTACGTGGATTCCACTTTGCTTTCGTGGATTCCACTTTGCTCGTGGATTCCATTTTGCTTCCAAATGATCAAAGGATAGCTATTTATATTTCTATCCAGTATAATTAATGGTTAAAATCTGTCCATTTGTCACTTGAGGAATCTTCTAGACTTAGTCTAGAGATTTCCATAAAAATCTACCCCTCATGTTACACTTATCCACTTTATATAATAATAGATAAAGCTATATAACTATAGGCTATTTTAGAGCCTTCCATAATCTTCGGAACCCTTTAAGATCTTCAATGATCCATTAAATTTGTTTGTCCATTTTATCATAGGCGCATCCCACCACTTAGATGATTACGATGTTCATAAGATTCCAAAAAGCCTTGGACACTGCCATCATGATGCTAAGCTGAATTCAACCTCAATTCCACTTGAGGTTTCACTCGAAACACCGGGTTATGCTGGGACTACATTCTTCCTAACATTATATCAAATTACTCCGTTGAGAATATGTTGTACACAACTTGTTTGATAACATTATTAAAGTTTTGCTCCAAGAATAGAAGCAAGAGGATTATGATTTACAATGTAGAACCCACCTATTATTATTTACGGCGCTTTATTATTGTCGTATATGCGACCCACCTGTAAAATTATAACGCGGTACCTACCTTTAACAATTAGAACACGGGGCCCATGTTCATAGGATTTACAAGATGAGCCCACTTTATAGGAATTATAATGTGGGCACACTTTTTGTGAATGTAAATATGGGATCCACCTTTAGAAATTACAACATCGTACTCAGCTTTAAGAATTAGAATATGGGCCCACATTCATAAGATTTACAATGTGGGTCTGCCTTTTGTGATCATAACCATGTGACTCACATTTAGGAATTACAAAGTGGATCCATATTTTTTATGATTGTGGACACATGACCTGCCTTTAGAAATTACAATGTGGTGCCCACCTTTAGAAATTAGAATGCAGGGGCACATTTATAGGATTTTCAATATGGGCCCACCTCTATAGAAATTATAATGTAGGGCTATCTTTTGATTGATTGTGAATACATGACCCACCTTTAAAAATTACAAGTAGTGCCCACATTTAGAAATTAAAACATGGGGTCATATTCATAGGATTCACAATGTGTGCATGCATTCATAGGATACAATGTGGCTCCACTTTTTGCAATTGTGACCATATGACCCACCTTTAAGAATTATAAAGTGGGGCTACCTCTTTTGTGATTGTAGACACGAGATCCACATTTAGAAATTACAATGTCATGCCCACATCTAGAAATTAGAACATGAGGGTTTATAATGTGGTCCTACCATTATAGGAATTATAATATGGCCCCACCTTTTGTGATTGTGAGTTGTGACCAAGTAACCCATTAGGAATTACATAGTGGGGCCACCTTCTTTGGGATTGTGAACATGGGGTATATACCTTTAGGATAAGTGAGAAGATTTGGAAACTGTAAATGATCACTTTAAAATGCAAGAGATAAGAGACAGGTAGGAACCAAACTGACAAGTTATTTCTTAAAAATAAAGTTTTTTTGTTCTTTTTTTTTTTTTTATGCCAATGGATTAAGATTTTTGAATTTTTTTCGGTTAGAACAAAATTGGAAATAATGATTTACACTAACCAAACATGTTTTTGATAGCCTTATCTCGTGGGAGCATGAGAATATCGAAATAGCACAATGCCAAACACACCCTTACTTTCTTTTGCGTTGGTCATTTGCAGTTGGATTTGTCCAAAACTAACCCAGTGGGATATTGGTTTTCTCTTCTGAATGGGGTTTGGTGAGTGAAGTTTTCATCATACCCGACTTTTAACTATTTACAAATGTCTTCGAGAATTCAATGCAGTATGCAGGCTTCACGTAGGGTGAAAACTTAACCTTCCAAAGCCTCATATTTTAGATTGATCAATCCCAACAGGTTGACCCTATGATTAGCAACAATGAAATTAGTTTTTTTTTTTTTTTTTGATAATTCAGGTTATCTCCCGCCCAACCCAGGAGCCTTTTGGCCCTTATCGCAAGAGACACTCAATTCTGGACAGCAAACCCTCCTATCCACGTACACTAGATAAAACCATGAAATTAGTTGGGGCAGACATTTCAGCGGCCTTATATTTTGCCGAATTCTTGCTATAAAATCTGATGGTGCTCTCCCCATCTACTTGTGTGGGGTGACTTGGTGGCCCAATTTAGTTTGGCTGCCAAGAAAATGGTTATGCAAATTGAAGTCAGTTTTGATATTTCTTCACTCTTTTGGACCCTTTCTTTTTTATTTTATCATTGTGCCTACTGCTAGTTTGGACAAGGAAAAATTATGTCATTCCTGATAAGCAAACACGCCCTGAAGTAGTGAAGGGTCAAGGGTGGAAAGCACAGAGATTAAATTCTTAGCTTTTAATTTCATAAGATGAAGGGGACAACAATTTCCCATCGAAGTAGGGATATTTTCATCCCTTGTAGATCTCCTCCACCTTTGATCCTTCACTCTAGCCTAGAAGCACATTACTCAGAAGAACATAAGAATTCTAAAGAATTAGGCAGCAGGCTCTAGAAGGCATCAGATCAATTGTCTTGATCACCAAATAATGGATGGACCCCACAGAAAATTATTGAACACTTGAACAAATGATCCATACTTTTCCATACTTCTTAAGTGCAAAAAAAACCACAATCAAAAGGTTGACTGAAACAAACAAAATTGTTAGTTCTATAGCCCTCCAGTAACATTCCACTGATTTCATGGACTTCTTATTCATTTCTGGGCTTTTGATGATCTTTTATTACTTTGCTATTGTCTTTGAAAATATTACAAAAGTTAGAGAGAGAGAGAGTACAAAAGGTGATGACTGCATCAGAATGCGAAAAATGCTTTCCTTTTCATCTTCCAATATGAGAGTGTTGCATGATCGTTGACAAATTATGTGACCTTTTCCCTTACCTCTGCAACTGGAACATATATTACAAGCTGTTCACCTCGGTTAGTTTCATTTGATGATGCGTGATTGTCATTTCTGCATGCTTCCAACACCCTCTTCAGCGTCTGAACTTTGTCCTCTAGATGGAACAATCTCTCCAGTTCAACTAAGTAAAGCTGTTCTTTGTCACTTGATTCATTAATATGGTTAGTTGATTTTGTTTTTGGGTCCTTGGTCATCTTCTCTGAAGTCTTTCGGCATTTCAAACTGCTCAATCGCTTACGGCGCATTCGATTATTTAACCACATGCTCACCTGAAACACAATATCATTAAGCTAGTATTATACAGGAATCTCAGGGAATGGATGAGAGATAAAGCACAGTAGAGCCTTGGACCCAAAAGAATATCAGATGGGTTTGCTCATTACGTGGACCCTGGGTACTTCGGAAGTGGACAGCTAAGCTTTTCTTGTTCACTTAATTCCATACGCGTTGTGGCCACCTAATTAGTGAACAAACCAGATATTTGGGAAAATACATCTAATGAAAGAAGCCACCAGATGGATAGGTTGGATTCCAATGTCACCTCATATGTCCCACCTATGGGATGCGGGCATCATAATTTACATACAAAATAGGCAACCATACGGTATTAAGTCCATCAAGGAGATAGACCCGCATCAAAGCAATTTGCAAATCAAATTACAACTGCAGTGAACTTCCAATAAGTGGTGGCCTTGATACTCCCCCTCTTGGCTGGGAAGTCAGCTTCTTGATTCCAATCTCTTAGACTGTGAAATTTAGTATGTGAGATCCATTGAGGACAGTCTTCTGAGAACCACAGGACGATGGGTAGAATAATTTTTAGCCTTGGCAATGTCCAAGTAGAAAGTACCATTTGGTCATCCAGACTGTTCATCTGATGGCACTATCAAGATTGGGTCATATTGTAAAAACTCTAGACTATGATCATTGGTTTTAATTCCAAATGAATGTGGTTCATTGACAACATTGCTGTTCTTCAGAAGACCAATAGAGATTGTCAAAAGAGGATCTGTAGATGAAAGATCTTTGCGCACTCCTGAAAATATGAGGGCCTACCAGATGAATGTTCTGGGCCCCACTTGCTGAGTTGACAAGCGAACAGAACACTTTCATTTGATCAAGCATCATATGAGTGGCTCAATGATTAAAAAGACAAAATGGACAGCAAAGGATGACATGATAAGTGGTGGAGCTCCATGGAATGAGATACTCAGTACCTCAATGGTGTTGGTGGGCAGTGAGCCCGCTGATCTTTTTCCCCGGTTTTTCAGTGGAAGGTTAATTGATTTTGGTTTCTTTCTCCGACAAAGTCTCTTGGTGTTTTTGGATATGTGGACACCAGCTTCCGAAGCCACCAGATTAGTATCGGTCTTTGCTGCTGCTTGACCAGCATTTCGGTTGGTTCCAATTTCTGCATTAGAACCTTTGATCATGTCCTTACTGCAAAGTTGTTTTGCTTTCTCCTCCTGCAATAGGTAAAAAAGAATCCAAAGTTCCAAGCATCAAAATCTGAAAAGGAAAGGAACACCAAAGCTTTTATTTATTGCATAATTTATACAGAAACTCAAATGACGAGGGGCCCATTGGCATCAGATCAACAGACTGAAGCACCGAACCATAAATCCAACATGTACAAACACAATGCCCACTATATCAGTGTCCAAAAGTTCTCACTGTGGCGACCACCAGGTCATGGGTTCGGGTCATGTTACCGATAAAAAAAAAAAGTATTCATATTCTAGTAGAAAACTTATTCATATTCTCAGGTTGATGGTCATATATATATGGGAAGTCTGTCTTCAACGGTTCGTAGGCTGGGACGGGGTGCGTGGCCAAGTGAACGTTGATGGCCTGTCCCTTGATGGATTTCTCAGTGACATAAGTTCAAACTCGGACAGTATTTACTGTCATCTAGAATCCTAGAAACAGCTGGCTTCTTGAACAAATACTTCAGAGGATCCATTTGGGCCAGCAGCTTAACCTCGAGTGGGCCAGCATGTAATGTTTGAGCTTCTGGGTTGCCCAAACGACAGCATAAAAGTGTTTTCCAGAGGCATGTACCTCGTCTCATATCCGACTAGAGTGTTGCTCAGGTAGTAGATGGCTTGCTCTTTCTTTCCCGAGTTGTCATGCTACCCAGGACGCACAACATTGTGGTTTCGGTTGTGGGGAGAGAGAGCAACAACGGTCAGCCAGGGACTGGCGGAACCGATTCAATAAAGATTTCATATATATATATATATATATATGGAAAATATTCATGTGCATCTATCCCTCACCATGGACAACATAGTGGGGCCACTTTATGATTCATCCAAATCATCCACACACATGGAACCCCCTAAACTACAATGGATCAATTGAGTTTTCATTAATTCGATTGGATTGGACCGTTGGATTGAGGGTCAAAATTTTCCTTTAATATAAAATCATTAAATTTGTGGGTCACAGATGAAGGGGTTAGAGAATTGGGATTGACCTCAAACTTGATAAATGGTCTCATCTCATATGACTCTTTCCATCCCCCCCCCAAGTCCCATGATCAGGTGGGCCCCATTGAGTTTGTCCCTCACCATATGGTGAGGGAAGGATGCACATGAACATTGCCATATATATATATATGGCCAGCTCTCTTAAACTGAAACAATGCTGGTCCTACAAATCAAAGTCGATTATCGTTGTTTTTTGCATGATGATCGTATCCAAAATCAAGATAAATCCAATCAAAACTGGATTTTCCAGTTCCATCATGCAAAAAACAGATATAACTTTGATTTGTGGGACCAACACTATTCCAGCTTTGGATAAGCTAAGCTTCAGCTTAGGAGTGTGTGTGGGTAGGGGGCCGGGGGCGCATATATATCAGGTTTGGGGTCAATCCCATACCTCTAACCCCTTCATCCGTAGCCCACAAATTTAACGACTCGGTATTAAAGAAAAAAATTTGACCCTCAATCCAACTGTCCAATCCATTCGGATAGGTGAAAATTCAATGGATCCAATGTAATTTAGGGGGTCCGATGTGTGTAGATGGTTTGGATGTATCATAAAGTCGGACTTACGATGCTATCCCTCATCATAAAATGGTGATGGATGGATGCACATGAATATTCCTCACATATATATATATGCAACAATATGATTTCATTAAAGAAAAAAAGGGTGCAAATAGTTTATTCGTAGTTTATCTAATTTTCTAAACATTTTTCCTATAAATGGAGATAGCTCAAAATGTGAGGGCGAGCCTTGGCGCAACGGTAAGGTTGCTCCATTGTGACCTGGGCGTCCGGGTTCGAAACACAGAAACAACCTCTCTCCTTACAGGGGTAAGGCTGCGTACATCTGACCTTCCCCAGATCCCGCAGTGGCAGGAACCTCGTGCACTGGCTGCCTTGTTTTTAGCTCAAAATGTGCAAATTAAAGGCTCTAATGTTACTTGAGGATTTGAGCAACCTACCTTTCGAATTTTAAGAGCCATGTATCGAGCATTCTTGAACCACTTGCTGACCTGAAAATACCAAATGAAGTAAAACTTTGGTCAAAAGAGGGAGCGTGGAGGCAAACAATTGAAAAGCTATTTAGATGATCACATTTATGTTCAGGAAATAACAATATTTGGTCTGTATACAAAATTCTGCCCAGGTTACATATTAATAGGTGAGGCTGAGGTAGTACAATCAGTTTGCATGCAAGCTTCATATAAGCTACTATAGTGTAGACTGAATCTGAATCGCAGAATGAAGATCAAGAGGAAGAGATTCTTGTCTTTCCTTGGACGATTCAGGGGCTTGATTCATATATGAGGGAACCTCACCATATTCAGGCTTTCTTCGAATGTCTTCATTCCAGCAAGCAAGACAGCTCTGTTCAGCTAGCAATGGAAAATGAGAGTACAAAAGGCGAATGATATCTGAAGTCTTTTGTAAGATCATCCAAATAGTTCCTCTGACGGATCATATATTTCACTTAAGCACTTGACTGAATAGCTTAATCTTAATACCAAGCCGGTCTATGGATCTAGGCGAACCAGGAGGGCCTGAGACGGAAGGGGCTAGGGAGAATTACCCAACGACAGTCATCCAGTATCCAAATTTTTCTCTTTGAATGTGGATGGCTGCTGTATTTTCTTAGGCATCTACTTTCTGGCCACCATGTAAGGCATTAGGAAGGATACTCAGACACTGTGTAGAGGAAGAGTCTGGATGTACCATTTGGGGGTTACAGTTTCATCTTTTGTTCCCAATAGTGATGTGGGGAAAAATAAAATAATAATAATAATAAGTGATCCATTTCCACCTTGTACGGTTTTCTAAATTCTTCATCATCCTGAACATAATCAGGAACAAGATATAGCATTTTTCCTCCAAAAGTACTAAATTGTTTGCATTCAGGGGCACATCCAAATGCATCTTTCGCAGTCAGAGGAATGATAATAAAGAAATTGAATAACACAATAGAATCTATACTTGAAAATTGAAACTCTATCAGATGTGATTCATTAAAACCCTATCTTAAATTCAAAAGAAGATTGGCAAAAGTTCTGAGAATAGTTATCATAATTAAGGTTTCATTGAGTCGTACATGTTAGAGATTGACATCATCATTCAGGAAACTTTGTATATACCTTCTCTGATGCAATGCCCAACTGCTTTGAAAGATTCTCCTTGAAAGCTCTAGATGGGAGCTCATTTTCAGCAAATGCACGGCGAAGCTTCTAGTAAAGCACATAGCATAAGGAAGCATAAGCGTTTAGAATTTTGAGATAGACAAGCAAATTGAATCTAGAGTGCAAGCAGCAAAAATTAATGCACAGCTAATAATCAAGATACCAACATTCATAAAAGAAAATTCACATAAGTTAAAGAATGATAAACTGTTGATTCCTTTGAGCTGAAAGTAAGACTTCATGCCTTTGACTTGGGTAAGTCAACCATAAGCAAATGGAAGTCATGTCAAAGCTTAATAATGATGGAGCAAGCACAGAGCGCTTCAGTCGATGCATTTAGATGTAAATTGGGAAAGCAGAAGCCTAAAATATTGCAACACAAATTATTTATACTCTGACTAAAGGAGGATTCCTATCACAAGCGACAAAGTCCTGCTGGTTCAGCAGAAAGATTAGGATCAGAAAATGCCACTCGAAACCTGATATGCAACAATGCAGATGATAATCGTTGTAATAAACAGGTCATTTGAACAGCCAATTCACAGTTGGATACCATTAAAGATATAATGTCCATATACAAAATTGCTCCAATTATTACTTTAGTGTTTGTTTAGGCTCCGTTTGAAACAGAATACCATGAAGATCCTATTTCTGTGGGTCCGCAATACTTTGTAGGATGTGGTTTGTGTAAACATAAGTCACCTGACTAAGGTCCGACTGACCATGACCAGGGTCAGGTGGTTTATGTTTACAGTTTACAGTTCTATGGAAATCTAAATGAAAATTTTGATAACTCTTTAATGGCAAGGCAAATCTTATGGCACAGCAGGGACCTGAAGGTGAAAACCATGGTTCTCTAAGAAATATGATTTTTGGATTCTCCGATGGAAACAGAGGCTTTATCAGAATTTTGATTGAATTTTTTCTAATTTAAGGAATTTGTTAAAATCATGTATGCAGCGCCTAATTGTGATGGAATGTTTTTATGGGAGGAGGTGTTAATTCATAATAGGTGTAGTCAAGTACAAATGTCCGTAATTCAGTAATTCAATAAGAGGAATATCACTATGATGCCAAAGACTTCATGGATTCCATGAAGTGGGCCCAAAACATCTCAAGACTCCAAATGCATGCGACACATAAGGTTAGTATTAACTGTTCATCATGTGACTTGACCAAAGCCCAAAATCCAAGGTATTGAAGTACAGTAACCATCCTATAAGTAGTCTATGAATGGATTTGACACAAAGTTGATACAAAAATAAGTTACCACCCACAGCCAATGTTCAAAAATCACAATGATTGGATAGTAGGATCGTTCAATCACTATGTAACATGGCAAAGTGTAGAGTAACACCCCACTTCATTTGCCACAGATGGCAAAGGTTGTGCTTCATTGGTGATTTCAAGAAAATAGCCATACCTTGCATGTAAGCATCTTACAATTCCAAATTAAAACAGAATATGCAAACTAATAAGACATATGACTTGTTTAAAGAGTGCCAAGCATAGTTACCTCAACTGCATTGGGTGGGATCCGGAAAAGCCTTTTCTTATCCTGAGAAATTGAGGGAAATTTCTTTTCAACTACCATAGTTAGTTCCCCTTTCAAACATCCATCCTTATCATCACATGTTACCATATTAGTGCCCGGATCTGACTCTTTTCTTCTCCGTTTTCTTCTTCCAGGACCCCAATCATCATCTTCACTGAGTTCACTTTCTGGAGCATCCTTGCCAAACATTTCCTAGGAAAGAATCACAATGATGATGAAATCTGAAATTAGCATCTAGACAATGAGAGTAACAGTTAAATGATTGTATTGATATTAGTCCTTAAAAGAACTGATAATTGCCTAACATGCTGTGATTCAACAAACTTGGTGACAGCTTGTAACTTCTAGTACAGTGGCAACACTGGAAAAAGCTGAAGTTTCTCAATCTGATTTGAGCATTGGAAATTCTTCACTCAGTAATTGTTAGAATGTTTTATTTTCTACCACCATCTTTAATGCCTTAAGATATAGCTATGTCTCGGTGTTTTCTATTCAATAAAATTAAGTTTGTAGCTTCTCATAAAAATGAAAAGAAAAGAAAACTAGGTGGTTTGATCTTGAAAATGGATGGTAGCTCCAAATACATTGAGGTACTATTACAGATAGGAGGGGTTCGACTATCATCCAGTGACCCATTATGTGACCACCTCAGAAAGACTCGGCCACCAGGTAGGAAAACTATAGTTTGGACACCCACATAAATAAAACATAGACTAAGAAATAGCAAGCAACACAAAATTCTATCCAATATGAAAAACATTGTGACAAATAAACTATCTTTGATATTTGAGCACTTTCAAGTTTCATGATAACTCACATCATGCAATTTCTTATAATCAACATCCCTCCGCTGCCTCCGATGACTTGTAACTTCGAGATTGTTAGTGTCATCAGAATCTATGTTTATGGGTGAACCAGCAACTTTAACCTTGTCGTATTTCCTGCTTCCAGAAAGTGAACTGGCTTCATCAGATGACCAAAAGAGGCCACTAGAACTGCAAGCATCATCAGACATGCTCTCTTCGATGCCTGATCTGCTACATGTTTTTTCATTCATTTCCGGGTCATAATCATCATCTTTAGAATCATCAGATGGCCATTCTTCAGCTGGATCAAGCGATATATTTCCATCATCAGGAGCAGTAGCTTCTTCCTTGAAAACATCCTATCATTGTCCCATAAAAGTAATTGTCATAATTAGTGTAGATGAACATAAAAATAGCAGCTTTTTTTTTGTCTTGAAGTCCGCGGTGCCCAATCCAACCTATCTGCATATCACCAAGCATGGGTCATGTGAGAGTGAACCATCCCATCATACGTACCCCAGCCCAATGATCAGGCAGGTTCCTTCATCATGGCGACATGTACTAAATAAATGCTTTTCACGATAATAAAAGCATCATCCCATGAGGGAGAACTACCAACTGATCCTCGGACTGACGTATGTGAAGACCTGCCATGGTAACCACCCCCCCCCCCCCCCCCCCCCCAAGTCCACGTTCATTCAATATACACTTTCCATGCGATGATTGGACCTGTACTTCTTCTTTTTGTGTCAGGACCTCAATGAAAGGCCTGGATGTGACGACGTTTTGATCCACAGGTAGAGATCTGCATTTGAGCTTAGCAAACCTCTCCAACTAAATCTAATTTCAACTTTGAATACTGGACCCATAAAAGAATGAGATGAAGATTTTATCAATAATACCAACCTGCCAATTACTATTCAAAGAGAAGCGGGTACCAAGATGTGCATTAATTAATTCTAGTATTTCCATCTTACACTCACAAAACCTGCAAATCCATCCTTGATCTCCAGGAGGAACTGCAGAAAAAACGTGAGTCAGTTCCACTAAATTAGTTCCCACTCAGCACAACTATCTACAGCTAGCCAAATAAAAGATTATGAGTCAGCACAACTAGCTACAGCTAGCCAAATAAAAGATTATGAGGAGAGAGAGAGAGATGGAAACACAACCTTCTCAGCCTAAAAAACCTACAGGGTATAAGTGGACGATTGCTATTTTGGATCCACTAAATGAATGGATGAACCAAGGAGTTCCAACCATATGTACACGAAGTTTCACAATATTAATAAACTGAATGGAACCTTTAGCAATAACAGGAAAATTACTGTCCCTAAGGACAAGCCAATCTTTAATATGTCTTTGCTTTTATAACAATTGAGATGCAACCCTCCCCCCCCCCCCCCCCCCCCCCCCCAAAAAAAAAAAAAAAAAAAAACCCAATTCAGTACCAGAGACACTTCAGATCTGGCCTAAAGAATTTTGAATACTGAGTTCAAGCAGAAAAGGCAGCAGCTGGGACCCCAGACTGCATTTTCCAAAGATTGCACCTAAAAGATGTGGAACAGATAACCAAGTGCTCCGAAAAAATATTCCATCAATTAACAAGCTGGGGCTCATCAAATTGCACCTTAATTGCTTTGGAAATTGTGTTCCACCCAAGAGGAACACATTTTCCAAAATTGATGGGGAAAAGAGGCAATGAACTAACTAAAGCCTCCAATAAAACCTGAACACAATAGATGAGAGTTTTCAAGAACTTCTGAAGCATTGAAGACACATGCAAAAATAAAAAAATTCAGAAACAGCCTGTCATGCCTGACAACACATAGAAGATATCCGAATAAGAGCGTCATGCAGAAGAGTAGCTTACTGTTTTCGGTAGCTAATGGAGGCTCCAGACACTTCTGATGAAAAGCACAGTTGCAAGTCCCATCACATAGTATAATGTCATTATCTGGAAAAGCATCTCGTAGTTTGCATTTTGCACAGAAAATCTAGCAGTAGAACAGAGTCCCATAAATACTTAAGTCTTCAAATAATATAGGAAGCTAAAATGAAGATCACCTCTCTAATTTAGGGAATTTGTTCAAAATTTAAAATGAAGCATTTTCAGGCCAAATAATGAAATTTTGGTATGTGTAACAACTGAGAGAGTATAAGAAGCTACATACATGTTCATGGAAAACAGATCCATCTGGACTGATCACGGCATCTCCGATTCGTCCGTCAGAACTAAGCAAATCTAGCTGATGAATTGCATCACGGATGCCGAGTTTACATTTCATTATCTGTTTCTTTGCTCTTTGTAATTCCTTCTCTGGCTTAATTTTCTCCCGACTGTAATGCAAAAGAGTGTTGGAAACAAGGAGGCATTATCTATTTTACTGAATATGTAGTGAAAACAAAAGTGATGATAGACAAGATACCAATTGATACCTCCGCTAGATGGAGAAACGACATTTCTCCTAAGTCCTACTAGTTAAGCAATAGGGATTGGTCTAGTAAAAACATATGCTCAGACCGAATCATTACTAAATACTAATACCATTAGCTCACTAGAAATAATCACCAAGAAGAATTAAAGAGGATACAAAATAGCTGATGACAAGCACATGTAGTAAGTTTCCAACTCATGGCGGCAGAATCTAGTCATCAATCTAGACTGTGCAAAGTGAGCCAATTTTTAACGGTAATGGTTAAACTAATCTAACCAATCAATAGTAGCCTACAAAAGGGAAGTTACAGAAAATAACAGCCTGTATATTAAGCAAAATGAACACTTTCACTGGGGAAAGAGGGGAAGAGAGGGGATTGGAGGGGACCATCCATGTGTCCAAAACACTTAATTATCATAGGCCATTCTCCAGATAGACAACTACCAGGTGTGGCAGAAAGGTGGCAAAAGGTTGAGAAATCACTTGAGCTATAGTGCAAATGCGTGTAGGTGGGAGGAATTTGTACGGGAGAATGAGGATAGGGGTGGGTGGGTCAAGTTTTACCCCCATCCAATCATCCTAGGTCTATGATCATCGGGCAATGAAAAAAAAATGTTTATAAAAATCATATTTTCAATCACCTAAATCACAACCTTAGGATGATCAGGTTATAGTGAAACTTAACCCAACACCCTATCAACATTGTACTTGATATATCCCACCTACCCCAGTGAATTGGAACCAGCCGGGTGGACCCCACAGTCTTCATTATACCATCCTACCGTCGCATTAGATAAAAGAGAATAAAGTCTGCATTGTGGGGCTCACTTCTTGCCAAGTAGATTGTTCAATCAAAACATCCTCCTGTGATTTCTTAATGTAGCCCAAATATCAGTCAAAGTCAGTGGCATTCCCCATTGGAGTGAACTTATCTTCCGTGCACCAAAATTAGAAAGATAGGATATACAGTCATAGCTTGTTTGTTTTATAAGCAGTACACAGCATTTAGGAAATGTGGTCATAGCTTGTTTGTTATTATGAGAACCTTGTGCAGACCTCAGATCGATGGGATAAGGCTAAGATAATGATAATGATGATGATTAAAGATTATTTAAACCTCTCAAAATGGGCTGTATCTTTTATTAGAATAAGGAAAAGCAATTCCTAAAACTTAAATGTATAAGTCGAAGGACCCACAAATACATAGTCCTTACGGGTCTAGCATCAGCATAATCCTAAGATTTACAATTTCTTTTAATATTTTGACCTCAATGTCTTCATAGATTTTTTTTAAACAAAAAAAATTGAAAGGGTAAAGGAAAACAGTTCATTTGCATGTGCGTGTGTGTGCATGGGTATGCATGAGAGCGAGAGTGGAAGGACCCAGAAGTATATAGTCCTAAATAGTCAATTTATAATCCTAAAATCTAGAGTTCCTTTTAATATTTTGGGACCACAGTCTCTATAGATTTTTTTCCCTTCAAAGAAAATGCATGGAGCTTGTACTGACTATTTCACTTTCAAAGGGGAACAGCAGTTACTAGATGAGTTTGCATACCTTTGACCTTTCCATCCCTCACCAGAGTAAGCATCAATGAGGTTCTGCTCCAATTTCATTTTGATAAGCAGATACCTAGTTCTTCCTTTCAGTCGAGAGGCTTCATCCTGCTTGCTATTTTCCTTCTTTTTCCGCTTCCTTCTTTTATGTATTCTATGAAATCTGCCATCACCATTTGCATTTCTTCCATTCATTTTGTGATTCAAAGGAGAAGATTTCCTGCCGGGAAACCTTACAGAAGACTGTTGCTTATTGGAGCTGTCATTTGAAACCTTCAGCAGTGCTCTTCTCACCTGTTTCCTATTTGAAGAGTTATTCTTATTCCCATTACAAGAAAACTCAGATGCTCTTCTCTTACACAGGAGAGCACCAATTGTCTTTACGGATCTTGGTTTCAGTTTACATCTCTTAGTGTGGGACATCTTGCAGCCACTTTTATCTTGTAATGAGAGGTTTATCATAGACCCAATATCTCTCTTAGAACAGGAAGACCTTCTGGAGGTCCGATGGAGTAAACTCTTGCCAGTACTCTGCATTTCATCTTCTTCTAAAGTGCTTCTGTATCAGCTGCCACCCAGGAATCTGAAATACAGATTGCCGACCATTCTTCCAAAACCTACAGAATTCATAGAATACAAGGCAACAGAATAGAACTTTCAACAAAAAGATTTGTTTTCAGAGCCCCCCACAATCTTATCTCCACGCCCCTAACCTCTAATCTCAATACCACCGTTCCCACCACCACTACCACTGAAAAAAGAAAGAGAAGATTGGAAATCTTTATGACAAGCCAATTAAAGATGAATGGTGAAAAATAACAGCGTCTAAGCATACAATTTACAGAAAGTAACAGCTTCCCAAAATAATATCTAGAGCTATCCAATATCAAGAAATCTTTACTTAGAGAAAACTTGAAATCAACAATAATATGTCACAAGAAATTTATCAAAGAAATTTATTCTTTTTTTTTTAACAGTTTTTGAAACAGTAAAGGATCTTACTAAATTAAGGATATGTTCAAAGGAGACAACTCTAGAAAGCAATAGACCACTCTAACATTACATCAAAATCAATTCATAAACATTAAAACATATGAAAAAAGTGACCTATTTCCCACCACCAATAACTATCATTCTGCTCATCTAACAAAATAACATTCATCTTCAAAACCCACCAAAATAGAAATTTATTGATTTTCACATGAAGTTTCAAACGTCTCATATGAAAAATAAATGTACTCCACTGAAAGGACCCAAGATCAACAGGAGTCTTCAAAAGTACATCTACTGCCACTGAAAAAGACTTTTTAAAAATCCACATGGAAACTCAGAAGATCACAGAATTTTACAATCACCAAAATGAAATGAAGCAATCGCATACCATAAAAATTACCAAGCCCAAGACTAAATAAAATAAATTTAAATGAAGAATTTCATCATCACCCAACTAGAATTTTTCAAAATCCGCATGGGAATTCAGATGATCATGAATTAGTAAGAAACCCAAAAATAAGCAATCATCATGAAAACTGACAAAATCTGAATTAGGAAATACTGGAACAAAGATTAATTAAAAAAAAAAAAACATTATACGCATTCAATAGGATAACCCAGAGAAAGACATGTTCAAGATGCACAGTTAAATTCAAAAGACCAAGGATTATTACAACAACCCAGCACAAATCAAAGAAAATCAAAAGAGAAGATATTGAAATTCAGAAGAAAACTTCAAAAGACCAAGGATTATAACAACAACCCAGCACAAATCAAAGAAAATCAAAAGAGCAGATATTGAAATTCAGAAGAACATGGATTACTAGAACAGCCCATCTGAATAAACTATCCTACCATGAAAACCAGCACGGCCACAATTAGCAAAGACATTACCAACAAATCAACAATCCATCTGAATAAACTACCCTACCATGAAAACCAGCAGGACCCCAATTAGCAGAAACATTCCCAACGAATCAACTATAACCAAAGGACTCTTTCTGAAGAACGAGGAGGAGGAGAGCATGTGTCCAATTTCAATGGATCATTGGCATTTACCATTTCATGATAACCAACAGGACCCAAGATAGCACGCAAGCAGGAGGAAAAAGTACCCAACTGAAAGAACTCCTAGATTTAAACTTTTCAAGTCCTGTGTTCCCGAGAGAAAACCTTGACAAGTATGAGAGTCATTGCCGAAATACCCTTTTCCAAAACCCACATTGGAATTCAATAAATCACAGATCAATACTCGAACAACAAATAAAAAGCAAAAAAAACTGATTCTAGCATGAGTCCCAATCACACATCTAGTATCATCCAAAAAAGGACTTTTTTTAAGAAGAAGAAAAAAAACACTTCCAAAACACACACACAAATGGGAATTCAAAGAATCATTGTCACTAAAGCATTCACATCAGAAAAACCAACATGACCCAAGAATAAAGAATCTTCAAAAACAAAACAAAGGAAAATAAAACCATCCATGCTCACTAACAAACCAAAAAAGAAATGCTAAGGAACCTAATCGAATTGGGAAGAGAGAAAAAAACACAGCAGCAAGACTTCAACTTTCCGGTCACATGAATCTAAGAAGAAAAGAAAGAAACCAAAAGAAACAGAGAGATGGGTAATCAAAACTCACCTCATAGATAGAGAGACAGAGAGATCTAAGCTTCTGATTTCTCTATTTGAAGATTATGCCAACACCCATTTGTTTACATGGGATGATTTTTCTTTCTTTTTTCTTTTTTTATTGTTGTTGTATGTATGTAGTGGGACAGTGTCGCGTTTGGATGGCCATTGCAAATTGCAATTGCAGTATTGCTAATAGCAACAACGGTCAGCTGCTTCTCTCCAACAGAAACAAAAGCATTTTTTCTGTTTTCCCAGTTTTTTGTTTGCTACAGATACAATTCCCCCACCACTTCAGATTTGTGAGAGGAATTGAAATTCATATGCCATTTATTTTCCAAATGCTCCAATCCAAATTCCAAACTACTCCTCCCTCTTTTCAGAGTGCTTTGAGATGGTAGACACTTTGGCCCCACCATAGATGCAATGTGTCTGTGATGGAGAAGCTCCACTTTGAAGCCCAATATCCATCATCTTGTTTGGATGATCACAACCCTACATCAAGAATAGCCAAATGATGTATATATATATATATATATATATATATAGTAATGGAGGGTGTGCCGGCCCTTTGGGCCAACTAATTCCTATGGGCCAAGGGGGAGCCGGGTAAATCCCCTGTGGCCTCAGTGTGGTAGGGCAGTTTCAAACCTTCAATCTCTAGGAAAAAATCGTGGTCTCAAGCCAATTGAGCTACCCCTTGGAGTTGATGTAGAGTAGGAATCATTAAGGGTAGGCCACCCAATTCAAAGCCTCTCCCATGACCCATGTAAAGGCCTTGATTGACCTTTGGGCCCACCTTCAAAATAACTATGGTCCATCTTGGATTAATCAACCGCATTCGATGGGAAGAGATTAATTAAGAAAATTGGCTCACTTATTGAAGTCCATTAAATCTATTTTCCATTTTCATTTTATATTAGAAGGTTCTTATCCTAGTTTGAAAAAATACCCTTGAAGCCATTACCCATAAAGATGTTTTATGTTAATTGCCTAAAATTAGTTTTAACAAATATCTCAAAGAGGCAAAAAAATAAAAAGCAACATGACCAAAGGAGAAGAAAACATATGGTTTTCAGATAAAATATGGTGTTCTAGATTCATAATCTATTTTGCGTAAGAAAGGGAACGTCGAACTGTTCATGTCTATTGACCGCACTAGCTATAGAATAATATTTTGGTCAAAGTTTCATGATTTTCCTATTCCACTTAAAAGTTATTTACATTTAAGCATCCTAAAATCTATTAAGAAGAAGTATCCTCATTTCTGTTATTTTCTTAGGTTTTCTCGTTTTTTAGAAACTTCAAATAAAAAAAGAGATTTTTACAACAAAAAAAGAAAGAGTGCTGCTACCTGCACACTGCATTTTGCTCTCCCCACACTGCATCTCTTTACACAGTGGTCTTGAGTGAATAATTTTTCAAGTTTTTCTCTCTACACTCTGCAATTTCCCTAAAACACCCATTCTTCCTACATGATGAAAATACTCCCTACACTCTACATTCTTCCCTCCTACTTCACTATCTAAATCGCCGTTTCACTGCTACTCGGAGACGAAGGCGAACTCGACGATCTCTCCCACCCGGATGTGAACGCCACACCTCATCCATTTCAGCCATCTCTCTGTGCTCTTCTTGCCTTCTTCTTCAAACTTCATTACTGTGAATCGTCGACGTTCCAACCTCTGTGAGTGAGTTAGATCCCTTTTGCTTGATCACAAATGCTTTTAGTTTTCTTTTAAGATCAAAGATTTGGTTTATTCATATTTATTTTCCTCCTTCATGCGCCATTGTCTCCTACATTTCTCCAAACACTGTATTCATTTTCGTGTGTTTGTGACGAGCCCGTTCGGATCTGCAGGTCCAAAAGAGGTTATTTTTTTCGGACGACACGAGCCGTAAAAGTCTAAAACTTGCGGCAGTATGGGTCCGAGTAGTAATCACTCTCACGGCACTATGGTTTTGAGTAAATAACACTTTCTCGGCACTGTAACGCCGAAAGATTAATATTCAAACGGATATTCAGGGCCGAACGGGCTGTGACTCAGTTCTGAACTATCTCTTGATGAAATTTTTTCAGATATATGGATGTACCCAGTACCTCTAGGACCTCTAGGATTCGACCCACAGCGTCGAATAGGAGACTCCGTCAGAGGTTTGTATTGGATGAGTCTGAGGGTGATGAAGACGTTCTTGAAGAACAACCCGAAGCCGAAGTGGAGACCAAAGTCTCCAAACAGGCAGAAGAAGTACGTGAACGAACTTCATCTGTTGCTCATGATAGTAGTGGAGAAATTCCCGAGGGCCTACAGGTTTGAACCTACTACCTAGTTTTCGGACACATATTGCTGCAAGTATTTGGCAGCAGCAGGTTTGTGATTAATATTGGTAAACATGTTTAAATTTTATTACCTTCACTAATTTATTTTTTATTTCGTTTTGCAGGAGAGACCGCCACTTAAGCCATGGCCAAAAAATCAGTGACTGGGCATGGAATGCAGAGGGAAGGCAGAATACCATTTTTAGTCATCTCATTGGCCGTTTGGGGTTGGCTCCATTGGTGGCGACATCTTATCGTTTCATCAACAAGAATATGGTGTCAGCATTTGTGGAAAGATGGCAGCCTGAGACAAACACATTCTACATGCCTTTTGGTGAAATGACGATTACCCTTGATGACGTGAATACCATTTTAGGGATCTCAGTCACTAGCAAATCTGTATCAGTGGAGCAACTATCATTTGAGAGATCAAAGACACTTGTAGAGCATGGTCTCGGTGTCACATCCCAGCAGGCACATGAAGAGTTAGTAGGTGTGCGGGGCTCGTCGGTTAGAATGGAGTGGCTGAGGGACCTATATGGAGACGTGACCGATGCGAATCCAGAAGAGTACATTAGGTATGCCGCAGGAGCATATCTATTGTATATATTGGGTTGTACACTCTTCACAGACAAGAGTGGCACGAGGGTCCCAGTGGTCTATCTAAGGCTGATAATGAACTTTGATGAGGCACGCACATATGCTTGGGGAGCTACTGCGCTAGCGCACCTATACCGACAGTTATGGTTTGCTACTCGAAGTGGAGTCAGACAGCTTGCATGATACCTTACTCTACTAGAGGCATGGATTTGCGAGCATTTCCCCATGTGTCGGCCTCACCAAAACCGCACATACACAGAGAATTTACCGCGAGTGCATCGCTGGGTGCCACGAAGAGAGTCTGGGGACCAAATGTCCAACTTGCAATCATTCTGAAAGACACTTGACGATCTTGGTTCCCATGAGGTAAGGTCTTATAAGTTGTAAATAAAAAAATATAAGTAAATGAGTATCGTATAATTTAACTAATGTATTTATTGATTAATGTTGCAGGTGGTGTGGGACCCCTACCGAGAGCAGAGGGCAGATCACCCCATGCATGAGGTTGCTTATTATACTAGTTGTCTTAAGTGCATGGACATCGTTGAACCATATCATTCTGATCGGATGCTTAGGCAGTTTGGTAGGGTCCAACGCATCTCCCCTACTCCACTAGCTCCACAGTGCGCCACTAGGGGTGCCACCGCAAATCAGTATCGGATCGCTTACAATTACTTGAATCAAATATGGGAGAGGTGGCATAACCACCTCCTGTCTCCGATGGAGCGCGGTGTTCCTGTGGCGCACCCATGGGACTGTGCACCCAATTATATGGAATGGTTCCTCCAAGTATCGCACCCAATAATTCAAAACCTTGAACATTGCTCCACGTTCAATCCGCGTGTTCAAGATTATCAGGGCAGCTCTTTTATAGATCCACGTTTGGTACGTATGCCGCACGAGCATATCTATTATATTAAGTATAATCAAATGAACAAACTGACTAATTCCTGCATTATGTGATTAATTAACAGCGCATCGTGAATGCCCAAAGTATTATTCAGCCTATTCTAAGGAGAGGGCATACTCTGAGTGTCCGAGATCCTGATGCCTTGTACACGGCCCTTGAGGATGTCAACAGGGTCTTAGATGGAGCCGATCCGGAAGATCTTGTTCATAGATCACCACGGAGCGAGACACGCACTTACAGCCGCAGGGGGAGACGTGGGGTCTAGGATTTGGACTTAGCATTTAAACTCCTTTTTTTTTTTTTTTATGGGTCTGGTTGAAGTACTTTTTTTGAAAGTTTGTAAACTGAGTTTCAGTTATTAGATTTAACAAAGTTGGTACATGTAAAACTTCTGACATACATTGGTATCTTTATGGATATCTTTCTTAAATGTTGCAGTATGTATTGATTTAAAATGACAATCTTTTTTTAATCACATAGCATTTAGATGAAATGGATAATGTAGACTTCTAAATTGGTATTGTCTAAGATGCCAATGGGTGTGCTCGACGTCTCAGGGCCGGGACCACGCAGTAGACTCAGCGTCTCAATGCCGAGACCCTCTAGTTGTCTCGGAGTCTCAGGGCCGAGACAATCCAGTTGTTATTTGAAGTTTTGATCAACAGCTTAAGTGATGTGCCATGCAACATGAAGATACGAAATGTTCTTTTTTTTAAAAAAAAAAAAGGGTGGAAAAAGTTACAACAAGGCTCAATTGCATTGAGTTCATAAATAATTGGATCCTTGTACATCCTTGTCAAATATAACAATCATTCCAAATCGATGGTTTCGCACGTGGCAACTGATGGATTGATAATTTCTCTGAAGTGTTGGATCCGAGATTGATAAGCTGTATCCCAACCATCTGCAGAAGGATGATGGTGACGTATCCAATTAGTAGCAATAGGTGGAATTGGATGACCTTGTACGAGGAAAACCTACATACAACAAGGGGTTCAAATGGGTCTATCGATTTCAGATAAAACGAGAAAGATGAATCTATGCACCTACTATTATCACCTGAACAAAGTGATTCTGATTGACAAAACCGATTGCGATTTCCCACCTAGCAGCAGTAGGAATGGGGACCGATCGAAGAGGAAGAAAAGTCAGGCATTGCTCAACTGACAAATGGTATAGGACAACGTTATAGTGCGAAGCAATTAGATGTCCCATGTCCGGCATCATCATCCACCGGTCATATGGAGGGCAATCCCCTTGGTACGATATGATATTGAGAAGTTCACGTGCGATCCATATAATTGTCTGTAGTGTTCTGCATGAGTCACCAACTCTTTAGAAAGATCTTTCCGTACTTGTTGCCATGAATCCTCACCAAGTCCCATCAACACTGCAATAGCTCTAAAGCCACAATTGCCATCCGCACTAACATCTTTTACATGATGAATAAAAGGCCTTAAACCAGCTGGGAATGTGTTAATATAAGAAACTGGCTTTAAATTTCGGGTGCGACTAACTTTTTGCTTAGGAACAAACTTCTTCACGGGCAACAATGAGGCCCCACTACTGACAATATTCTCTTCCATCTTCAAGACAGGAGAGTAACTATCTTGAGCTGATTCGACATATTCAAAGGAAGATGGTTCACGTTTAGTAGACTTATTTAATTTCAATTTGGGGCGCCCCCGACATTTAGTTCTCGAATCTGGCTCGATCAGTGAGGTTGTCTCAAGCTTTGCAAGCTCCCTAAGCTTATCAAAGATCTGTAACATACGTTCATGTTGGAGGGAAAAAACGCAGTGTGTATAGAGCATCTCGTTTAGACTGGGAGGGCTGAAGTTCAGACATTTTGGAAAATTTACAAATGGGCATTTTAGTCACAATCTATTGCGGTGTGGGGAGAGCAAAATGTAGTGTGTAGGTAGCAGCTCTCAAAAAGAAAAAACCCTTACATGCGCACTGTACCAAAATGACCCTTTTAGTTGCGGTAGTATGGATTGGGACCACTTCTGTTTTTTTTTTTTTTGTGTGTGAAATAATATGTGGTTGACATCGATCCTCCGCACCCGAAAGTCTAGTTTCCTCATTGTTTGGTATTCCCCATTGAAATAAGTTTGGGAAAAAGAGGAGGAGGAAGATAACAGGAACCGTCGAGATCCAGTGGCAGCCAAAGGTCGCCAATTTGGTGCACCTCTTTGGCTCCGTCTCAATTCCCGTCCAGATTGATGTGGCTCCTGATGGCCGGTATTGGGCCGTCTATGTACTAGAATAGGAGAATACGGTGAACTTTCCGAGCCAAAGTTTGTGCAATGGTCGCCGGTCCATTGGGTTGGGTTTGGGAAGAGTGGAGAGGAAAATGACGGGAAACTATATTTTTTCATGCGAAGAGGGTCGATATTGACACACATCTCATTTCACATAACAAAACGAAAGTGGTCCCGTGCGATTACAACTAAAAGGATCTTTTTGGTATAGTGCTCATATAAGGTGGTATTTTTTTATATAAAATCCTTACAAAAATAAGACCTTTTAGATTAGAAGAAGAAATACATCCGATTGCAAAAAAAAAAAAAGAGCTTTGTGACTTCTTATTAGAGCCATTCAAGGAAAACTATCTTACTATATTTTAAACGACGATCAAAAGCATGAGAATCGAACGATCGAACTGAGTCCAGGGCAAAGCAAACCACTTTGCAAGCTCTTGGAGAATTAAGATCATCTAATAATAAAAAAAAGATGATTAGAATGAATGTGATGTGATGATGCCTTTCATTCCAATATATAGGTAGAAACTTTTGGAATGGAATTGGACCATTAAGAAGGATCTAATTTCTGTTATGATCAATCATTAATTGGAGGATCGGGCACATCTGATCTTCCAATGATCCAGATCATTCATCTAAGGTTCAATTCATTGTCACCGTCCAATTATCATCGACGATCGATAGTATTGATTAGTGGAAAGTGCTCTTCTCTGCATTGTCAAATGACAACAACAATCTCAATCACAAAACAGAATCAGAGAATGTCTATTGGTGGACTCTAATTTGAGCCCATGGATCGTTGATTCAAACAAACAATTGATATGATGGGTACAAACATGCATGAATGGAGAGCCCACGCAACAAAAGAACAAACAGACGTGCTACATGGCCTGATGCCAGGCCCGAAAAGTGGCCTGACATCAGGCCTGGACCGTTGGATCTCATTTTGAAATGAGATCCAACGGTCCAGGCCTGATGTCAGGCCACATTTCAGGGCCTGGCATCAGGCCATTTAGATTTTTTCAAGAACAAAATCCTTGTCTGGTGGCGGCCAGAAAATATTACTCAAATTCAATTAAAATGGTCCTAAGAAGGGCTGCTTTTTAAATATAAGGACAAAAGAAATACGTTGAAAGTTGTTTTGTTCTTTTTTGGTAAAAAAAAAGAAAATTGCATATATTGTTGAAAGGTGGAACCCTATTTGGATCACCAAAGCATGGGACCCCCACATATTCTGTACATTCTCCAGAGTCTCAGGATCCTCTATAGTTCCTCTTCTTGGCATGGCTATAAATTACACTACTCTGTGTGGGTCACTAGGCTCAAATCCAGATCCTTCGAGAAATCCAGTAATAAGGCCTCTAAATCCACTAGTTCTTGTCTGTGGAATAAATATAGATGAGGATGATGTCCAATCATGGGAAAGGTAAAGGGTAAGTTATTTTAAGAGGGGTGGTCAATTCTTTTTTTGTTTTGGATACAATTGAGGTGAAGTACGAGTAAAGAGTGTAGATTAAAAATGCAACATTGAATCAAAAAGTTTACCACGCCACACATATTTTTGTGATTGAAAATACAAGGAACCTTGTACACGAATTAAAAGGTAAGTAGTGTCACAACACAAGTTTAGCTCTCCACACTCCACTTTTTAATCCAAATATGAATTAGTTAAAAACGTCACATCACATTCTTACTTTTTAAACCCGTGTGATCAATCTGACGCTTGGCACAACTCCAATAGGACATTATCTGAGCCAAAGCCAATAGTCTTAAAAGGGAAGGGATTGTATTTTTGAGTAGTTTGGATTTTACACTTCCTAGGCCAGAATCCCTGATGTATTTATAGGCCCCATGATCAGATCCAGTCCTACGATTTTTCTTTACTGAAACCATGTGTGACGAAAACCTCCATTTTGTCAACATTTTAAGACACTTCGATGGTGTCATGAACAGAACAGGCATAATAACATCAGATTGCTGCCAAAAAAACAAAAACATGTGATTACAGGGGGGTGCTAGTTGGGTCTTTATGCCCAAGAAACAGCTGGGCCACCCAAATAGCCATCCTTCAAAAACACATGTCACCACTACCCAAAAATTACAAAAAAATAAAAATAAAACTCGCATTTGAAGGTGCAAATAAAGTTTTAAAATAATAAAGTAGATAAAATAAGATTAGGTAAGAGCAACACAGTATAGTAGATTAGGTATGTTGACCAGTAAATTTTCAGGGTGCTGAAGAAGAATGAGTGTGCTCATATTCGATAAGGTTTGTTTTGTGATTACAACAAAATAAAAATGGGCTGCTTCTAATTCTATAGTTTATTTCTTCCTAGATGAACTGGATCTGCCCTCAATGGGCCCTTTTTTTAACCTTCAACAATCTTCAAAATAAAGTGACAAAATGGAGATGGAAAAGTCCAAATGGGCAGCTCAGAAGGGTGGTTTTCTATGATGATGAGCCTCTCTCGTTTAGGTAGAGGCTAAGGTAAGAGAGGCAACTATGGCACATGATAGCATCCATGTTGCACAAACTGAGATTCAAATAGGCGATGTCGGAACATGAGATGCACATGGGCACATCTTGTGCACAAGATAATCTGGAAAGTTTCCCAAAGGTTCTCACTTCCCACTTCTCAGTTTTAAACACCCTACCAATCTGCATCAATTCTATTTTATGCTCATAAGGTGACTGCCTAGGATGTGTGCTATCTGATACAAACATCTTCCCCTTCCCTGATCCATCCCTGATAAAGAAAGACATCCTCTGATTGAGAATCATTGAAGCAGTGCAAGGTGTTGCAGCCCCATCAATAAAAAAATATTACATTAAGGAGGTTTCCAAGTCTCTGCAAATGACAGATTTGGTGCTCAGAATCCCCACATGCAGGAACACTATAATAAGTTCCAGTTGCCCATGGTGCTCATTATGTAATTTTTAAGCCTTCAATTCAGATGATTAATAGTACTGGGACAATATCATGAAATCAGCAAGAAATGAATCATAAAGTCCATACAAAAATGGGTTTATTTTATCAGTCAAATGTTTGCCACATTCGCCATGGCGCTGCCCTCATACAATGTCAGAACAAATAGAACTCATTAAAATAGTTGGGATTCCTCACCGGAGCCAACCTGGAAAGAACCCACCAATCCTGCAAAATATTTGAAGGAAAAAAATGAAATGTGCGTCTTCAACCACTCAGCAAAAAAAGATGCCATGTCAAAGAAGCTTTATTCTTTTCCGTCATTGCCTAAGGTTGCTGCTTCTTAAGAGCTCAGTCATTTGCAATATCTTTATAGGAGCGATTACAAAATGCCGACCCCATCAACAAGGTCAAGTGGAATCCATGCATATGGGTCCACCTTCCAGAGATTTTAATTCTAACCATTCATATGCACCGTAAGATTGAGAAAGAATGTGATTGTATCAGTATGTACTAATAACAAAATATCATTTTCAACAAATCACAATTTTTTATAAACTATGCTTGCTTACTTTTCAGGAATCCAAACCTTGTTTTGTAAAGGTAAATCGTCCATCACTAAATAAAGTTTTACTCCAATCAGAACAATCACAATCTGATTGCTTTTTCTGATGCTACTGTTCGAACTGTCAGTATTAACAATTAAAAGAATTCAACAAGATTCTACAGTAAGATATGGAGGAGAATAAGAAATATCTAGTCCTCTAGGAAATTCCGATATGCTTTAGAGATGATGAAACAGCCGATCACCATCTCCACAATTGCTCTATGTCTATTATGGTATGTTCCACGGTTTTAGCATGGTATGGGGTCTCCTTGGTGCATCCAGCAGCAAAATGTTAGAAATATGGTTCTAGGTTCCATCAAAGCAAAATCTATGGATGTTATCCTTTGTGGCAACAACATGGTCGAACTAGGAGAGAAAAGTGTTTCTTCAATAATCATCATGTAGAAGGTCAGTTATCTCTTCGATTTTGGCCACTAATTTTTTCGTGGGGATAGGAGGTAGAGTGAGGTGATCGAAGACGTCAACATTCACCCCTGACTTGTAATTCATTGGATCCCATTGCCAGAGGGGTGGTGGAAGCTTAATTTTGAAGCCAGTTTGTCGAACCCTCAAAGTCAAGGGATCGGCAGGATCATGGAGACCATAGAGAATGTCATAACTGCTTTCTACAATCCAGTTGGTGATAAAGTATCAGTGAAGTGGAACTCTAGCCTTATAATTGTGGTGCAAGAGGCTATTAGCCAAGGCTGATCTCCTCTAGTTACTGAGGGCGGCTCAACTTGCGCAATTTAAGTGGGCAAAAGGCAGGTGCAGCAGCCCCTGGATCATGGAGACCATGGAGAAAGTCACAACTGCTTTCTGCAATCCAGTTGGTAATAGAGTATCAATGAAGCAGAACTCTAGCCTCTACAATGTGGTGTGAGGAGCTATTAGCCAAGGCCGATCTCCTCAAGTTACTGAGTGTGAATCAACCTGTCCATTCTAAGTGGGTTGAAGGCGGGTGCAACAGCCCCTGGACAAATAGGCAGTGGATTGCACAGTTGCCAATTCCGGCCAGAACCTTCCAGAATTGGCCTCGGATGGAATGGAATGGCCCCTTAAAAAGTTTTCAGGCTCAATTCCGGTCGTTAAGAACCATTCCTATCATTCAGGTTCCAATTCTAGCCTGATTCCGGCCCATGTTTCATACTTTCATTCATATGTAATGAAAACTAGAAAATGGTCAATTGTAAAGTGTACTTTAATTTTAGTGATGGAAGTATGCATATTTAGCATTATTTTAGTGTTCACCTATTTTTTTCAATTTTAGGTATTCTTTTAAATATTTTTTTCATTTTTTTCAATCGGATCTTTTCTGGAACGGAATTAACCGGAATGCCGAAACATTCCACAATAGGGTCAAACCAGAATAGGGACCAAAACAGAATTGACAACTATGGTGGATTGATGAAACAAAATTCCTTTCAGCAAGTGCCAAGTGCTCTTCTCTTATGCGCCTGGAACAGTCACTTCAATAGTAAATTCTCTTGCTAAGGACAAGAGTTTGTAGGCTTATTTTAATCTTGAATACAATATAAAGTTGTACAGTTCGACCCATTTCTTTTAAATAAAAGGAAAGTAAAATCTTTTTAAGTTTTATCTCTAACCAATTTGATTATGCAAAGGAAAAAATTGTCTCGTATTGGAAGGACAATCAGTGGGCCTTCTTCGATAGTCGATACACAACTAAGCCTAGTGGGTCTTGACTTGGCCAAATTGGCCTTGGGTCAGCCCATGGGGTAATGCATGGCTTGCATCATTAGTTTGTATTGCCCCTCCTTGTTGTGCATACCATACATGCTCTATTGTCCGCATGCATTGGACATTTGTCCACACTATGCCTCAATCTCTACTATGTAAACACCCCCTCGAGCCTCAATGCAGTGTGTAAATGCCATTGATACCGAGCTTGGAAGTAATAGCCTGAAGATGAGAATTTCCTTTGAGCCTCAATGAAATTTGTGAATTTATTAGTATAATGCACTATACTCCCCCATATTGACACTTCTTCTAATGAAATGTTGGTGGCACATTGATGCCATTTGCACCCAACTTGGATGCAAAAGCTTGAAGATGAGAACACCCTTAACCCTTGATGAAGAAGTCTGTGAGTTGGTTAGTCCAATGTACTTTACACTCCCCTGTTGACACTTCCAAGAATGAAGTGACAGTTTACCCAATCATTCATTCATTATATATATAGGCCCCTGCTCCTGTGCATCCACGGTACTATACAAGGTAGATGATATTGGGTCCACTGGGGACACACAGATCAGGGGATGGGTCGGGATGGAAAAATTCTTGTGGGACCCCAAGTATCAAATTTCAAGTCATTTTGATGATCCTAACCCCTTGTTCCGTCTAGAGGTAGATCAAAGGAGAGGCAGGCGGAGGCCATGCCCTCCAACCGGACCAACCCAAACCCACTCCCACACGCAAAACAAAAAAAAAAAAAAAAAAAAAAAAAAAAAAAAAAAAAAAAAAAAAAACACTATAAAATAAATAGAGTAAAAAATAATAATAATAATTGAATGGGTCTTCGTATGCCAAGCAATATGATAAGGTGATCAGGTAATTTTTTTTTCCAAGTAAGGTGGGCCCAAGGAAACATGCATACAACCAAAAAAATAAATGAAAGGGCCTTTGTATTCTAAGTAATACGATAAGATGAGTCCTACACTGATTTCTTCTTTATAGAAAGGTGGCCAACTCAGGAAAAACCCCCTCTTTGTCTTTGCAATCTATGCCATGTGCTTGGTTTGTACATGAAAAAAAAATATATATTTATAAAATAAATTGACATGAATATGTAGCCATTTGAGTCAACGTACATTCCAATGGACCTTAACAAAGATACATGGAATTTTATGATAAGTGTCTAGAGCAACAATATTTCATAGATTTCTTTTTATTGGTGAAATTTTGAGAAAGAATACATGGGTCAATATTTAGCTTTTGCACTTAAGCAAAAAATTATGGAATTTTTTTTCCACATCACAAGAAACTCCAAAAAGAATCTGCAATATCCAATGGTTGAGCATTGATCAGCATCAAGAAAACATTATAGTATTTTTTTTTCTTCTTCTGAATATTAAGTAATTAAATACTTTGTTATTCTTGGGTTTTTTTGTTTGTTGGTTGGGGGGGGGGTATAATTTACTGCTTGTTTCCTTGTTGTAAGATTTCTACCTTGCTGCATTGTTTTATATTGGTCTTATTTATAGATATTTTTATTTAAAAATGGTTCTAACTTACAGCAACATAAGCTCTCTCCCTGCATAAAGGATGTAGGTGGGAATGCAAATTATTAATCTGCAGCTATGAAAAAGGAACAAAAGTCACCTAGACATAAAGAGACACTCCATAAGGATATAATAAATTCCTACACCTCATATCCCCTAAAAAGCATTTCCTAATAAGCTCCATTTTGTACTGCTAAGCTTGATCAATGCATTTAACATTCAAAAATAAATAAGCTCCCCTCATATTAGTTACTTCTCTAATTAACTGTTTCTTAAGTATTGACCTTTTCACCCTAGGAAGACAGAAAACAATGCAAAATGAAAGACTAACACTACCTGATGAGCTACCCTCATATTAGACACTTCTTCATCAAGGTATTATTAACTTCACCATGAGTGTAGCCTTACCTCATCTATTTAGGGTCACCTTTGTGAGTTCTACTTTTCCACTCAACCTTATGGAAAGTCATGCTCGCTAAGACTACGTATTCTAGCATGTGTTTGCCCAATTCTTTCCAAGTCTTCATTGGTCTCCCCTTTCTAGTTCCTTGTACTTGTAACCCTTCATCCATCATGCTGAAGCAGTTTATAGTCTTCGGTGTACATGTCCTAATCGTCACAAATGATATTCCTTGATTTCATCTATTACTAAAGCTACTTATAGGTCTCCTCTGCTGTGCTCATTCCTAATTCTATCCCCCCTTTAACTTCATACATTTGTCTTAAATGCAATCTTAGCCACTTGGCCACATTAACTTTCATTTCTTCTCTCACTTTTTTTTTAGCCTGACAGACTGTTCCTTACAACAAAACAGGACTAGGTACTAACTACCATTTTACAAAAATGCCTCTCTAATTATATTAGCACTCAACAGTCATATAACACATCACTTACTCGTCTCTATTTTGCCCATCTTTATCTGATCCCATTTATTACATCTGACTCAAGCCTTCCATTTTGTTCCACAATTGCTCTAGTCGAAGGTGCCAAAATATTTTACACAGAGATATGATTGTTCTCAATTGTGATATCTCATCTTCTCTACTCCCAACTTCACTAAAATGAACTCCACATATATATAAACATGACTTAAATCCACAACCACGTAGTTGCACCAGCACCTTCCAACTATCCTCAGGATCTCATCACTAGAACTCATATTATCCGCAAGTTCTCAATCCAGTTGATTGAAATGACTTTCTCTAAAGTTTATACTTTATCATTTACTTGCTTCTTTGTATGAATAATTACCAAGACATCACTTGCGAACAACATACATCAAAGAACACCTTGGATATATGTCGTTAAGTTGTCAATAACTAAGGCAAATTGGTATTGGCTCAATGCAAATCCTAGGTACAATCCAACTCCAGGCGTGAACATCATGCCTTTTCTAACTAGTGAATGTGAATAAATGGCCATCTTCTTTTCCTTCTCTAATTAGGTTTGACCAGAAGTAAAATGGTCAAACCAAGCATAAGTTTTCCAAAAGCAAAGTATGACCAGGAAACCAGGTTAGACTATGCCAAAAACCATGACAGACCTGGTTTTCATGACCTACGAACCAGGAAGACTTGACTTGAGCAATCTCTGGTTAACTAACTGGTTTTCAAACCATAGAATCAGATTATGAATGACATTGAGAACACACAAGGAATTGTAGGGGTGGGTGACTAAAAGGAGAGAAAATGAAGGATCATTGTTTGACAAGGCTTAAGCATGTACATAAGAGACATGAAACAGCCCCTGTACAAACAACAGACAACGAAGTGTTTCAAGTACAATGTATCAGGAGAACTGGGAGACCAATATAATGATGGAATCTACACACGTTAGATCATGGGATCTAGAGAACATAACCCTTGTATATAGTGTGTCCCCTATGATTTTCCACCCAAAAAATCTCCAATTTCTCGCCACATAGGAAATCCCAATCCCATATTCCCAATATCGTCCTACATTCCCCCTACCAAAGGGGTCCTTAAATTGAAATAAAGTGGAAAAGTAGAACTCACAAAGCCCACCCCTAAGTAGATGCAGTAAGGCTTTCTTCACTTTCAAGAGAGGGTTTTCAGCCTTGATCAAGATAGTACATGGATGCATCACAAATGTAGCTGCTTAGTCTCATCTAAGACTCAAATCTCCTTATACCACTCTCATTTCCTTTACAATAAAACAAAGGAAATTCTTTTCCAATCCCTCCTCCTACCACCCAAATCCCCCATTTCTCAGATCATAACATAGTGCGCAAACATCATTCAAAACTTGTTTTCTAATTGACCCAAGACTGCGCATTCATGAATAAGCTCAGTTCAACTAAAACTGCAATAACGATGATGAAAACAGATAAAATTAAAGAACCCCATCATAGAGAAAGCTCCATGGAATTACCTGGACCGAAGGACCGACACGGAGGAGCGAAGAGATCAGTGGGCGGCGTGCTGCTGGTGCTCGAGGTGGCGGCGCTCCTCCGGCAGCGCAACGAGGTAGGAGAAGATCATTCCACCGAAGCAGACGTGGAGGAGGGGATCGATGGAGCTCGTTTGGATGTACTTGGCGTGGTAATTGTCCAAGCCCTTGCTGATCGCCTTCTTCGCGTAATCGATCGAGAGCATCGGCTTCAGATGTGAAGGAAGATCCTTCACTTTCATCCCTTTTATTTGGTTGTAGAAGCTCCTCATCGCCATTTCTCTCTGCTGCAAATCGAGATTGAGATCTTGAGAAATTCTCAGCAGAAACCCTAACCCTAGATGATGATGATGATTCTTCTTCTTCCTTTCTTTCTCCCCCAATTTCAATGGATGGAAACTAGATATGGTCATGGATTGGGTATTTTGGTCATTTATGTCATGTAAGGAAACTTATAAAGACACCCCTATGTTTTTTAGAATTTTTAAGTACACCCTAGATTTTTCTCAATTGCATGTGTGCCCCTTGATTTATGTAAAATGCTCAATTAAACCCTTTAACAGTTTAACCGGCCAGTTTGGGTAATTCACTTGTAAAGTGAATTAAAATGAATAGTTATTCTAAAAATAAGAAAAGAAAAGCAATCATATCAAAAAGCATAAATTTTCAAAAGTTGTCTTCATTCCAAGTTAACCGTGCATGTGAATTAAGTTGAATGTGCTCGAGTTTTAAAAGCATAAATTCTCAAAAGTTGTCTTCATTCCAAGTTAACCGTGCATGTGAATTAAGTTGAATGTGCTCGAGTTTTAGTTTAACACATCCAAAACTATTGTCGAGTGGTGGATTAACCTTGGTGATTATCTTATTTATTTACATGAGAGGAGCAAAAGAGAAAGCAGGGTCGAATCATGAATTAAGTGAAAGAGTAGGGGGTTAAGAAAAACACTAACGAACAGAAAGTTTGCTTTTCTGTTGGTTTATTACACATGGCTTTTTCCATCCAAATCGAAATGAATTAAAACAATCGCATCACCGCTATATTTCCCAATAGCAAAGGGTAAGGGCTTTTGCACAAATTTTCATTCCGTTCTTCTTCTCATCACTTCTTGTTCTTTTACAACTTATATCCATTCGTCTTTGATCTATATACCGTCGCCATCATCGTTGGTCAAGCCAAGATGATATAATTGTACATCTAGTAAAAATAAATGTATCTTATGCAAAGAAAAGGGGAAAAATCTTTCTTATTTTTCTCTACAATATGTCATTGGAGTTTTGTATAACTTTGTTTGCCAAATTGTGGTGTATAAAAGAAGTGAGCCATTTGATTTTAATTTATAGATACGGGACTAAACATTAGACCAAATAAGACAAGTGATACAATATCATTAACAACATATACAAGAATTATGCTCAAGCAAAACCATATATGTGCTCAAATAAATCTAAATATACAACAATGTTATGTTGATTAGTTACAGCTACAACAACAACAATAACAACAAGAAGAAGAAGAACGATAACAACGGCAGCAATAATAATAAAGAAAGTAAAAATAAAATCACAAAAGAATAAGGCAATAGCATATTAACATAAAAATCATGTGACACAAACTTCACATGCCCAGAAAAATAATCTGTTCTCGAAGCGGCCATACGCCCTCATAAGTAGGAAAAAAAAAAAAAAAACATGTGAGAATCACATTGAAAATCACAAAAGAATCATATAAAAAGCACTAGGAGGATCAGGTTGGGCTAAGCTAGTATTATCCAAGCCCAACATATATATAGGGTTTTTGTGAAATCTTAACGTCAACGGGAGAAGAGGATAAATGAAGAAAGAGGGAAGGAAAAAGCTTCAAAACCGGACCCATTTTGCTTATTGTAACCTATATGAGGTTTCAAACTTGGTTTTTCACAAAGTTATAACCACCAAGTAATCGGAGAATCGGGGACCCATTTACATCTCTAATTAAATGATTTAATCATCAGTTTTATATGGTTTAGGGCCATGGTAAATTTGCCAGATACAGTATAATTTTTATGAGAATTCATTACATTAAAGTAGAATGGTAAAAAAATCATGTTTTTAACCATGATGGGGATCTTTCTTTTAAGATAGATATTGCTTGTTAAAAGATGTTTTTATTTTATGTGGGATATGATAAAAGTTAAATCTAATATGTTTTGAGCCCATCGTAAACTCTTATATATATGAATAAAAAATTATAAAAATCTATATATTTTATGCATGATTAATCTAGCGGCATGCCATTCTTGAGTGAAATTGAGAAAAGGCTCACCAGGTAGGGCCATTTATTTTGAGCAACTTAAATTTAAATAGGCGGATCCTGCTATATATAGCCTCATGAATATTGAATATTCCTTTAGTTTTAGTCATTGGTGATAAATTTTTGTAAAATCAAATACTAACAATGGACATTATCAATTACACAATCAGATCCTTGGGAGATTCTATATGCACCCACATATATTGCTCTACACACCCACTTGCTGAACTCACCACCCTCTTTTATTTTCTTAAAATCATTTTGCTGAGCCCACCCACAATATTCCCCAAACTACCCACGCAAGAAGCCCAGGTCATTCTCCTCCTCTGCAGTTCCCTCGTCGACGATTTTTGAAAAAATCGAGCAAATGCACCAACTTCTCCTCCTCTGGCTTTCCCTCTTCTTGGTCGTTCTCCCTCCAAAGAGCAGCAGTGCACAACGCTTCTTCTTCTTCTTCACAGGACGCTCAAACAAGGTGAGGTCTTCTTCTTCTTTTTCCTTTTCTTCTTGTACATAGGTTTATCATTTTTACATTCCTTTTAGGTCGTAATTTCTTTGTTAGAGAGTAGAGAAGTTTATTAAGAGCTAATTCATGTGCATTCGAAGTGCTGAATCCCTGTTCACTTTGCCAAAACTCGTGGCATTTTTCGCGATTTGCTCGGCAATGTAGAACTGTGCATGGATTTATTGCACAGTAAATGTTTACAGTGTATAGATTTTTTGCACGATAAAATCTTCCGTGGATAAATGTTTTGCATGGAAAATGTAAATCGTGCACAACAAATATGCACGACAAAAATATACCGTGCATAAAATTGTTGCATGCAATAATTGTGTCGTGCAGAACGATTTTGCACGATACAATTGAACCGAGCAGTACAAGAAAAAATGATTTCTTCCTACAGAATGCTTTTTCTTCCTACTGATTTTTATTTTAAATCCAGATTGGAAAATATGCCGAGGAGACCAGCTCGCTGTGTTGGTGGCATCTCACATTCTACAGGTGGACATGATAGTACTTCTAGTGATCCATCCAGAGTGCGGATGAAGATTGGCGTTACTAGACCTCCTCGCCGAGGTGTGCATGCTACTACTTCGACCGCCGACCATCAACGGCCAACGGCGTCTGAACGAAGATGCAAATTACAGCAGGATCCACTGCCTGAGAGCTCTTCAGAGGATGATTCTTCAGAAGATGAGGCATGGTCGTCTAGTCCTCCCCAGTCGTCTAGTACTCCTATGGTGCCAGCAGGGGAGGATGATTCCTCATAGGATCAGGCACAGCCATCTAGTTCTCATGCAGCGGCAGCAGGGGATGGCCCTATTCCCGGCGGTCCGGCCGACGAGTCCGTCCTTGTGAGTATTAGGACTCACGTGGCCATATCCATATGGGACAGGGAGGTACACGTTAATTCTTTATATGTTTTAAGTAATTCTTTATATAATACCAGATGTTAATGAAGATTTATACTATACTTGTAATGTGCAGAAACATGGCCCGCTCAAATGTATCAGTCATTGGCGCCAACTGAAGGACTGGTACATACCTCTCCCTAGAGATTGTCTTGATCTTAAGGTGCCTCTCTTTCGTGCTATCATAGAAGAGTCTGGATTGACAGACCTGAGGCGTTTCAGCTATCGATATATCTCCTGCCCCTTGGTCTCGAGCTTTGTGGAGAGATGGCAGCCCAAGACCAATACCTTCCACATGCCGTTTGGGGAGATGACGATCACATTAGATGATGTGAGTTCTCTACTCGGCATCCCAGTCACTGGACTTTCTGTCCACGTATCTACTAGTATGGGATTTACTGAGCAAGTACATCTACTTGAGTTAGGACTGGGTGTGGATAGGGCATCTGCGGCAGCAGAGTTGAACCTGGCACGGGGTGGGGTAGTGAGGATGGGGTGGATCCGACGGGTGTGCGGCGATGTGGCTCCTGCGTCGTCGGTTGAGGAGGTAGAGTGTGCAGCCAGAGGCTATCTTCTTTATCTGTTGGGTTGTACACCATTCGCTGATAAGTCCGCCACTCGAGTCCCAATCTATTACTTATCCTTACTGATGGACCTGCCACAGGTCCGTCATTACGCATGGGGGGTTGCCGCACTGGCGTATCTGTATCGCCAGTTGGGGACCGCCACGAGGTCAGATGTGCGACAGATTGCTGGATATCTGACACTGCTCACGGTAAGACCGGTACATTTTATATATGCATATACCTATTCCATTATAATTGATATAAAGATTGTATAATTAATAATATTTGTCATTTGCAGTCTTGGGTGTACGAGCACTTCCCATTCGCCCGTCCTCCTGCACAATGGGGATACACTGCAGGGATGCCTCTCGCAAGTCGATGGAATCCCGGTCAGGATTCTGGAAATGCCAGAGAAAACATACAACTGTTGCGGGAGAGGTTGGATGCCCTACACCCGAGCGAGGTGAGCACCCAATAGAGTCCTTCACATATATTTTACGTTTTTAAATTTTTTTTATACATTTTTTGCCAAGGAACAAGTTTTATATTATATTAGTGACTTATTTCGTTTACATGCGGCAGGTTGCTTGGGATCCGTATGCTAGTGCTAGGGCCCATCATCCATTACAGCAAATATCCTTCTTTTGTGGCTGCTTGAGAGCCCTAGATGTCATAGAACCCTACCACCCACACACGGTTCTTCGACAATATGGCTACGTACAGACCATTCCACCCGCACCGCTCGCCCCCGTTTGTGCTACTCGGGGAACTACTGCTGGTAAATACAAGGTCTCCTATACATTTCTTGACCAGTATTGGATTGCCTGGGAGGACCATGTATTATCTCTGGTGCATCGCGGCCATCGAGCACAGCAGGCATGAGAGTGTTTAGCGGACTACCTCGGTTGGTACACTAGGATATCACACCCTCGTGTACAGAACCCTGCCCGTCATTCCCACTATGACCCTAATAAGGGTAGAGACGACCCGACTCCGAGAACGGTGAGGGCATTTTAAAGTATCTTATTTCAAACATTGATGCAACTATTCTTTAAAATTTCCTCTGACACATTCTATTGTTTCTTATAGATCCTTCGAGCGAAGGACCATATTCGTGCCACGCTTGAGCGACCGGACCAGCCAGTTGACTTCTACCAGAGGGCATTGCAGACCACCCTCGAGATTCTGGATGGCTTGCCGGTGACGTATCGCCGACGTGCGCATCAGTGATGCTCGGAGGATTTTTGGATTAGTCAATGCAATTCTTTGATGAGATGTGATATGTACTACAAATTCTTTTTTCATGAAGGAATATCTTTTGATTTGGTTGAGCTGAGATATGTATTACAAACTTTAGTGTATCAAGATATTGTTGGCGGGACCATCAAACACGGCATTACCAGATGATTTCCTCAATCGTATTAATAGTAAATGGATTCTGACGCGTATGGGCTTTAGAACCCCAGAAAACACAAATATGGAGTGCTAAAGCCCATACGCGTCAGAATCCATTTACTCTTAATACGATTGAAGAAATCATCTGGTAATGCCGTGTTTGATTGTCCCGCCAACAATATCCTGATACTCTCCAACAGTGAGAATGCAGGCTGTGATTGCTCCAGGCTCTTTTGGAAATTTGGATTGGTCAATGTATTTTTTTTTTATGATACAAACTTTAAATGTGTCAGTTGAAGAATTTTGTAGCAATGTGTAAGAACTTTTATGATTTCTAACTTTGCGATTTGAATTAGTTGATTCCTTTGATTTTTTTGATGAACATCTACCTACATCTTCATAATAGGATTCAACATGTCCACCAACCTACAACACTGCATGGCCAAAACAATCCGCGCATATACATTCGGCCCGGCCATCATGTACCATGCAGATGTATTATGCTCGGCCGTCATGTATCGTGCAGATAAATTCTGCACGGCCATCATGTACCATGCAAATGCATCCTGCTTGCTCACAAGTGCAAAGCAGATCCATTCTGCACGGCAACTGTTGGCCGTGCAGAATGGTTTTGCACATCTACTTGTGTGCCATGAAATATATTTTAATTGATGATAGATTTGCCGACCCACAAGCAACTAAGGAGGGTATTAAAGAATAAACAAAAAATATAATAACATAAAAGGTTGCTTGCATTTCAACATCCTGTATTAAATTTATTTACATTAAGTTGAAAGTACAAGAAATTAATCACTGTCAAAATTAACCGACTCCCGTGTTGCGACAATGTCTCTAATTATTTCTTTGAATCGCTTTGTGCTCTGAGCATATGGTAGTTGCCATCCGTCAGCATTAGGATGGTGGTGTCTATACCAATTTGTAGCAATGGGAAGCATGGGAGCCCCGGGTGTCATAAAGGCTTGAACAAAATGGTTACCATTGACGAAACCAATCGCGATAACTTTGCGATCACAAGATGGAATCGGGGATGATCTCAAAGGCAGGAAAGTAAGGCACTGTTGTACAAAAAGATGGACCAATACAATATTATAATATGAAGATATCAGGTGACCCATGTTTGGCATTGTCATCCAACGAGCATATGGAGGATGGCATCATAGTACGCCAATGCATAATACAGCTCCCCAACCCTATCATCTCCTCCATATACCAATGAATAATAATTTTGATACCTCTGTAGTTCATTGCTCAAATCCAGTCTAACTTGCATCCAACTATCCTCGCTCATGCCCAAAAGACCAGCTATTGCTCTGAATCCACAGTTACCATCTGCTTCAACATCCTTAATAGTCTCGATATAGGGTCCTAAAGACTTAGGAAGCAAATGCTCGAACGTGCATGAACGAGTGCGACGGACACTTAATTTCTCCTTCCCATTCTTTAAATCTAGATTGTTGGTTCTAGATGGAACGCTATCTTCGATCGAGAGTGCATACTTAAAAGCAGATGGCTCCCGACACGTAGACCGATCCAACTTCTTTTTTTTCAAGGATGAACGACCCCGGGTGTTCAATTTAACATCAAGCTCAAGAAGAGAAGTAGACGAAGAACACCCCAATTCTCTTAGTTTTTTTCAATATTTGTATTTTACCAGCGTGATCGGTACTCTGAAATTTCATATTTATCAACTCGAACTCAGAAGTTGTGGTCAACTCGGGGGCTTCATTCACCTTAGTGGAGTTTAAATTGAGCTTCCTCTAGTACTGATGGACACAACTCAGTGGAATTTGAGTGTCTTCCCTTATGTATTCGACAATCTCGTGTGCACATGGTAACCCATGGGTCCGTCGAATTACGTACCCACATGCCACCGAATCAGGACCAATATAACCAGCTCTTGTCGACTCATTAAGTACTATATCCATAGCATTCCTTGATATAAATCCTCTTAACTCACGAAACAGTGCATGTTTGAACTTATGTTGCACGGTGTTCATGCTTTTTTCAAATGAAGCCTTTATCTCCGTAAAGAGCAACTCGAGCAATGCATGGATAACCTGCCAGGACGCATCAAGGCTACTGTTTAATTAATGTACCAAGGTGTCTCTTCAATTTTGCATGTGTGCTCTCAGCCCTATTCGTAGTCACGTTTCCAAAGTGCATATGCCGATCCGTCAAAGCAGCTACAAATTGTTCCTTGTGGTTATTCAACCACGAGTTCTTCACATAATCAACAGCGTGTGGATACCCACAGAAATTCCGGTCCAATGCATTTAGAAGTTGAATGTAGTCATTTTGTGTGAGAGAGACTACCAACATGTTCCAACAAGATATAAACGCATTCCATCTATCGTTGGTCTCAAAATACTTCTTACAATTTGCCAATATATTCCTAGAAATATGCCATCTGCATAATAACCTTGCTGCATTCGGAAATACAACATTAATTGCATTAATCGGTGCTAACTCTCTATCGGTTACAATCACACGGGGCATAATGCATCCATCCATTAATTCCCTAAGGCGCTCCAAAGCCCATCTGTAACTGGCATCCCTCTCTGATTGAAGGTACACAAAAGCAACGGAGAAAGTCAGTTGAGTAGATGTGACACCAACAATCTCAAGCAAGGGAAGTCTATATCTATTAGTCTTGTACGTGCAATCAATTATCAAAACTTCTGAAAAAGCACGTAACAACTGAATAGATGATGGATGTGCCCAGAATAGGTTCATCATAGCATCTGTAGCGTCGTTGCTTGGGTGATACTCGATGTAGTTGTTCTGCTCCAAATGCATCATGAGTTGCTGCATCTGTGATTGATCGGCCAACTCAGACACCCTCCACTTCTGACGGGCATTGTATATACTCTTCATCATACTGGTGTTGTGCACGTCCCCTTCCTACAACGTTCGAAGTATGTTCCTCGGCTTCACCATACTGTTCGACATATCAATCAAAACATTGATTTCCTCCTTTGAAAGCCTCCCAACAAATGAGTGTCCCTTGAGATGTTGTGCGTTTGGATGATTGTGCACCCCACAAACCACTGTTAACATCCAATCATTATCATTTGCCAACTTTCGGCCCTTCAAAGTAAAAGGACAATTACACTTTTGCGATCCCGTTGCCTTATTAGGATTTCTCTTTTCGGAGACATTCGATGGACCCTTATAACTTCCGCTTCTCTCATAAGATAAAACTATTCTTGGCTTCCTACCATCTCCACCAGTATCTGAAGTTTTAATTACAATTACGAAGCCATGTCTCTTTCCAACTTCCCTTGTCCATTGGATTAGGTCCTCTCGGCTTCTAAATATCATGTCAGTGGTGAAGACATTAGTAAAATCCAAAGAGCATTCACTGGCACCGGTTGACTGAATCTCCTGAAAATATGATTGCTAAATCTTAGTATATTAATGCACGAGACTATATACCATCCTTGTGAAATATGCTCGGTTTACTATTGCCGTGCAAAATATTATTTATGCCGTGCAAAAATTTCACAGCATAAATATCAGTGCAAAACTCATTTGAACGGCATAAACATGCCGTGCAAAAATATTTTGCACGGCATATTTATGCCGTTCAAATCTAATATGTTTGATAGTATTCCACCATGCAATATTCATTTGCACGGCTCTGGAATGCTGAATACGACGCGTGAATTTTAATTAAAATACTGAAAACGAATTCAAGAGTCTACCTCCTCTTGGTAGATCGTTAGTCACAAGTCCATATTGAAAATGCCTACTTTCAATGGACAATGTGGTGTAAGGAGATGAGTGCCTCCAATATCTTTAAATAAATGGAGGAGACTTGGATACTTTTTAAGAGTTGGAGAAGATGATGAGGAAGGAGATGAAGATCAACGGGGATAAATGAGCGCAGATGAACAGTATCGAAAAAGTGGATATAAGGGATAATGAAGAATAAGAAGAAGACCGTAGCAAAGGAAGAGAGAGAGGATGTTGATGAAGAAGGGTGATTTCGTCATTTCACCTGAAGCTATTTTGGTGATTAAAAATAAAATAAAATGTGGGTGTGTACAGCATTACATGCGGGTGCGTTTAGAATCTCCCCAGATCCTTAGATATACAGCTGATATAAAATATCATAAAAATAACTCCAAAACATATATGTGGCATGTTTGTGCAGTGCTTGAATTCCTGATTCCGTGGCTTGTTATTTGTACAATGCTAGGTACAATTTTTTCTGAAACCATCTCTCCAAGCTTAGAATGGTTTTTCATACAATCTTCTTCTTTCTATACAGAGAAGTGGTGAGAATGGAAAGTTGAAGTCTTTTATGTCCCAATAAAAAATTATACGCCTCCAACTTTTCCTAGTTACTTTGACATGCTGTTTATATTTGGATGAAAGTGTGTTCCTCAAAGTTTAAAAAAATACATTTCTAAAAAAGGCTGAAATTGAAAAGACTAAAGGTGGAGATACATAAATGGCCACGAAATAATCTCCCTTTTAATGAAAAATGAATTATTGGGAGATGAGAAATAAATACCTACCGATCACCCTTATACTAAAAGCCCTAAGAAAGCCAACTCCCATTTATACACCTCATATTTTTCACCCCTCTCCTTTTTAGTAGTGTTTCAAGAACACTTCTACCATCACAAAATCTTAATACATTCAATTGGATGCAAATAAACTTAATATATTTTTAGAACTGAATTTTTATAATACTTACGTTTAGATGAAATAATGGGTACTTATTCATTTATATCACCTGATTTGAAGCATTACTCTTTCCAGCAAGCCCTTTTTTTAAGTTGCTCTATTAACACCAGCAAAGCAGGCCCATGCTAAGCTTGGGTTCTAATAGAAAAAATTTCTTTAATAAAATTAGAGATGTTTTAATTTCTATTGGCATAAAAAAGCAAGAAAATAAAAGACATTTAACACAAGCTAATAAAAAAAAAAGGTGCAGAGTGTATAAAATCCATGTAGTTAAAAAGATTGACACAATTTGTACTGGCCAGTGCCTAAAGTTTAATTGCACAATAAAAATAATATTACAATTAGTAAAATCGAAAAGTTGTATAATATGTAGTAAAATTCGACACCATTGGTAACGAAAGGTGCATCAAATATAAAGTTTCAGTTATGGGATTTGTAGGCATGTATTTGTAAATGTGGTTGAAAAAACATGTAAGTGTAATAGAAATCAAGAGTTTCAAAGTTAAACTTGGCTACTTGATATGAACCCAATAGGACCTTTTAACTTGGAATGTAAACGGGACCTGGAATCCGTACCATTAATGAGAAGATGGATTCAGAACCAGTTTCCTAGTTGGTTCTGTAGCTAGAACCGTTAATGAGGAGATGGTACCGAAATCTGGTTTGATTTCGTTTGTGCATAGAACGATAAGGAAAAAACCTAATTCTTATAAAGAATTCTTGAAAAGTGAGGTAATATGTTGGGTGTCGAGTCCACAGGTCGGAATTAAAGTGGACCGGAACCCGTTTACTTAACAAAGGCTAAATAAGGACCCAAATTCGATTTTTAACGGGACCTATTTTATATCCCTACCTGGATGAATCCAAATTAATGATAGGGACTTCAAAACTCAAAGGGGTCCAAATTGTAAGATTCATACCTGAACCTGAGTTTATAGGAACCAAACACACCTAGATTCTGTCCAAATCAATACACATTCAGCTACGTATCAATAGGAGTGAGATTTTTTCCTATAATAATATTCACGAGTCCAGATCCCAAAAATATGTTGTTTCATTCTATCAACATTCGCTAGTTATATAAAATCTTATATAAACTAATGCATTCTTTCAATTACTTATTTAGAATGAAAAAAAACAGAGAGATTTTATATAGCTGGGGAATGTTGATACGAAGAATCAGCATCTCCCCTCATATTCACAAAGAAGTGTCATTTTCATTCTACCTAAATTTGTGGCAGACGCACATACAAATTCATCCCGCTGAAATGAAAGAGAGGGCGGTAAAAATAACTGGCGTTAAAAATAACTGTCGCCAACGTCTCCTCCGTTTCTCCCTTCTTCTCGCCTTTCCACAGAGGAAGAGGAAGAGGAAGAGGAAGAGGAGGAGGAGATTAGGGTTAGGGTTTTATTCCCTCTTTTTGGAGAGATGGGGTCGCTCCAGAGCTTGAAAAAGGCGTATGGAGCCCTCAAAGATTCCACCACAGTCGGCCTCGCCAAGGTCAACAGCGAATTTAAGGTTAAAACAACCTCTCTCAATGAATTTTTTTGAACTTGTTGTTGTTATGATTCAATCTTCGATTCTTACTTTTTTAATTTTGAAATCAAAGGAGTTGGACATCGCAATCGTGAAAGCGACGAATCACTCTCAAACTCCGCCCAAAGAACGGTATGTTCGAAGTGAGTCATCTGATCCCAATTTGATCTGTTTTGATTTTTCTCAATTTGGGTTTTTCTTAATGGAGAATTACTTTACCTTATGAAATTTGATTGAATTGTTTTTCGCTCGAAATTCTTGTTTTTTATGAATTTTGATTGTATTTTGCCTATTGATTGGTTATCCATTGGTATCATTTGAAACAATGGATGTGACTGAATGCTGAATCTTTAGGCAGTTTTGATGGAATATGCATTTCAGTACTTCTGTTTTCTTGGGGGAATTGGAAATTTATTTCATTGTATTTCTCTGTATCTTTATATTGAGGAATGTGAATTTGTTCTAATTTTGTTTTTGTTTCATGTGGTTTCAATTTTTCTTTAGAGATATTTACTGCTACCTCTGTTGTTTGTCCACGTGCCGACGTAGCATACTGCGTACAAGCACTTGCAAAGAGATTGGGCAAGACCCGAAGCTGGATGGTATGTCTCTCCAAATGTTTTGGGCTTCTTGATGATTTATTTTTCCATTAGTGTGGTCAAGGTTTTATGCTTGAGTTTGGTTTTTGTTTTTGTCAAGGGATTTTCTACTATCTGTGTTTTTTTTTTTACTTTTGAAAAGCAAATGAAAACATTTTCAGAAAATGGTGGAGGAGTTCTATGCAATGAGCTCCTCTCTCGAGCCACTGAATGGAGTGTCGTGTCTCTCTTTCTCATAATGAAAGATTGAACATAGATCTACAACTTGCCAATGACATTTCTGGGTATCATAGCTGGATTACAATCATGTTGGTTACTTTGATCTACAGTAGTTCTTTTTCATGTGTTTGGAAGTACTATCATTTTGAGAATATTGCTTGGAACTTGGAAGTGCAATCCAACAGTTATGGTCAAACTTTTCATTTGGATTTGGATACTCGATTGGTTGACCTCTAATATGTGCATTTGCTATGTTTATCAGTCCAGTTTCTGTCTATTACTTAAGTGTGCATTGCTGTTGTTTCGGTCTATCATGGTAAGTGTTCATGATGGAATTTTGACTTTTTTCTGAAACAATTCTACAGGTTGCATTGAAAACATTAATAGTTATCCAAAGGACGTTGAGAGAGGGTGATCCCACATTCAGGGAAGAGCTGATAAACTACTCGCGCAGAGCACATATCCTCCGAATATCTAGTTTTAAGGACGACTCTAGTATTCTTGGTAGGGCATGTCTGCCCAGCTCCATTTTTTAAGTCTTTGGATTGCATCAAAGTGCTACATTATGAATATTCTATTTATCATTCTATAATCTTTATTTGATTAATACTTCCTTGAATGTTTTGTTTTCTGGTTCTTGCAGCTTGGGATTGCTCTTCTTGGGTTCGCACTTATGCACTCTTCCTAGAGGAACGAATTGAGTGTTTTAAGATTTTAAAATATGATATTGAGGCAGAGCGTTTAAAGAAATCTGCACCAGGGGCAAACAAGGTCAGCATTTTGCTTCATTTATGAGCATGACTGGATGTGATATAGGATCTTATTCCCGTGCTTGCTTGATGCGGAATGGAGGTCAATGCGGGGCGGGTAGGGGAAGACGCAAGGAACTACGGAAGGGATTAATAAGGCCTCACACCTAAGTTGATAGGCTTTGCGCCTGAAGGCCTCACGCCATACCCTTTTGAGAGAGAGAGAGAGAGAGAGAGAGAGAGAGAGAGAGAGAGAGAGAGAGAGAGAGAGAGAGAGAGAGAGAGAGAGAGAGAGAGAGAGAGAGAGAGAGCAAAATCACTCAAATCATTTTTCATTAATCAAATCTAAGGAGCCAAAGAGGCTTTTCATCATTATATAGGAAAAGAAATAATCCTAGAACTAGTCTTGACCATCTAAACACATCAACAGTCAGGATTACAACATCCAACAACTTAAAACATAAACCATAAAATAGAACAAAACTCTAAATAAAATAAAAATAAGGCTTGAATTGAATGGGCTGGGCCCAAAGGGCTGGTCGACTCATGAAACATGGGTCTGTCCTGCATCATCACTGTATCATAATTATGTTTTTTTTTTTTTCCTATTTTCAGGGGCATAGTAGAACAAGTGAGTTGGGATCTCATGATCTGTTGGAGCAGCTGCCTTCTCTACAGCAGCTACTATTCCGCCTTATTGGCTGTCGGGTAGTTGTTGATGTTGACTCTTAAATGTAGATTGACTTCTCTGGCTTAACTCTTAAGGCTTCTACTTATTGTTAACTTCCAATTGAATTTTATCCATCTTCTTTTGATTAAACTTCCTAATTTCTGCTATACCTTTTCAGCCAGAAGGAGGAGCATTCTACAATGATCTTATACAGTATGCTTTAACTCTGGTATGCTTTGTGTTTCTCATTGGAAGAACTGTATGGTAGGTGTATTTCATCATCATCATCATAATCAGAGCCTTGTCACAACTATGTTGGGGTTAGCTACGTGAGTTCTGTTTCCCATTCTAGTCTATCTTGGACCAAATCCAATGCCCTGCCATGACTGCGGAATGTTATTTTCTCAGAAGTCATGTTTGAGACGTGACAAAGTTTTACGCTAGCTGTCACCTAGCTAATGCAACCCTTCTCACTTTTACCCGGCAGTTTAAACCAGCGAAGTTTAAACAATTGAATGATCAATATTGCTTCAACATTTGAATTTATTGGAGATTTTACTAGGAGGAAGAAGAAGATTCAAATTTGCAATTTTTCTCATACTCATTAATTTATAAAAATTTTAGTTGAGTTGTTTTGCTTATCACATAAAATTTTAAAAAGTGTAGTGAGCGACAGGATCATGGACTTGATAAATTCATGAATCTCCTGATAATACACTATTTGCTGATGGCCCAGAGGTCAATGCAGTGTGGCCGCACAAAACTGCCAACAAGTTTTCAGAATGTCAAAACTGTTGATATAATTGTTATGCCGTTCACTAACAGCTCGAGCTTTTGGTGTTACTGGTTGTTAACATGGTATCAGAGCTAAAGGTCACGAGTTCGAAACCCCTGGGAGGCATGTTACCTCCATCTGTCTATCGGGTCTGTCTGTTCCGTCTGTTTGTTGGGTTTCGAATTCGAACGGCTTCCCGTTCGAGAGGGGGTGTTGATATAATTGTTATGCCGTTCACTAACAGCTCGAGCTTTTGGTGTTACTGGTTATTAAGCTTTTGGTGTTACTGGTTGTTAACAAAAACCATCCTTATTCATCTTTAGTCACCCATGTCCTACTGGTGTACAGCCTCAGTTACTTTCCTTTCTACTTTACCCGTGACTCAGTCCATTAAGTCAATACTTTACTTGTTTGTATTGGTTTGGGCTTTACTGGAGTAATGCTCATGTCCATTGTTTCTTAGTACATGTTTTTGGTACTTTTTGGCATTGCGCTTGCCAGCTGTGAGATTTTTTTAGCTTGTGTTACTGTATTAGGATTTCATCACATGCAACTTAAGCATCTAGCATAAGTATCTTTTGATTCATGGATTTTGAAATTAAGTGGGTCCTTTTTTTTCTTCGTATTTTGAGCTACCAACGAAGTTCAAGCATGTAGTCAAGTCACATTTTCATCTTTGCACTTGCGTTCAGTTTTATGGAAAACCTATTTTTTGCTCACATATGTGTATGCAATTAAAGATATCCACTTTGGTTGTGCAGGTTTTGAAAGAGAGCTTTAAACTCTATTGTGCCATAAATGATGGCATTATCAATCTTGTGGATTTGGTATGGTCATTTCAATATTTCAAGTTTTCTACTTATCTTAAATTGTCATTCACTGGAAATTTCTTTATATCTATTTGATGGTTGTTATTTATCTTATTGCAGTTTTTTGATATGTCGAGATACGATGCCCTCAAGGCTTTCAATATCTATAAAAGAGCTGGCCAACAGGTTTGGTTATACTTTAAAGTTTAAACAAAATATCATTGCTGCCGTGGTTTGACTCAAACTTGGGGTGCCGGTCAGTAACCTTATAGTCCGGTAGACTTAGTTGAGTCAGAGCAAGTCACACCCTAAACAAAATAAACCACTAAACTGTAGCAGATGCATGCTAAAATCTAAAAAATAAAGAAAAAAAAATTATATAATTGTAGAACTTAAGGAATTATGTTATATTTAAACTGTTTTTAATGAATTTAAGTTGTTACAGTTGGCACTTGGCAGCATTTGGTATTGAGGTTCATATCTTTAGGTTCAAATGAATAGTAACCTCAATCTTTGTAGTTTGTATTATTGATCTTGCAAAAAGAGTTAGCTTTGATCTTCAAAACTCGCCCAGTTAGAGACCTCTCACATCCTCTCCAAAGTCCAAACAAAAAAGAGAAAAAGAAAAATGGGGAGAAACCCATGCATATGAAGGACTTGGTCATATGTGTGAATCGAACTCTACTTGCTACTGACTGAGTTTGAGTCAAGGTTTTAAAACCCAGTGCCAGTCTTCATGCCAATTGGGACCGAGTCAAGTTGGTGCCATTCGTGTTGGTCCATGTTGGACCATTATGGCAATGCCAGACCTAATACATTTGAAAGAAACTCAAAAATTCAGAAAAAAAGAAGAAGAGATAATTAAAAAAAGTAAAAATTATAGAGATGATGATGTAGCCCGAATGTAAAAACATAATTCATGTAGCCGACCCCAACGTAGTTGTGACAAGGTTCTGATGATGATGAAGTAAAAATGTGCTAAATAAGCTATTTAAGTGGTACTCATTTCACTTATAGAGATGTTTAGTCTTGTTGAATGCTGATTTGATGATGCAATGCTCATGATCGTGTTGTATTCAAACTTGAATCTAATATATTAATGCAAGCTATGATGCCCAGATACAACAAAGACGTGAGATATGGTTGGTTCATGGATTTACACATAAGAAGTGAAGTATCGAATACGATATGACACAATACTAAATGAGTTGGGGGTTTGCAAAATAGGTGAAAGAAGCTTTTAGATGACTCTAAAGCCCCATACTGAATGAGTTATTTGGGATGACTCAACCGCAATCACACCTGCTGATTTTGGACGAGTTGGGATGAGTTGTTTTTAACTCATCTGAAACTGAACAAAACTGGGCCCAATACCCTCTACAGAAGGCCGATCCATTTTGATACCCACCAGAATCAAGTTGACCCAGTGTTGGACACAATTTAAAACATGGTCTGTTTCGGTTCAGCCAATTTTTAAAACTGCGATTGTTGCATACTTCTAGTTCAGATCCATGTGAATATTCACCTGTTTCCAACAAGAGATAGGTTGCTAAGTTTGTTCCTTCTTTTAACAGGCTGAAGGGCTCACCGAATTTTACGAGTTTTGCAACGGCTTGGACCTTGCTAGAAACTTCCAGTTTCCAACTTTGAGACAGGTTTATCTCTCTCTCTCTATTTTAAATTTAAATTGAGCTAATGTAGTTGAAAATTCTTATTTGTTTATTGTAGTCTGTCCTAAATCCTGAGAATTATTTGTGGTCCTTTGTGTTCTCTTTTGAAGCCACCTCCATCATTTCTAGCAACAATGGAAGAATACATAAAAGAAGCACCTTGGACAGGTGCTGTTTCAAATAAGAGACTGGTGGGTACATCCAAATTCCTACTTTTTTGCCAATTGTTTCTTTGAAAGATTGGAGTGAGACTTAAAGGTTAATGCTTTCTATTTTGCCGTAAGTTCTTGTTTCAATACAAAACATGCTACCAATAAGAACATGTGTCTTGGAAGTTAGTTATAAACCTTTAAAAATTTAGTGTTGATGAAGCATTTTGTATTATGATGTATCACTGATACATCCAGATGTAGCCATGTAGATAATCATTATTTTCACAAGCATTTCTGCAGTCAGGTCCAGTTCCCATATCGAATTACTGTATCAAAATCATCTCCCATGAATTGCCATTGGCTCAAATATAATTTTGACTAGTGTGACATTTACTATGGATTGCAGTTATCTTTATCACATGGAGCGATATTTTCCTTAAAAGTATTTTGCTTCCTCTTTTGGTTCCATAATACAGTGTTTTGTCAGCTACAGCAGCAGTAAATTATGCATTGACATAACTAAGATATGTCAAACTTATGGGTCGTAAAATTTTAGGAGAGAATAACAGAGCAATGCTTATAAAGAAGTCAGATGTGCACTTATAAAAAAAAAGAAGTCAGATGAACCAAAGAACAATCATGGAGCCTAATAACTTATATTAGAAGAAGGACCTAAGTACAATAATCCTCCTCTATAGAAGGGTAGTGGCCCCATCGACTTTCCAGCCACTTTAGCCATTGGATCTAGACTTGATTCCCCGCACTACTGAATTTCATACACAACATATCATCTAGGAGTTGGAACCCCCTTATGTCTAATTTGGAGGGCTCAGCAGTCAGCACACCATTCAATCAAAAGTTTGAAGGGCTTCTGCCAGGTTGCACTAAGAACTTCGTGGCACGTATATTCTACTTGCATGTTCCATAAGTTTTTGTCCCTCAGCTCTATTTCCTATCCTTATTTACTTCTTTTTTTTTTTTTTTTTGGGCTGGGTGGTGGTGGGGCGTGTTTGTGTATTGGGGTGGGGTGGGGAGAGCAGGTGTAATGTTTTGTGTGGGATTTTTCTCTTTGTTTTATCTTTGATTTGGTTCTTTCTAAAAACTAGGAATACAAGGAGAGGGATGTAGTGACATGCAAACCAGAATCTTCCCTTGCAGAAGATGTACCTGTTGAGAAAGTGGATACTAGTCATATAACGCCAGCTGCAGAGCTGGAGGAACCTCCTCAGCCTATTATTGAAGCTCCACCACAATCTGCACCAACTGAAAACACTGGAGATTTAGTGGTAATTTTCTTACATGTCTTTTAAGTTTTCTTTATATCAGTTTTTCAGAAACGATATCCATGCTGTACTTCTTGCACAGGGTTTCAATGAGGTAAATCCTGTTGCGGTCAACCTTGATGAAAGCAATGCAATGGCTCTAGCTATAGTTCCACCCGGTAGGTTACATAGTACTCAACGTATATATTTATAGAATGCACAATTTAATTTATTTAACCATGTGATTCAAGAAAATTCAGGCCTTTGTCGGACTTGATGCAATATCATAAGCACTGTTTACGTGTATCATATTACTCACAACTTAGAAATAGCCCTAAATGGAGTTTGATTGGAAAAATATTATGAAAAAGGCCTTACCCTCTATGCTGCTCAGAAAGGCATCGATATGACAGTCAAACAGCATGCATATAGTTGGGGCATGAATTTGACATAAAATGGAGAATTAGAATTGATGTGATACATGTATGTTGCATCCAATTCTTTAGGGGCTGTGGCTTGAATGAAAATGATATTAGACAAGGAGTGATTGACATCAGGCTTCAACTTTTTGATACGCAAGGGCCATTAGGGCCATTAAACTATGCACAAAGCCATCCCATGATGAGACAGGCTCATAAGACTCAATGAACCTGCTGTATACATTGACACCCTTAAGTTTTAAGTTTGCTCGAGCTTGAGATGAACCTTTCAGCTTATTATAAGAAAATCTGTTGTCTTCATTGGCATCCTAAAGTTTTAGGTTTGCTTAAGCTTGAGATGAAACTTTCAACTCATTTTAAGGAACTCTGTTATTTTGATGCATTTGGCAGTTCACTGCTATTGTATTTCTGCTTTCATTTAATATAATTTTTCTAAAATAAATGCAGAGGATGATTCAAAACCTTTATCAACCAGAGGATTGGAAGGGATTGACATGGTGGAAGGGATTGACATGGGTGTTGCAGGATGGGAGTTAGAATTGGTAACTGTTCCAAGTAGCAATACCAGCCACTTGACTGAGAGCAGATTGGTTTGTGTTTTCTATCAAAATTAAAGTTTTCTTTCTTGTGTATGTTGTTTTTTTTTTCTTCTTTCTAATTTTTTTTAACACAAAATTAGTTTTGTGCCTTCTTTATTGCTGTTAGTTTTTCCATTGCATTTGAGTAGATGTCATAAATCATCCTCATTGTCACTGTCATGGACTCATGGTTCTCACAATGCATAAGCATTTATGTATTCGAGATATGCAGGGTCTTCTGTCTATTTTCCTTGATCTTGAATACATGTAACTTGGCTATCAGATGCAAAAGCTTGCGTCGCCCAGCCAGGCATCAGGCAACCATGTAGCATATATCTCAGTAACATGTTTCATCATAAACACCTGTTACAAATGGAATGCTGTGATTCCTGTCACATTTGATATTGTTATAATTCAAACTCTATTTTCCTTATTTCATTATATGGTCTTTCCACCAGGGTGGTGGTTTCAACAAGCTCTTGCTCGACAGCTTGTATGAGAATGCAGAAGCAATGCAGCAGCAGCAGCAGCAGCAAAACACAGGGTATGGGTTTGGAAAGACCATCAATCAATTTGATCCACGCGACCCATTCTTCATATCAAATGGCATAGCTCCACCGTCCAACATGCAGATGGCCTTGATGGCTCAACAACAACAATTGCATCAACAGCAAAACCAACACCAACAGCATATGATGTCGATGATGATGGTGCCATTTTCATCCCATCCCCCACAACATCAGCAGCAGCAGATGGGAAGTACCAACCCATTTGGAGATCCATTTGAATGCTTCTCAAGTAGTGGACCACAACAAGTCAATCCCAGCTTACTCTAGCTTTTCTTCTTCTTCTTCTTCTTAATTCCTATTCTTTGATTCATTTTTCATTGTTGAAAGGTTGGGTGAGGGTACTTTCTTGTTTGTAAAAATGTAAAGTTGCCCCTGTATTGAAAAGTTTATTGTTGAGCCGGGGAATGCATTTATCTTTGGTTTAGACCAATTCAAATGTTCTGTTATTTTTAAGCTGCTCTAAAGAATTGTGGCTACAAAACTTGTTTGGCACGTGTATCAGTTGCTTAATATCAGCTTGTTTACCTTAGCTTCTAATGATGGAGATGACTCCATTTGGAAGCCTTATAACATGTCATAATAGGAGAAGGTGATGTTGACTTCCCCATTCTCATTTCTTTACACTACATCCCATTCTTGCAAGCTCTAGTTTGTTTCTAGCTGCTCCATCTACATGAAAATTTTTCTATCCCCTGAGTGGATGATTTTAGCCAGTTGCTTCACATAAATCTTCAATTTTCAAAACCATGATCATGAACCTGACAATTTTCAAAACTATGATCATGGACCTGACAAGAACATACAAGGCCAAGTACTCGGCTTGAGTCAGGTCACCTTACCAAGTCTACAGGCCAGACTGAGAGCAATGCAGTGCCATTTTCTGGTGGACAGTCTGAGTCAATGGCTGAGCTTGGTCTGGCCCACTATGCAATCTAGTAACGCCGGAGGTTACACGGTTCAAAACATGCACCTCCCAGGTTCTATCTGTGGGGCCTAAGCCCACGGATCTAATTTGGGCCCTACGTCGAAAGGGGTATTATGTCTTCCATGTCCATGAAAAAGGATGGTTAGTGGTGTCCAATGTGGCACTTGTGAGGTGTGATCATGTCCATCCCCAGAAAATGGGCCTGCTATTTACAAAGATTGGAGGTACTACCGGAGGAATTATAGGGATATGAGTCCACAATTCTATTGGGGCTAGGCCCACCTGGGTCACGACCGATGACTCGTTGATCGAAATAGTCAAAATCGCAGGACTCAAATTGGGTGGGAGACTGTATTGAACTGCACTGGGTCAAATTTGGGTCAAATATGAGTTGAGCCTACCATCATATTGATTAAAAAAACACTTGTAATTCCCTTTCTATGCCTTCTGAATTTCTAATTGTGTGTTTTAGATTCTTTACCAAAAGAGAAACAAATTTGTGTGTATTATAACATGCAGAAAATATATGACAGTGAGAGTCCAACTCCTCTATGATTGAAATTAAGATCTGTAAGATTGGTACAGAGGGGGTGCTTGATTGAGTGCTCCGGATTTAAAATGTGGCCCCACTTGATGAACGTTGGGGGCTCACCTAATAGGACCCAGATATGAGAGTAGACCATCTGATCCATGGATCAGGCTGGTTAGCAGTATATAAAAGCAACAGGCGCATGTTAGCACTCTGCCGCCGCCGCCGCCGCCGCCATCACATTCCTTCTGAAAACTGACCGTAGGAGCGCGTGTCCTACGTCCAGTTTATGATAACTTGTTTTATATCATCTAAGGACTAAGAGTCGCCCTCTCTTGCGCTGGTGCAGTCAAAAGTTCCAAGGTCTATTTCATTGAATCCAAATCGATCGTAATGACAATCAACGCCTGTGATTATAATTAGCTATAATTGATCCAAATCGATCGTAATGACAATCAATGCCTGTGATTATAATTAGCTATAATTGATCCAATTTATACATGACCCACCGTTAGATTGATGAAAATTTTAAAATACATGATTAAGCTTCATGTGCATTAAAGAGTTATTGAGAGAGATACCTTTAGGGCTTGGGATAAAATAATGATATTTTTGTAAGGAAAAATTTCAAATAAGTCCTTAAGTTTCTGCCTTATTTTAAAAAAGAACATAAATTTGAAAACTTTTCAATTAGTCCCTAAGTTTTTCAGTAGATTTTCGATTAAGGATGTCCAGCCATTTAAAGGTATTTTTTGGCGAATCTTCTCTAAATTTTCTTAGAATACCTAAATTACCTTTCATGAAAAGCCATGACATGATTCTAGCAGCCACTTTGTGCAACCAATCGTCGTGGAGTCATTGGCTGTCCTTGATTATTAGGAGGACACCAATTGAGTAAATGAGGAAAATATGGAGGAAGCGAATGAGAGTTTTATTTCAATGAAGGGTATTTTGTGTAATTTTAAAATATCGAGGGAAAAATTTATTGGAAATAACTTTAAATAGACATGTCCTTAATTACAAAATTTCTGAAAAACTTAGGGACTATTTTGAAAAGTTTTGAAACTTGTTTTCTTTTAAATAAGGCAAAAACTTTAAGCCTTATTTGAAACTCTTCCTTTTTTTTTAAATAATAAATACTTATTTTTGTTTAATGGATGTAAGGGCAAAGCTATCATTTTTATAAAAGTTCAACACAAATCTCACGGTGGTTACTCATTCTCTCATTAGGAATGCTGAAGTCGGGGACATGAAAGGTATTGAAATGAAAAAGGTAGGGGTCTATATACAAATACTAAAACCACATGGACCTATTTGCAAATCATAAAAACTTAGGAGGGTATATGCAAAAAACTAAAAAAAAAACTCCCATTAGTTGGATTGTAGCATCCACAACTATTTAGAGATGAGATCGATTAAATCCTCCTAATCATACACACATGTTCCGTAAATTCATAAAGCCTTTTCCGCCACTTTTAATCTAGAGGATTTTACCGGAAAAAATACTTAATCCGGACGTAATACGCAATCAAACACTTTAACAAGTGGGGCACCAATTAGAGCAATTGGGCCCGATTTTTTTTTTTTACCAAAAGAGCACATCGTCGGCGCCGACATTATTTACACTTAAATAAGGTCAGTGTCGACCTTATTTACACTGAATAAGGTCGGCGATGACCCTGTCCGCGAACCATATTAGGGCTCATATCCCTGTTTTTGCTCATTATTCTCTTCTTTGGCTCCTAATATGGATTGAAGCTGTAAGCCTGAAACAAAGGGTTAAATGGTTTTTGTGTACCATGTCCAGAATCTATGTGGTTTGCTTGATGCGCCACACACAAATTAACCATAGCCACAACTCAAACTATCTCAAAGGCCAAAGCAATGGGGATTGAGAACCTACTTGGCGGTAGCTTCATCTAATAAATCTCATCAAAAGATGATGGTCCGTCAGATTGACAATCCAGACCTGTTAACTTAAACAAGGTCAAAAATACATACGATAAATAGCTACAATATCTGATCATTGCAATTCTAGGCTACAACTCATCCACAAGGTGAGTCCACCCACTGGATTAACAACTTCAAATTACATCTTTAAAAGTAGCACAACACCATCAGATGATTTAAAAACAAACAAACACACACTAGCTAGTCATCTATATTAAAAAACAAACACCTGCGTGAGAATACCTCTCTTAGACTGGGTCTCATCGCCTACATAGGCATCTTTCTGGCCCATCCCAACCATAACACCTGTGTGTCGAGGCCGGCCAACAATACTAGGGAACACAGCTCGTGGAGCATCATCCCCAGCAAATCCAGCCTGTCAAGAGTAAAGTAGAGAGCAAATTTTATTTTAAAACACAACAAAATTAGTGGACATGTAGCTGGAAAGGTAGCATGCATGCCATAGTGTCAAACATTCTCACCTTAACCATTCCAGTTCCATTGTCACAAACAAGGGGCTGAATATCCTCTGTATTCGCCATTTTTTATATTGAGCCTGTACCAATAAATGTAAACCCAAAATGGTCATCTGATGAATGTTATAAATAGAGCAAGTTACACAAGACTGAATTTCATGCAAAAAAAAAGAAAAGAATGACACAAGGAACCCAATTATTTCTTTTCTTGTTATACAGTTTCCATAAAAAACAAGGTAAACCTGAACCAGATAAATGAATCACATTTATAAGCTGTAATTTGCTAAGAACATGGCACGCCTTAAGGCTATTGGATTTTTTCTTTATTTTTTATTTTTATGGGTGTGGGGGAAGGAATGGTCTTATGGCTATTTGATTTGATTTGTCAAACAAGCCTAAGAAATAGCCGCATTCGGTCCACACTCTTTCATAACATAAATATGGGAAAGAATTCTGGTGTGGAAGCAAAAAGGTTTGTGATGCTGAAATAGACCCTGATAATACTCCAATGCATGAATAACATCAGTTTATTTTGAAACAAGATCATTAATATATTTGTAACAAAGCAGCATCTGAATCCACACCACCTTGCAAAGCCACATGCCTCCTAATTGCCCACTAATTTAATCGCTTTATCGGCATTCTGATGGTGTTTGTTTGTTTTTAAATCATCTGATGGTGTTGTACTACTTTTAAAGATGTAATTTGAAGTTGTTAATCCAGTAGGTGGACTCACCTTGTGGATGAGTTGTAGCCTAGAATTGCAATGATCAGATATTGTAGCTATTTATCCTATGTACTTTTGACCTTGGTTAAGTTAATAGGTCTGGATCGTCAATCTGATGGACCATCATCTTTTAATGAGATTTATCAGATGAAGCTACTGCCAAGTAGGTTCTCAATCCCCATTGCTTTGGCCTTGGAGAGAGTTTGAGTTGTGGCTATAGTTAATTTGTGTGTGGCGCATCAAGCAGACCACATAGATTCTGGATTTGGTACATAAAAACCATTTAACCTTGTGTTCCAGGCTTCAATCCATATTAGGGGCCAAAGAAGAGAAGAATGAGCAAAAACAGGGATATGAGCCCTAATATGGGTCGTGGACAGAGTCATCGCCGACCTTATTCAGTGTAAATAAGGTCGGCGCCGACCTTATTCAAGTGTAAATAAGGTCGGCGCCGACGATGTGCTCTTTTGATGAAAAAGAAATTAAAAATCGGGCCCAATTGCTCTAATTGGTGCCTCACTTGCTAAAGTGTTTGATTGCGTAACACGTCCGGATTAAGTGTTTTTTCTCGTAAAATCCTCTTTAATCTAGGAAGCTATCTCTATATATTTAGATAATGTGGGTCTGAAATCCATTGATATTAGTGAAAATTTTAAAAAAAATTTAATATATTAAAAAATATAAAAAATATTCCCCCACGCACAATGCATGCACAAGTAAACCGTGCATCTGGAACATCACAAGGGTTGGGCCTGCCATTTATTTTCATGCCTAACGCATGACTTGTGTTGCGGATGTATTGTGTTCACCTATGCTTCGTGCGCAAATGAATATTTTCCTCAAAAAGATATTTATTATTTCCACTCATATATCTTTACATTAAAAAAAAAAAAAGGTAATTTGTACGCACATTATTTATGTATAGACACTCTAGTTTCATCATATGTCATACAACATATAGAATTTTATTTGATACATGAATAAGGATTATACACTACATACATACAATGTATTCTTTTTGGAAGCTAAAATTGTATGCAAATCCTTGATAATAAGAATATAGCTCGGCAATTGATTTTTGGAAGATTATCATATATACTGTATCTATAGTATATATGTTATATATTTGAAAAGATTAAATGGGAGTTCTCAATACATTAAAAAGGTAATATTCTCGGGCCTCACACTAGCTATTGGCTCTGACAGAAGCAGGGGGGGTTGGGGACCCAAAAAGAATTTCATAAATCCCATTATTTTTTAGGAAAACTGAATGCGAATTTTACATAGCGGCCCCTCTAAAAAAAAAACTACTGGGTCCGCCCATAGAATTACTGGGGCTCACTTGGGCCCCATAGATTATGGGACATGGGTGGGATGGAAAGATCTACTTATGATAGACCAAAATATAAAAAATTGGGTTCAATTTAACGCTTCTAATCTCTTGATCCATGACCTACAAATTTAATTAACGACTTTCTATTAAAAAAAATCTTTGATCAAACAATCGATCCATTAAGTAGGTGCAAACCCTCAAGCCGGGTGGCTATCAGAGGGAGCGTCCTATGGGTGTGAACGGTTCAGATAGACAATAAGGTGGGGCCATTGGAAGTTCTCATCGTAATATAGTAAGAGATGAATGCACACTGTAAGTGCACAAAAATTCACAGACCGAGGGGTAGTGATTTTGAGACTCACAAGAATAGGAGGATGGAGATGGAGCTCTTTGGGAAGAACCGCTGCCTGCCTGAAACCTGAAGGGGGAGGAAGAAGAAGGTCAGAGGACCTCTGCTTTGGCAACGCAGGGCTCTCCGATGCCTAAGTCAATTTATGAACTGGACAGTAGGATGGAGATTTTTAGGGAAGAAGATGGGGTGTACCAGTGTATGGTGTTGGCCTTGTTATCCTTTTTTTGCTAGCTGTGGCTGTGTTTATATAAAGGAAGAGAGGAGACAGAGAGGTAGTTAATTGTCCCATCGTAGCCTACTTTGACATCAATGACACTCCCATCATAGCCCACTTATTTCATCAAGCCGTATACTGGCACCTTGGGAGCTGTGGAAGGTGATCTGTCAATAGATATGGGCGGTGCCTTTGTCTTGTTGGACGTCCTGTAGCGTGCTTGAGTGTACCTAGAGGCACAACTGTCGTGCTCTTGGCTAGCTTTCTGATATTATTGTCGAGATGAATGACTGAGGTCGGGAGGGATCTTGATCTCAATCATATGGCACTCAGGTACTATTGCGGAGGCAAGCATGTCCCGGACGGAATATGAGGCTGAACTGGAGGAGCTGGTCGAGATAGAGGAGCTCGGTAGCTGAGGTGCCTTGCGCAACTGGCCGAGGTGGAGACCTGGTCGAGATGAGTGCATGTGACTGAGACCAGGCACTACTGCCGATGTGTGGTACTGGCCGAACTGAAGTGCCTAATCAGGCTAAAGATGCCCTGGCCGAGGTGAAGCCTTTACCAAAGTGGTGTATGGGAAATACCCCCACACACGCAAAGATTTGTCCATTATAAATTTTGTGTATCATTAAATCTTATAATTTCTACTCATCATACATTAATGATTTAAAGAGAGCATAACAATAAAAGCAACATTCCTGGGGTTCACCATTAAATTGATGTTGGGCAAAACTAAATGTTCTAAATCCTCGTGGTCTAATATTAAAAGGGGTATTTGAATAAGTGCAAAATATAATATCAACAAGTTTAAATATTGTAAGATTTCATTATCATAAAATAAAATAATATTATATTATTATATTGCGTCACTTATCTTAAAATACCTCGTTCCAAAACAACCCCAAAGTTTAATATGTTAGTGAGCCCCCATCAGTTTGGAAAATAAAAAAAAGTTAGATTTTGGGAAGCTTTCCTTCTTCATACATGTATCCCCTTTTTATATGAAGTGGGCCGCAATGTGGGTCCAGTCAGAGGATCCGGACTCGTTGCAATTTGACAAAAAAAAGCGAAGGGACGGAGAGGGACGGAGAGAGAAACGGAGGAACGAAGGAAAGACAAGGAAAAAAAAGGAGGGAAGAAGAAGAAAAAGAAGAAGAAGAAGAAGAAAACGACGACGACGAAGAGGAAGAGGAGGAAGAGGAGGAAGGAAAGAGAAGAAGAAGAAGAAGAAGAAGAGGAGGAGGAGGAGGAGAAGGATGGAGGGAAAGAGAAGAAGAAATGTCAGCTAAAACGTTTCCAAATATATCTCTCTCTCTTCTCATTATTCAAATTCCATTCCATTTGGATTCTTCTCATTTGTTGTTGTTCTTCGATGCGATTTCTAATGCAGCGGCATTGACCAAGAGCAGATCAAGAAGCGATTTTTCCTTCTTTCACCTTCGTTTTCATCAATGGTACGTTCTTTTTTTGTTGAATCTCATATTCTCATTCGTTTTCTATGGTTTCTATTTGTTTTTGTTGTTGTTGTTATTGTTGTATTGCATAATGGAATTTTTTAACCCGAAGTCGAATTGCGAATGTCATTTGATCAGAGGATATGATTTGTTTTGTCTTTTTTTTGATTCTATTTGATTTGGGTTCGTCCATAACGGAGAGGAAATGCGAGAAATGATCAATGATCCTGTGCTGCATGAAGCTTACATCTCGTTTAAAATGTGGGTGGGACGCAGCTTTGTTTGATTCAGGTTGTTCATGTAATATGCCTATCAATGTATAGGAACTGACTCGAATTTCACTTGAATGGGAGTGATATTCCCCGTAGGATTAATCATATGTCAAATGTGCAGTCATGTTTGAATTGCATGATCAATTCAATGGTGCATGACATCCATTTAGAGCGAGAATTGGGACAGTTTCTTTATAGAGCCTACGTTATATGAATGGGTTTGAATGTTTGATTGAGTGCGATGTCCATTGGGAGCGAGAATTGGGACAGTTCCTATATAGAGTCTGTGGCATATGAATGGGTTTGAATGATTGATCATGCACAGGTTAAATCAGGTAGATAGCTGCCGTTGGCAACATGCTGATGGCAGTATGGGATCATTTCTCAACAAATGTAAGTAGTTTTCTATCATTTTTTTTTTGGTTACTGAGAATTTATGCGGAGCTTTCCTTCTTGTTGGTTGTGAATGGTAGGTTGTTGAAGCAAAATCACTGCTTTATTTCTTGAATGTTGTAATCATTTCCCGGTTAAATTTCTCATATACAATTCGCTACAAAAAAAAAAGGAGAAAAAAAATGTGCGTTTCTATAGCTACTAGAATTGTGATGTCAAGCAGTTTTGATAAGAGTGGTGCTCATTTGGGTTTCTTACATTGCTACAGTAGATCAATGTTCATTCTTGGTATTTACTTAATTTATTCATGCATTGTCTTCCTTTATTTTTTTTATTTTTTTCACAAATCTTTTTAGATTACATGCAGTCTTCATTTGGATTGTTTTAAATGCTGGCTACTAGTTTTTCCTTTTCTTTTAGCAGTCTCTGTCCTTTGCTTGTGTGGGGTTTCCAACTCCTTAATAGTTAATAATATCTTTAGTTATCTATACAAAAATTCTATGTTTATAAAACAGCACATTTTCCCCCCTTTTTTTAAAAATAATGCTGTTTTTTTAATAAAATCTTTGCTACCATTTTAAAATATATATACCAGCACTTTTTATGCCTTGTGTCAGCAATTGTCTCGTTAAAATAAAATTCTTCAAAATTAGCAGAGTTCCGTGCCAATACTGTTACCATTTCAGCTATATGATAATGCAGTAATATTTGGTACCTGGTTATATTTATCATTTGTTGAAGCTTAAGGGAGGAGGAGATAAACTGAAAAGATAATGAGAATTATTAAGATGAAATCGTGTGTCCTTTCCATAGGATTGGCCTCTCCTTATAATGTTTATCACGGCCTTAATCAAGGCTTACATTAGTATCATTACAGCCAAATTTTCCTAACTAAACAATTATAAAAAGATTCTACAGAAAAAACCTTCCTAACTAAACAATGTACACGTGTATTGTTTTTTTTATATATATATATATATATAGGCAGCTCTCCTAAGCTTAGGATAAGGTAAGCTCAAGTGTGTGGTGGGGCCCACCTGGGGACGCACATGGGGAGGGGGGGATTTCAAGGATTCCCTAGGACCTTCCTCTCTGCAAAAAATCAGCCCCAACTGTGATTTTTTATCATCTCCATCTGGGCTCCAAAAGTTTAATGGTCAATAGTCCATTCGGATCGGTACATGGTCGATCAAACGGTCCAGTAAATTCGGATTTGACCGAAAGTTGGTGGACATGTGCTATTCAGGGGGGGTCGTGTGTTTGGTCCATTGGGATGGACCAAGGGTAGGCCCCACAAGCGTGAGCTTACGGAATTTTATCCTAAGCTTGAGCTTAGGAGAGCCTTGCCCATATATATATATGGGTTATGCTACAAAACTCCTCGGGTATTTTTCTAAAAAAAAGCCCCTCTTTTAGCCAATAAAAGTGTGACATGTGTCATCAGTGATACACATATCCGATTATCTCTCCTAAATATTCTCCTACAAAGGTGGATCTCCTAAAGTACTAACAAATCATTGGCTATTATATAGGGGTAGAAACTCCCCTTTTGAGATAGGGGAGTTTTTGAGAATTTCCCTATATATATATACACACACGTGAGGCATTTCGGCAATTAGGATTGGCCCCAGTTTGACAGTTTCACTTGAAATTATCATGGACCCAGTTTGACACCCCCCTCCCTCAAATTTATGTTGGAGAATCAATGAGCATCAATTTATTGACTAAGAATTGATGACGAGGTCGTGGAAGACCTTTTGTGAAGATATCAGCAACTTGAAGTTCCGATGACACATGAGGAAGGTTGATGTCCTCTCGTTTGAATTCATCACGAATGAAATGGTAATCAACCTCAATGTGTTTAGTCCGCTCATGGAAAACTGGATTTTCTGTAATCAGGACGACGCTTGTATTATCGGCATGGAGAGGAGTAGGACCATTGATCAGAAGACCAAGATCGAAGAGCAAACTGCATAGCAAAAGAATCTCAGAGCAGATAGGAAACTACCAAACTGTGTCATTTCAAGCTTAGACTTCTCAAAGAAAGGTTCAAAGTACTTAGATTTCAATCTAAGACTCTTTTCAGAGGTTTTAACAGAGATCATTTTTAATTTAAAGTTGCTAGCCAGTAATCACAAAACCTATTGGTGATAGGAAACTGCACAAACAACTACTTAACGATATTTGCAATGGCAAAGCTAAGGAGCTTACTGTTGGCTACAAACTCTATTACAAGGAAAGAATAAGGCCGGAAATGGAGTAGATATAGCAGTAGATAATGATTTGAAGGTAAAGATTGTCGGGGCAAAGAGATTGGATGATGGACTTACAACAATTAAACTAGTGTTAAAGGAAGATATAATATATATCATTAGTGCCTATGCACCCCAAGTAGAATCACATGAAAGTGTTAGGGGACAATTTTAGGAGGAGATGGATTGTTTAATATAAGAAATCCCATCTAGTGAAAGATTATCCTAGGAGGGGACATAAATGGGCATGTAGGAAAGCATGCTAAAAGGTGTGAGAAACTGCATGGGAGACGAGGATTTGGAGAAAGGAATGAGACATGATACACTATCTTAGAATTTGCGTTAGCATTTTTTTTTTTTGAATGGTTAATTTCATTAAAAAAAAGAACGAACAATACAAGAGATGGATACCGACAGCAAAAGATAGGAAAGAAAGAAAACACAAGAAAACTATAACCCAAAAAGCAACAAACTAAGGCCCTTCATAAGAGAAGGCCAACTCTTTCCAACGATACACTATTTATTCTAAGGAATATCCTCTAAAAGACGGGTTAATGGACACCCAGATAGCCACAAGAAACTTTATTTTCTCCACCAAATTGCTTTCGCTAGATGCTATCCCTTCAAAACATCTTGAGTTCCTTTCCTTCCAAATCGTCCAAACCACCATCAGAAATTACAACCTTCACATCTCCTTACCTCTAGAATCCCCAATTGGGGCCTTCCAATACTGGAAGAGCTCGAGGAGAGAATTAGGGAGTACCCAACAATAGTAAAACCATCCCACCACTGACATCCAAATAGACTGAGCTATTTTGCAATTCAACATGAGATGGTCCACAGATTCCTCGTACCTCAAGCACATAGGGCAGCCGTTCATTATAGTCATCCCTCTCCTCCTTAAGAAATCCATAGTAGGTATCCTTTTCTTGAGAGCCAACCGTGCGGAGATGAGCACCCTAGGGGGAGCTTTCAACTTCCATATGCTGCACACTACGCTCCTCTTCCTCAAATTGTTAAGAATAGCCTTGAAGAAGGAGGACATTGAAAAAGATCCATTCTTTGAGGTTTCCCACACCTTGGCATCTACTTCTCTATCCTGGATATTTATACGCTCAGGAAGTTTAGGAATGATAAGAATTGAGATTCTTCATTGTCCTTCAGGTTCCTTCTAAACGCAGGACACCCAACCATCCGACCTCCAATTGTATTCATATAAGAGTTGACAATTGCTTCCTTATCCTTCGCACACCTTAATGAATCCGGGAATTGAGCACTCAGAGTCCTTTCTTTAGCCCACCTATCTTTCCAAAAGAGGATCCTCTCCCCTGATCCAGTTTGGTATCTAATGTTCTCCATGAAGAGCCTTTTTTACCGAGAGGATTCCTTTCCATATTGCAGATGAGTTCGTTGTGGCTTCCTGGACATCCCAACCATGTCTTGGGAGATTATATTTCCTTTCCAAAACCTGTCTCCAAAGGCCATCTGTACCATCTCCTATCCTCCGGACCTCCACAGCCACTTTCCCAATAGGGCTTGATTCATCTGCTTGAGAGGCCTAATTCCCATGCCTCCTTCTTCCTTCGGTTTACAAATGGAAGCCCAATCTACCAAGTGAAACTTCTTCTTGAGAGGCCTAATTTGCATTAGCATTTGACCTTATAATAGAAAACACATACTTTAAAAAGAGAGACGAGAGTTTAAATACCTATAAAAATGGAGTTAATAAGAGCGAGGATTGACCTTTTCCTACTTAGAAAAGATGACCGACTAGTTGTACAAACTTCATGGTTATTCATGGAGAGTTTAGCCGCACAACATGGATAATAGTTTTAGATATATGCATTAGAAGTAGAAGGAGAGAAGTAGTAAATAAAAGGTGCCTTAAAACAAGGTTGGGGTGATTTGAGATGGAAAGAGCATAAACATAAAGTGATCAGGGACGGAGAATGAAATTTGGATGGAGAAACTATGGTGATGTGGAACCAAATGGCTCTTTGTATTAGACAGGTTACAAAAGAGGTATGAAATGGAAAAGGCACTATGATAAAGAAACTTGGTGGTGGAGTGTAGAGGTCTAAAAAGCTGTTTGAGAGAAAAAAAATTATAGCTACAAAGTTTGGATCTATAATGAATCGGGGGCTAAATTTTAAACCCATAACCGTTTCTGCTTCCAAAGAGGATCAACGGTTTGGATTGTGATTTTGGGGCCCATAGGGTCCAAAAATGCAAATCTAAGTTTCTGTCCCTTTTCATAAATATCTCAAGATCCGTGACAAATCAATGGATCAAATTTGAGTAGTTGACCCACTAGTTGTGTTTGGGCTTATGAAGATTGCTAACGGTTCGGATCGTCCTTTAGGGTCCTACAATTTGGATGGAGAAACTATGGTGATGTGGAACCATATGGCTCTTTGTATTAGACAGGTTACAAAAGAGGTATGAAATGGAAAAGGCACTTTGATAAAGAAACTTGGTGGTGGAGTGTAGAGGTCCAAGAAGATGTTTGAGAGAAAATTATTGCTACAATGAATCAGGGGTTAAATTTTGAACCCACAACCATTTCAGCTTCCAAAGAGGATCAACGGCACTAGTTGTGTTTGGGCTTATGAAGACTGCGAACTTTTCGGATCGTCCTTTAGGGTCCTACAATTTAAAAAGAAAAATAAACAAAAGGTCAGTCTAAAATGACCTTTTTTTAACTGTAGCAGAGCTCTGTGTGCTTCAGACGTTTGAATCTGTTTCAAATTGGGCAAGTTTCAAGAATGTCCAAATAGAGTTATTACCTCGTTATAAGTTTTAAAAGAGAGGTGGGAAAAGTGTTCTCAAATGGTCTAAAACCCATTTGGAAACAGTTTTAAGAAAAATAAAAGTAAAAAGTAAAGATGCCAAATGCCACCTAATAGGGACTCAGTTGAGATGGTTTCATATGCCAACAATGACGCTAGTGAGGAACACTTTTTCTATTCAGGTCAATGGCCCCTTAAGAAGGGGTAAGCCGAAGATGACATGTATGGAAGTGTTATGGATAAATATTAAGAAGTGAAACCTATCCAAGGATTTGGCCCAGTGTAGACTAGAATGGCGAAATCGAATTCATGTAGCTGAACCCATTATTGTTGAGACAAGGCTTTGGTGATGATGTAATTAAATAGCATGACTATATGAAATATATTTTATGATTGTTGGGATTTGGATCTTGGGAGAATTTTCTCCCATGAACGGACTGCAGTCCAGTGGGGCTCACTTGGGCCTACCTTTGATCGGTGCAGTCCCTTTGACACACTTGTTATCCTAGATCTGGCATCATGCCCAATCTTATACTCATTGAACATGCTCACCGTCGAAGTGAATCTAAAAAAAAAGCTATTGCTAAAATGCCAGTTAACTTTAAGGCTTTTACGTCAAAGGCCAGGATAATCTGATGGGCCTGATTTTTTGGCTTACCCTTATCCATTTTAAGGAGATCCTTCCATCTGCTTTCTTCCCATTGATGGACATTCATCTAAGTGGGCCCACGATCTGGACCGCATACGAATGATATATGATCTGCTCATAGGTGAACGTTTTCCTCGATCTTGGGGCATAGTGGACATTTGTCATTGCTCTAAAACCAAACCAAACCAAGCCTTTTCCCACTAGGTGGGGTCGGCTATATGGATTTGACGACGCCAATCAAATCTGTTTAGGACCATTTCCTCCGTTAGATCCATTTGTCATTGCTCTAGTTTTTGTTTTTTTCAAAAATTCCAATTTATTTGGTTTTTTGGAGTTCCACAAATATAGAATAGTTGTTTCAATCAATCACTTCATTTTTATTTATCTCTTACACTAGTATAATAGTTCAATATTTCAGTTTTTTTAATTTATGTACATGCAAATCAACTTTTATCTTTTGATTGATGAAGAGATCAAAAGGTCCATATTACTTTGACTGTGATGATGAATTGTGTTGATGCTGTGCCATTGTTGAATCTACAGGCTCCGCCAGCCAAGATAGCAGTAGGATCTCTTGTTTGGGTGGAGGATCCTGATGTCTCTTGGATAGATGGGGAAGTCTTGGAGGTTAATGGTGAAGAAATTAAGATCAGCTGTACTAATGAGAAGACGGTGTGTGCTCTTTATAGTGTTTCTCTTTTATGGCAATAAAAATCTTTTGCTTTGCTTAAAAATATGACTGCTGAATCCAAGTTTCTTTTGAACCCTTGATCAGAGCTACATTGTTCTTATTTTCTACTTGTAATATGAAATAGCGGTTTCCTTTTTTTTGGTGATTTGTTTCCTTTCAATGGGTTTCTGCTTTTACGTGGCATCCTGAGGCACTTTATTTTAATCAATGTGAAATAATTCTTTAACAGTGCAGTATATCAAAAGATTTCATGCTCTTGATTGATTATTCATGAAATCTCCGCTCTCAAATCTAAAAGACATGGATTGTTATTGTTGATTTATGAAGATTGTGTTCCCTATTTGTACTGCAGGTTGTAGCCAATGCATCTAGTGTCTATCCAAAAGATGCCGAAGCACCATCTTGTGGTGTCGATGACATGACAAAGCTGGCCTATTTGCATGAACCAGGAGTTCTGCAGAACTTGTGTTCCAGATATGAGATGAATGAAATTTATGTAAGTGTTGAATAGAGTCTAATTTTGATTGAGATCTTCTATATCCTGTGAAGTTAAATTCAATGTGTGGTGCAAATAAATCATGTCTGGATATATTGTAAAATGTGTGGTGGTGGAAATAAATCATGACTGGATATATTGTACAATCTGCGACTCTTATGTGTGCGAGTGCCATATTCTTTGACTTGATATATTAAATGCTCTATTCGTTTGGTTCTGGCTTTTCATATACTTACTATGTGGGGTTGGTAATGAACCTACTGGCTTGTACAGACGTACACTGGAGCTATATTGATTGCCGTGAACCCATTTAGAAGACTATCTCATTTATATGACAGCCAGATGATGGAAAAATACAAAGGGATAGCCCTTGGTGAGCTAAGCCCTCATCCTTTTGCTATTGCAGACTCTTCATATAGGTATGCCACTCTGTTTTTCAATCTAAGAATTGGAGGTATTCATATTTTCGTAATGACGAGAAAATACCCCTGTTTGGAATGCAGAAAAATGATAAACGAGGGGATAAGCCAATCGATTCTAGTAAGTGGAGAGAGTGGAGCTGGCAAGACAGAAAGTACAAAAATGCTTATGCGCTATCTTGCTTTCATGGGTGGGAGAGCTGCAACTGAGGGGCGCTCTGTGGAGCAGAAAGTACTAGAGGTGAGTGTTATCTTTTTTTTTTTTTTTTTAAATGTTTTTGGAATGGCGACAGAGGAATCTCAATGATTCTGAAGTCGGGATGTAAATTCTATGATATTTCATAGAATGCGTATGTTGATAGGGTGATTACTTGTTCTTCTTCTCCTTTTTCTTCTTACTATTCCATGTCCTCTTCAGCTTAGTACTTTTCCTTGAGGGCCATCAACCTATATAGAAAAGACTTTTCTTTACCATTGTCATTGTTAGCTTGCATTGGACATGTACAAACCATCTCAAAGAGTCTCTCTTAATTTATCACCTATTGATGCTATGCTAAATGCTCCCTAGTGGGCTCATTTCTGATTCTATCTTCTGTAGTTTTACCACATACCTATCTCAACTTCTCATCATTGCTACAACCATCTTTTGCACGTGCAATTTCCTTAATTTGCCAACATTTTGTTCCATAGTTTGTAGCTGATCTAATCGCTTTCTCATAATATATTCCTTTCAATCTTGTTGGTATGCACTGATCACAAAGCAGTCTAGAAACAAGTCTCCACTTCAAATTATTAATATTTTAGTTTTATGTTAATTTATGTACTGAAATTTTCGTTATTGTCATCATAGAAGCCTTATCCCATCTATTTATTTTATTTATTTATCTCTTTTTTTCCCTCTGTTTGGTAGTCTAATCCTGTGCTAGAAGCATTTGGTAATGCAAAGACTCTCAGGAACAATAATTCAAGGTGTGCACCTATAATGCGCAAAATTTCCAGTTCCTGTTTTCAGTTTGTTTGTCTTACAATATGTTCAATTTGGTGAGAAGTCCAACCTAAATGGATATTATTCATTATACAGCCGTTTTGGCAAGTTTGTTGAGCTTCAGTTTGATTCGAGGGGAAGGATATCAGGAGCTGCCATCAGAACTTATTTGCTGGAAAGATCTCGTGTTTGTCAAGTATCTGACCCAGAGAGAAATTATCATTGTTTCTACTTGCTTTGTGCTGCACCACCTGAGGTATGTGGTCTCTGAGCTGCTTCCCCACTAATTCTTCTGCATGGAGGAAGTGGATGACAAACGATTTGGAACTTTTTTAAAAGTTGAGGGACATTTGATTTACCTGTTCATTATTTGCATTTGAAGATATTGATTATTTCAAACATTTTCTTGGTCATGTCTAATGTACCCGAAAAATGACCAGTGGCATGGTGCATGTCTTGAGTTATACCTCTGGTGTGAACAAATGTGTTCTATGACTATCTGTCTATTTTTTTCTTGAAGTCGAAGCTATGTATTTTGGTCTATAGCATGAGCCAGCCATGCTTCTATTTGTTCAGATTAGAGTGCCTTCCATTGAGGCAGGCTGCCTAAGGACACCATGGAAGAATATGAGGGGTACGAAGTGTTGTCTTGCCATGCATAAAGGTCTTGTGGCCAATTTTTCATGGAAAACCATTTGTTGCATGAAATTTAGAAAACATGAAAAGAAAACATAAAAATGTGTCTGCTCTTTATTAGTTATATTTAAGATTATAAATGAAGAATTAGAAGGAATAAATATAAAAGAAACAAAAAAAAATCTTTAAATAGCTCAAGTTGTATGGCATGCTTCAGTTATCTAATACATACGCCTAAGACAAGTACTTCATTGCTATATTCTCTTAGGCTTATCTCTATCCAAGATTCTAAAATGAAGCAAATAGTTCATATTTTTATTGCAGGAATTGTCTGTGAGTTTCTAAATGACCAATATATAAGCTTAGTTTGTTTGTTTTGTTCTGTTTCTGTGTTAGGTTGTTGACAGGTACAAATTGGGAAACCCAAGAACTTTTCATTATTTGAACCAGTCAAATTGCTATGATCTGGATGGGGTAGATGATTCAAAGGAATACATGATAACAAGGAGTGCAATGGATGTTGTGGGAATTAGTAACGATGAGCAGGTACCTTTTCTAGAGGCTGCCTCCAGACACAGCATGAGGACCTACGTTTTTGTTTTTTTTTCATTTAGACTTAAATTATAATTTCTTTAATAATTTCAGGATGCAATTTTTCGAGTTGTGGCTGCGGTCCTTCATCTAGGCAACATTGAATTTGTGAAGGGAAAGGAAACAGATTCGTCAGAGCCCAAAGATGACAAATCTTGGTTCCATCTAAGAACTGCTTCTGAGCTTTTCATGTATTATTTCTTCAATGTGGTTGATCTTTTTTATGCATTTGAAAAATTCTCAATTGTGTACAGCATATTTTGCCGAGACTGATTAACAAAATTATCATTCTTGAAGTTATTTCAAATTTTCTTCAGGTGTGATGCAACTGCCCTTGAGGACTCCTTGTGCAAACGTGTGATTGTAACCCGTGATGAGACCATAACGAAAAGTCTTGATCCAGGTTCTGCAGCTCTTAGTAGAGATGCTCTGGCAAAAATTGTGTATTCACGATTATTTGATTGGTAAGTTTTTTAATTCTATGTTCTGATGGATTTTTGGGGGATATTTAGTGTTTTACCTTTTTTTTTTGTGACTCGTTCTCATGACCTTGGACCAATGGGTTTCTCCTTTTCTGGGGATACCTTGCTTACTCATTGATCTGCTTGCTTCCGCAGGATTGTGAATAAAATTAATAGTTCGATCGGTCAAGACCCTGATTCAAAGTTCTTGATTGGAGTATTGGATATTTATGGATTTGAGAGTTTCAAGATAAACAGGTGCTTAACCGGTATGCTTTTTGTTTTCATCATTCTAGAGGCCTAGTTCTTGCAGTGAACTGCATGGAAACCATGTGTGTGTTTGATTTGAACAAAGAGTACTTATCCCTTGATGAAGGGACATTAGAGTTTGTGGTTACCCCATTTTTAGTCATTTGGTCTACAATACCCAGATCCTTGTACATGCCCAGCGTATCTATGCAGGATCAATATGATGCTCATATCGGTACTTGATAGTTGATTCTCCACTGATACTTAAATGGTACAAAACTACAAATTAGCATATCCTACTTATCGAGTTGGGAGTCCATTATTGCATTTAGTTCTATCATTTTTCTTACTTTTCAACATAAAACCTGTTAGAAGGGAATGCAAAAAATGATAAGTTCATTAATTAAAAAACATTCTAAAGAAAAAAAAAATAGGACAGCTGTATCCATGTCTGTGTCCTAGATTTTCAAAAGTGCATCTGTTTCTTCGATTCCTGTGTCTGTGTCCATACCCGTATCTGGGCATCGTAGCATTTGATCTGATAGATTTATCAGTTCTCCAAATTATTCCCAAACCTAGAAGGACCCAATAGCTTTCAATTATCTGGTCATTTGGTTGCAAGTTGTACTTGATTTGTGCAAATAAAGGGCTCATAATCAATTAAATCTAGAATCATGCTTCTTCATAAATAACTGTAAGTGCATAACTAAATGCTAAAATTTAAGTCCATTAGCTCATATTTGTGTGAATAAAACCACCACCATCCATTTCATATTGATGTAAGCTGTGACCTTGATCCATTCCTAGCTATGCAGTGATTGAATCTGAGAGAGTTTGTGGAAGCACTAATAAGATGACTTCTTATTCAATGGTACAAGCTCTTCTCCAACTTATCTTGTACCAACGATAGCAGTTGTCACTCACAGCTTCTTCCCAAATTTTGCAATTGGTCTTCCATCCATGTGACTGTGTGAGCTGATAAATCTAACTTTCTAAATTTTGAAATGCCTGAGGTGGAGGTTTTTCCCACATTAGATCGGTTAAATATTTTCGGAATTTAGAGGGTGTGGATTCTGGAATGCGTCTCTTATGGTTCTTTCTCATCTTTGTAGAATGGTTCTTCTTCTTGTCTTGTTGAAGCTTCTATGGGGCTGAGACAAGGTGTTTTTATTTCTCCCTTTTTTATTCCGATAGTTGTTGAAGCTTTTGGATCTTTCCTTTTAAAGGCTAAGTTCATTGAGCATATCAGTGGTCTTGAAGTGAGTCGAAATGAGAAGCGATCACTCATCTTTTTTCCGATAATGATATGATTCTATTTAGTTTGATTAAGAGGTAAGAGATTGCCTCATTGAAGAGATGCGATATTCTTTTAGTTGCCGTCAGTCTTCAAGATAGACTTGTCTAAAAGCATGCTGCTGGGGGCAGGGTGTTCAGTAGTGATTCATTGTTTGGCTAATAGTATCTTATTACAATTCTTGAAGGCTTCTTATTTAGTATTTGGAACTGCTAATCGAGGATAAGCCAAGATTGAAAGCTTTGTGGTCTGTGGGACCTGTCATTGAAATGTATGAGAGGAAGTTTTCCACATAGAAAAGATAGACTTACCTATGGGGAAGAATGAGTCTGATCAGGGCTACCTTCTCTAATTTGCCGGTGCAGTACATGTCTCGAAGGTGCCGAGGGCCATAATTGCTAGACTGGATTGCATCAGAAGAACTATATTATGGGAGGGACAAACTCACAAGAGGATGCATTTAGCTGAGGTATCTACTTTCTAGGGGATGAAATTGGGCATTGCTAGCAAAGTGGTGATGGAGGTATGGGGAAGAAAAAGGCGCTTTGTGGAGTAAGATTTTAGTGTCAAATTATGGCAAGGATAAGTGCGGTTAGGTTCCTAGAAACATTCCTAGGTTTCATCTTTTGGGCCTATAGAATGTTATTACTAGTTTCAGGAAAGAGTCCAATGAGAGGGGGCACTTTCAGTATGGGATAATGGGGGTGCATTTTAGGGTGGGGGAGGGGGTGTATTTTGGCTTCTGGTTTGATGACTAGTAAGAGTGGATCCTTTGCATAGTCTTTTTCCTATAGTGTTTAGGGTGGTTTTTAATTATGACACTTCTCTTAAGGACTGATATTTGCATGGTTTAGAAAAAAGCTTCAAATATGGTGCTTTTGGTTTGATGACTGGGTAAGAGTGGGCCTTTTGCATAGTCTTTTCTCTTTAGTGTTTGGGGTGGCTTCTAGCAAAGAGACTTCAGTTAAGATGTATTGTGCATGTAGGGATGAAAACGGGTTAGGTTCGGAATGGAACCAGGTATTACCTAGATCTGGAACTGTTTATAAAGGATGGATCCAAATCTGGATCCGATTCTTTCAGCCCTCTATTGCTGGGAGAGGCACATTCACAGAGGAGTAGAAATGAAGATTCTTCTCTTCCACAATCTTCCTTAGCAACATGAGAATAGGTCTTAGATGGCGGATCAATTCATAGAGATGATCGAGAGGGTTCGAGCCTTTCCTTCTCTCGATGCTATTGGTAGTCTGTAGTCACATGGGGGGAAAGCGAAGGCGAGAAGAACTGACGATCTTGACGATGAAAGATGATGGTAGAAGTGGAGTTGAGCAGCGTCAAAGATCAAGGAAATTGAGGGTCAAGAAGATGATGATGGTTGAGCAGTTGTGGCTTGGCTTCGTGATAGGTAGGTTACTTTCTCTCTCTTTATTTTTATTATTTGTTTTCCTTTTGGGTTTGGGCGTGGTAGGTTGGCTTTTGGGAGTTACAGGTTGGAATATGGGGTCGAAGTGGGTTTGGGGTTGAATGTTTGTTTGGGGTAGGGTTTTCGGGATCGACAATTGGTGATGGGGTTTTCAAGGGTTTTTTTTTGTGACTGTTGGGATTTTGGTTTAGGGTTGACATAGAAGGGGGATTAGTATTGGATTCAGTTTTTTAATAATAACAATAATAATAATATTATTATTATTATTTATTTTTATTCTTATTCATCAAAGCCTTGTCCTAACTATATTGGGTCAGCTACATGAATTCTTTTTCTCCATTCCGATCTATCGAGAGCCAGATCCTAGGATAGGTGGCAATTCTTAAGATCCAACCTTATTACTTCCATCCATGTCCTCTTTGGCCTACCCCTTCCCCTTGGCGGGCCATCAACCCGCATAGAAAAACTTTTACTTACCGGTATCAACTCAAATGAAAGGAAGAGGACTGATTTTGCACAAGAACTTGTGTCTCCAATTGTGGTTGACCCCTTGATTTATAACAGTAAAGTTTCCACAATTACAATTTGATACAACTCTCCAATCCCTTGATTTTAGGGATATTTTCCTTAATCTAATCATATATAGATCTTATCTAATTATACACAGATATATACTAATGACTAAGTCAACCTTGACCCATATGTGATCCGGACCTGACCTTAACCTGACCCAATCAGTCACATCACATATGTTAATACACCTCCTCTCAAATTGATTTGGGTGAAGTAGCCAACATCAATTTGTCAACAAAAAATTGATGTTTCACCCGCGGAAGAGATTTAGTGAAAATCTCGGCAATTTGGAGATCCGCGTGACATATGGTAGATATAATATTGTCATCAAAAGCTTCACAGATATAGTGACAATCAACCTCAATGTGTTTGGTGAGTTAATGAAAAAAAGTATTGGCCGTAATTTGTATTTCACTGGTGTTATCTGCATGTAAAGGTGTTAGTTGCTGTTATGGGAAGCCAAGTTTTGTAAGCAAGCAACATAACCAAATGATTTCAGAACAAGCTGAGGACATCGAACGATATTCAGATTCAGTCGAATATTTTGACACATGATCTTGTTTCTTTCATTTCCTTGATACAAGTGCATCATCTTGAAAGACACACCACCCAGTTGTTGTTCTACGAGTATCTGGACACCTGTCCAGTCATCATCACAAGGCCTTAAGAGTCAAATCAAAGTCTCCGGGAATGAGAATACCATGCTCTGGTGTCCCAAAAAGATACCGTATGATCTGTTTGACAGCAGCGAAATGAAGATTTGTTGGTTGGTGCATGAACTGACTAAACAATATTGACGACATGAGATATATCTGGTTGAGTAATGGTGAGGTAGACAAGGCCGCCAACTAACCGTCTATATGTAGTTGGGTCTGTTAGGGGGGTTCTATCATTTTTGCTATATTTCACATTAAGTTCCAATGGGGGTATCCTCAAAAGTAGTATTTTGCAATCTAGCTTGGTGAATAAGATCCTAGGTGTACTTATGCTGATTAACAAACAGTCCCTACATTAGTTTGTGCCTTTTAAGACTGAGAAAATAAGTAAGGAGTCCCAAATCTTTCATGTGAAAAGATGCATCCAGAGTTTGCTGGAGCTGAAGAATACTGTTTGGATCAGTCTCTGGGCTGTTATGATAATGTCGTCCACATAGACTAGCAGTATGGCGATACCATTAGTGGTGCGACGAAGGACCAATGATGGATCATACCTTTGAAAAAAGAAAGCATGTTGAAGAGTCTTCCGGAATTCTCAGACCAGGCCTGCGAAGCTTGATTCACCCATAAAGGGATCTTTGAAGTTGACAAACATAGTTGTCAGACGGTATAGGCAGTCCTAGAGGAGGTCGCATGTGAACTTTTTCTTTGAGGTCCCAATGAAAGAATTCATTTTTCACATCCATTTGAAAAAGAGGCCATGAGTGTGAAGCAGGAACAAGAAGAATGCGAACCGTAGGCATATTTGCAAATGGGGCTAATTTTTCATCATAATAAATTCCCTATTCCTGCCTATTTCCCAAAGCTACGAGATGGGCTTTGTTCCGATACAATGAGCCATTTAATTTGAGCTTGACTGAATAAATCCACTTGTAACCAATAGGCTTGACATGAGGACAGGGGATGTAACGACCTGGGCCTACTATCCACTATATTTAAAATATTAGGGTTGTTTAAGAAGACTAAAAGATCCAAATTGGTTCTATTCAATACAAGAAACACAAGGTAAATGTGAATACTAAACGCACCCAATTAAAATCCTTCTCCAAACACCCAACTTTCTATGAGAAGATGAGCAAGGAAGGGTCTGTGCCTCTCTGTATTCTCTCCTCTAAAACAAGTTACCACGTAATCACCATTACGCTATTATACCTGGTGTTGTTCTATGAAACCTATTGGTTCCAGCTTCCAATCAATTATAGTAAAACGGTCTGCTTCTAGGGCGATGTCACGATGATGATATGAAAAAACATGTAGCAGAAGATGGCAATTTCCTGAAACCAGATCGTCTAAGTTTTTTTTAAGTAGATTGGATGTTGGCCCCACATGGCCCACTCTTTCATGAAACAAAACATACGATCTGAAGGTGCATACATGGGTGACCCTAGTGGTGCTCTTCTTTCTTAGGTCATGGCTGTTTGGGCCCAAGTTTTCAATCAAAACTTGTCAAGACCCTTGCGGGCCATCTAGTATGCTCTGATTGCTGCAAATAGGTTTCAGCCATTACAAAAATTAGATCTTCATCAATTTCTATATCAACTTGCTTCTGGAGTGCTTTGTGATCGGCGCATGCCAACAAAATTGAAGGGAAAGTTTTACAAGAAAACGATTAGACCAACTATGACCTATAGAACATAATATTGGTCAATCAAGAAGCAACATATGCACAATATGAGTTTTGTACAAATGGTATCGGAGCCAAGGACGGCTCTATTTTTCGATGGGAGAGTATGCCATGCTTGTTGTCCCCCTGTAGAAGGGCTTTGGGTTCGGCGAGCATCTGCCTAGAGAGAGAGAGGGCAGGGGAAACTCTAAATGACTGGGTATGCAGTGTTGCATAATTCCCACATCAGAAACATGCAAGTCCTGATCCTGGTATATAAGTGCAGCCTGACCTTAACTCCATACGAGAACTTTTAAAACGGTGCGGCAAGACTGAGGTAAAATCCTATGAGCCAAAGCGGACAATATCATGTGGGTAATGGGCTCAGGTTGTTACAGGGGATAAGACCTAAGTATGATTCAATTGAAGAGCATCAAGGTCTTCCTTCATTGCTTGTGTCCAAAGGCTTGCGAGTAGGTCTTAGGTATAGAATATTGGATAATGTGACAAGTAAAGAGGAGTGAAAATCCATAATGGTTTGGAGGATGACTAGATCGAGTAGACTGTCGAAGCATGGGTGGAGTGGGATCAGTAATCGGGTTAGTTCCAGAGGAAGTGGCCCATCTGAAGAGTTGCCTTGATTGTGTCTCCGCATATACACCATTCCATTTCCAGGTTTAAGTCTTGTTGTAGAAGAAGGCGACTTAGAAAAATCAGGAAGGATGGAAACAACAAGAGGAGAATCAATATGATGCTGAAATAAACATGTGCTTTCAAAGAATATAGCATTGTGAGAAGTACAAATGTGATGAATTGAAGGATCATAATAAAGATACCCTTTTTGATGTGAAGTGTATCCCAGAAAGGCGCATTTGACTGATTGAGCTGAAAGCTTATTTCGTTCATGAGCTGGAAGGTGAACAAACCATACACATCCAAAGGTACAAAGATAATGATAAGCGGGAAGCACATCATGCAGTCGAAAATATGGAGTCTGATTCTGTAGTGAGTGCAAACAGTTAATGAGATGCACAACTGTAGAAAGTGCTTCAACCAATCAACCCAAAATTCAGATGGAACAAATGATTGAATAAGCAAAGTCCGAACAACATCCAAAAGATGTCTACTCTTTCATTCGGCAACCCCATTTTGTTGAGGAGTGTAGGGACACGTTCGCTAAGAAATGATACCCTTATTTTGCAAGAACTCTTGGAATTGTTTAGAGACATATTCCCCCTTGAATCTAACCTAAGAATTTTGATGCTTTTGGAAAATTGATTTTCAATTAAAGCAAAAAACTTTTTAAAAGCATTAAAAACCTCAGATTTGGTATGCAAAAAGGAAACCCATGCGAAGCGACTGTAGTCATCTATGTAGTCATCTATGAAAGTTGCAAAATATTTATGATGAGTATGAGCAATTATAGTAATAATACCCCAGAAATAAGTATAAATCAAGTCAAAATAATTAGTAACAAAATCATCATGTTTAGGAAAAGGACGAATTTTACTTTTTTCAAGTTTGCAGCTAGAACAATCAAACAAAGCATCTTTAAAGGAGAATGGGTTTTTATTCAATATCAATCCATTATTTAACATAAAAAGCAATTCCTGATTATACAAATGTCCAAGACGATTATGCCATAATTGGCATTCTTTATTCAATGGAGAATGATTAACTAAAGAAAACAAGGCTTCATTCCTAGATGGGATTTCATTCAATATCAATCCATTATTTAACATAAAAAGGAAATTTCTGATTATTAAATGTCCAAGACAATTATGCCATACTTGACATTCTTTATTCAACGAAGAATGATTAACTAAAGAAAACAAGGTTTCATTCCTATTTCCTAGATGGTGCTGGTAAATGGAGTTGAAAGGGTCGTCCACATTTAGGGCCACTTCCCTATCATATTCCCCGCTGCTTGATCCTGATAAGACAACCAGAGGAAGAAAATGAGACAATATAGTTATTCTCAACTAATTTCTCTACAGAAAGGAGATTTGAGTCTAAATGAGGTGAAGAGAAAACATGTTTTAAAGGCAAAGAATGGGGAATATCACCAATTTTATCATTTGGAAAATGATCACCATTAGCAGTATGGATATGCAATGCACCATCCTACTTGTGGACAGTAATAAGTTTACAAGATGAATTTGCATTGTGATTGGATGCCCCAGAATCTAGAAACCAAATAGTAGCTTAGATGCCTTACCAGATATACTAAGGCAGAGAAAGCAGATTGAATCATTTGCCGAACCATTTTGGGAGCCAAAGTAGGTTGTGGAGGCAGAGAGGCATCTTAAGCAGGCCATTCAGGCATGGCAGTGGAAACAGTGCTTGCGGAACCTTCAATCACAGCATGAATAGCATTATTGTTTCTATATTGTGGCCAGCGTCTCCATTCTGAGATAATATGCCTGGATTTCTTGCAATAGTTACCCATTTTTCGCTTACATTGGCTAGCAATGTGTCCAAACTCTTTGCAACTGTAGCATTGAATTTTGCTCGTCTCTTGGTTTTGCTTGTGCTGCACAAGCCACATCCAAAGGGGCGGTGTAAGTCCCTTTTGTTCCATAGTAGCATGAGTTTGACAGCATTGCTCCTCAGAGAAATTCTCCAAGACATTCATCTAAGGATGGGATTGGTGCTCTGCTCATCATATTGGACTGAATAGTTTCAAACTCTTTGCACAATTTCATGAGAAATTGATCCCATTGGTTTGCTTCATGATATTTTTGCATAAAAAATAGGGCTGCGTCAGGAACAATATCATATACTAATTCCCCACGTTCAGTCCAAAGAGTGATAAACCCAAAGTAATATTCCTGGATTGATTTAGTTCCCTGAGAATACTCTGATATCTCAAGTCCTAATTGGAACCGTCTTGCTGAGTTATCTTGATTATATTCCTTGAGGTTCCCACATTCCTTTGGCAATTTTATGAGGCGTTAGATGGAGCGCAATTTGTTGATCAACCGAACTGAGGATCCAACTTATATTTTTTGCATCATTTGTAACCCATTGAGTGGACTTAGTGGTGTCTCTAGGTTTGGACGTTGTCCCATCTATGTGATCCCAACGGTCTTTTCCAGTTACAACATCCTGAATTGAAACTCCCAGGAAAAATAGTTTTTTCCATTAAATTTAATTGGAAAACCTTCAGATTTTTCTGCCGTCAGAAAAGAGAGAATCCAACACAAAATAACAAATCTACTGTAGGAAGAACAATCAGGTGAAGCAAACAGTTCTCTTGAATTGCCGAACTCAAAAGGTCCAGAACCGGACACGAAACAGTGCAGATGTCCAAAAAAATGCTCAACCAAACAGATTTTTGCACCCAAATAGATGATGGTTTTGCAAATCAGCAACCACTCATAGCTGCACTACAATTTTTCCCAACTACTGCAACTGAAATTCCCGAAATCGGCAAACTAGGTTGAAAAAACCAACAGTCTTGATGAAAACTAGTTGCAAAAAAACCAAAACTCCAGAAATGATTTAGATCCTACCAATGGAGGAGTAAAAGTCCCAGAAAAACTTTCAAAAATACCAATAATAGTTGACAACCCTGCTTGGGCCCCACTAAAGAAATCGACCTTGTCGTCTGAGATGGCGGTCGACTACTGTGATGCTGTCTTAAAAAACTCCAGATGAGATCAAAGTTCCTAGATCTACCACAACAGAGATAGATTTGTCCTCACGCCAAATATCCTTGATGGCTAAAGAAAGCATGAGATGACCAAGCAACTCTAAGCAGAGTTGTGAAATATCAACACTCGACCATGAGAATATTCTTTTAGATCAGAACCAGGAGGCATTAAAGGTGCGACAAACTAACTACTTAACACCGCCTTCGGGTGGGACACTTCCTGGATTCAAAGCACACACCTATACAAGACGTGGAATGTGTCAGTTACAGGCAGATTGAAAGAATACTTAAACGAGAGAGAGAGAAGAGAATTCTGTGAAAATGTATTCTCATTCGATGATCCTTCCTCTTGGATTCATCTTCTTAAATAGCCTTTACAATGCCTAAGATTAGGCTACAAATCAAGGAATAAAACAAGGAATCAAATATTAATTAGATCAATTAGCTCTCTAAAGAAGGAAGGCAACTAATCTATCTAGCTGTACACAATAAGAATAGATCTCTTATATACAATTGGGCTGGGCCTAATATCATGTAACTGGGCTGGACGCCTGGACTACTATAATACAAGTTTATACTTTAACACCCCCCTCAAATTGATGCGGGGAATCAACCAGTAGCAATTTGCGAACCAGGAATTCATGCCGCGGGCGTGGAAGACCCTTGGTGAAGATATCAGCAAGCTGGAATTCAGTGGAAATATGAGGAAGAGTAATGACTTTGCGATCATACTCGTCCCGAATGAAGTGACAGTCCACTTCAATATGCCTTGTCCTCTCATGAAACACCGGATTTTCAGTGATCCGAATGGCACTTGTGTTGTCAGCATGTAGAGGAGTTGGTTGAGTCTGGGAGAATCCAAGCTCGGAAAGCAATCCTCGTAGCCATAGGATCTCAGAACAAGCGGAAGACATGGCTCGGTATTCGGATTCCGTGGAAGATTTGGAGACTCTATCTTGCTTTTTACATTTCCAGGAGACTAAGGCTTCTCCCAAGTAAACACACCATCCTGTAGTAGAACGACGAGTGTCCGGACAACCAACCCAATCCGCATCAGAATAAGCAGTGAGTCTAAGAGGTGTGCCAACTGGAAAGAATAAGCCACGGGTAGATGTACCAAGGATATATCGAATAATCCGTTTGACTGCCGCCAAATGATGATGCCGTGGAGCCGTCATAAACTGACTGACCAGATTAACAGCATAAGAGAGATCTGGTCGAGTAATGGTTAGATAGACAAGGCTACCAACCAAACGACGATAGAATGTAGGATCAGGAAGGAGATCGCCGTCTTGTTGATGAAGCTTGATATTTACTTCCAAAGGTGTGTCGACTGGGCTAGAATCACTGAGATCGGCGAGATCCACTAGGTCAGTAGCATATTTATGCTGGTGAAGAAACAAGCCTTTCTTTGATTGATGAACTTCCAGACCCAAGAAATAATTCAAAGGTCCCAAATCCTTCATATGAAACGTATCTTGTAGAGAGGCCTGTATCTGTCGGATCATATCACTGTGAGGGCCAGTAATAATGATATCATCAACATACACAAGGAGAATTGTGGATCCTCTGGATGAATGAAGAGTGAACATCGAAGGATCATACGGGCTCTGTATGAAAGAAAGCTGAAGGAGAGTGGTTCGAAATTTTTCAAACCAGGCTCTGGGTGCCTGCTTAAGACCATATAATGAGCGCCGTAATCGAGCAACATCTGTCTTGGAAGAAGAAGAAATGCCATGAGGGAGACGCATGTAGACTTCCTCTTTAAGATCCCCATGAAGAAAAGCATTCTTCACATCCATCTGATATAGGGGCCATGACTGAGAGGCGGCGATTGCAAGAACTGTACGTATAGTTGTCATTTTGGCCACTGGAGCAAAAGTTTCCTCATAGTCGATACCATACTCCTGCCGGTTTCCAAGTGCAACCAGACGGGCTTTGTAGCGACCCAATGATCCATCAGACTTTAATTTTACCGAAAATACCCACTTGCAGCCAATGGGTTTGACAGATGAAGGACATGGAACAATGTCCCATGTATGATTTATTTGAAGAGCAGTAAGTTCTTCCTGCATAGCCTGTTTCCAACAATCATGCTGCACTGCCTGAGAGTACGAGTTAGGGATAGAAATAGAAGACAAAGTAGTTAATAAAGAAGTATGAGTAAATCCATATCGATCAGGTGGCTTTGTGTGGCGAATAGATCGGCGAAGAGCAAGAGGCTCCGGGGTTGGATTAGATGCAGGATCAGGAGCAGAAGACTCCGGAGGTGGATCAGGTTCAGGATCAGTTGTAGTCAGGGTAGGCGTAGCGAGAGACCTAGAGGCAGGAACACCTGTAACATTCCGTCGTTTATACACAAAATTCGGCTTGAAACGAGTAACAGGTGAAGGCATTGTATCTGAAAATGATGGTAAAAAGGAGAACGAGACTGAGTCATTCGAATCACCATGTCTCGGAAAAAAATATTGTTTTTCAAAAAACACGACATTGCGAGATACTCGAATTCTGTTGGCTTTAGAATCATAACAGATATAGCCTTTTTGATTAAGAGCATAACCAAGAAAAGCACAGATGGAGGATTGAGCTGTTAACTTAGTGCGCTCAGTGGGAGGAAGAAGAACAAAACAAACACACCCAAAAGGACTAAGATGATCATAGAGTGGATTCTTTTGAAAAAGTCTATAAAACGGTGTCTGATTGTCTAATCTAGATGAAGGTAGCCGATTTATGACATGCACAGCGGTTGAGAGGGCTTCAGGCCAAAACCTAGTTGGAACAGAAGATGCTATCAAAAGTGATCGAGCAATATCCAAGAGATGTCGGTTTTTTCGTTCAGACACACCATTTTGTTGAGGGGTGTAAGGACAAGATCGCTGGGAGATAATGCCTTTGGATTGCAAAAATGTTTGGAAGTCCTTAGAAACATACTCCCCCCCCCTGAATCAGACCGAAGAATTTTAATGGTAGTGGAAAATTGATTTTCAACATAACATAAGAAAACTTTAAAAACCGAGAAAACATCAGACTTAGCATGCAAAAAATAAATCCAAGTAAAACGACTATAATCATCAATGAATGTAACAAAGTATTTATAATGAGAATGAGAGATAACAGGTGCAATACGCCAATACCCCACACATCACCATGAACAATATCAAAACATTTCATTGCTAAAGAATCATGAAGAGGAAAAGGAAGGGTTTTCCCTTTCCCCATCTTGCAACTATCACAATTAAAAGAAACATCCTGAAAAGAAACTTTATTATCATTAATTAAACCAGAATTTAATAAAAACATCAAAGTTTTGGAATTAGGATGTCCTAAACGATTATGCCACAACTGGCATTTATTATGACTAGAATGGGAAAACAAAGCAGACTCTGAAGGAAGATGTTGTTTTGACGAAATCTGGAGGGGAAACAGTCGCCCCTGCTTAAGACCCTTCGCTAGCACCTTCCCCGATACTTGATCCTGCACAACACAACCAGCGCGAGAAAACAAGATGGAGCAATTACTATCAACAAGTTGACCAACTGATAACAAATTTGTGGTTAAGCGAGGGGAAAGAAAAACATTATGCAAAGGTAAGGAGTGAGGGACCTGTCCAACAACAGAAATTGGAATATTACCACCATCAGCAGTATTGATGCAGAGGTCTCTATCATACTCCCTAATATGAGTCAGATTGGCAGGAGAGTGTGTCATGTGATTGGAGGCCCCTGAATCAATATACCAGGTAGAGACCGAAGATTTTGGTTTACCTGATAAGCCAAGTGCAGAGAAAGCATTTATGATCATTTGCTGGACCATTTCAGGAGTGAGGGTAGAAGAAGAAGTTTCAGTATGTGGTGCAGGCATGACTGGTGAAGAAGCTTCAGGAATATGTGCAGAATATGCTCTCTATTGCGGTGCCCGATTCTGAGGTCTCGTCCGGCATTCTGGAAGAACATGACCTTTGGTTTTGCAGTAGGAACAAAACTTTTGGTTGCACTGAGTGGAAACATGCCCCATTTTATGGCAGCAAAAACATTTGACCTTGCTCATGTTCCGGGCTGGAGGCTTACCCCTGGCAACATAAGCAACATCGATAGGAGTAACTTGAGGAGCATTCTGTGTAAGTGCCGTCTGAGTCACCAAGCGCTGTTCCTCTCTAAGGAGTTCGCCAAGACATGATTCAAGTGAAGGAGATGGCACCCGGCTCATTAAGTTTGAGCGGACAGTTTCAAATTGTGGTCGTAATTTCATTAGAAACTGATCTCGCTGACTCGTCTGATGTATCCCTTGAATAGATGCTAAGGCAGCAGCAGGGAGGTCAACATAAATAAGCTCAGCGTAATCAGTCCACAAACTTGTAAACTGAGAGTAGTAATCCTGTATTGACAAGGTCCCTTGAACAAACTGTGAGATTTCATGTTCTAAATGAAACTTGCGAGCAGAATTTTCTTGCAAATATATCTTCTTTAAATAAAGCCACATTTCTTTGGCAGTCCTGTATGGGCGAAGGTTCAGGATAAACTGAGCCTCGACGGACCCCAATATCCATGTCATGATCTGCCAATCTTTAACTTCCCATTGAGCAAGGAGCTTGTCATCAGTAGGTCTGGGATCTGAATCATCAATATGTCCCCAGAGTTCTTTACCCTTAAGGTAAATTTGAAATTGAAAAGCCCAAGTGGTATAATTTTTACCATTAAACTTGATCAATTTAATATCTCCTTTCTCCATAATGAATAACCACCAGTCAACTGGACTGATACAATAGATTTCACTGATACAGATGTTCCACGATGGTTCACAATAGCAGAAGATGAGTCTGTTAATCAGTTCAGCAACAGAAAGCAACAAAAGATGCAAAAAAGGTGCCCAGACGACCTTAATATTAGGTGTAGAATCTGTGCGTGGACCCCAGAAACAGATCTAATCATAGATTAGATAAGAATATCTGGAAGGAGTCCAAAAATTCTTCCTTCAGGCCAAAATCTGATGAGATTTGGATGAAAATCCAAAAATCTGGACGGCTGTGATGAAAACTATTTGATACAGAAAAATCACAATCGTCAGAGGAAGAAGTGGCTGGAAAATACCTCAAAAATTGATTGAAAAATCCAGAAAAAACACCAGAATTCTTAGAAAACCCAGTCGACCACTGCTGTAGTAGTTGTTTGATGATCCATGATGATCGCAAATGGTTCACAGTTGTAAGTGAGCGAAACAGAGACGTTTTGGCCGAAATCGTCCCTGTCGACAGTGGATCGATTTCCACGTGGGCCCAGCTTAGATGATCAGGGACTGGATCAGGTGTTGGGGATGGAAGAACAATGTTTTTCTGCAACCCAGGGGAAAAATCCTATGCAAAACGGAGCAAGATCCACAAAGTTGAACGGCTGTGATGGAAACTGTCCGTCAAAACTGAAATATCACAAAATGGGTTGGAAACCCTACTTCTGATGATCCAAAAATCATGAAAAAATCTTCATAAATAAGAGAATAACAAGACGAATACTGTGGGCTGCTTCTGCTGTGATGATGATGATGATCAAAAAGTGGGCCACGTCTGATCAGATGTGATCAGGGATGATCACAGACGATCAGATGGCAGGAATAGAATCGGAATGACTTCCAGAAGAAGAACAATATCCTAGGCAGAGATAAGAGAAGAAACGAAGCTTTAGAAATCTCTCAAAATGAAGAAGGAAGAAGATCTCCTAGATCTCAAGCTCTGATACCATGTCAGTTACAGGCAGATTGAAAGAATACTTAAACGAGAGAGAGAGAAGAGAATTCTGTGAAAATGTATTCTCATTCGATGATCCTTCCTCTTGGATTCATCTTCTTAAATAGCCTTTACAATGCCTAAGATTAGGCTACAAATCAAGGAATAAAACAAGGAATCAAATATTAATTAGATCAATTAGATCTCTAAAGAAGGAAGGCAACTAATCTATCTAGCTGTACACAATAAGAATAGATCTCTTATATACAATTGGGCTGGGCCTAATATCATGTAACTGGGCTGGACGCCTGGACTACTATAATACAAGTTTATACTTTAACAGAATGAGGCTTTTTTTGCCCTGCACACATGCGCCTGCACACAAGATGCGGCGTGGGCCTTTTTTTTTTTGCCCTGCGCAGATTTGAACTCAGGACGTGTTAGCTCTTAGCTCTGAAACCATCTCAAGTTGCTAAGCAATACACTTAAAATGTATAGGCATTCAAGGTGCGGCAAACTAACTACTTAACAACCGGTGCCATTACTGGCATGCATTAGACATGTCCAAACAATCTCAAACTGGTTTTTCTTATTTTATCATATATTGATGCTACCCCTAAATGCTTCCTAAAGCGCTCATTTTTTATTCTATCCTTCCTAGTTTTACCGCATATCCACCTCGACATTCTCATCTTTGCTTCACTCATTTCATGCATGTGTTGCTTTTTGATTGGCTGACATTTTGCTCCATAGGTCATTGCTAGTTTAATTGTTGTGTAAAAATTTTCCTTCAATTTTGTTTGCATGTGCCAATCACAAACCACTCTAGAAGCGAGTCTCCACTTCAACCATCTTGCTTTTATTCTTTGCTCTACATCTTCCTCAATCTTTCCATCCCTGCTAGTTATGAGCCAGGGTATCAGAAAGAATCTCTTTGTGGTATCTCGTGAGCTTCAATTCTCATAACAGTTTCAGATCTTTGTATATGCCCACTGAAGTTGCAATCCATATATTTTGTATTTGTATGACTTATCTTAAAGCCCTTGAATTCTAACGCCTCCCCCCATCTCTTAAGTTTCACATTTACACTTATCGATTAATCTACAAGCACTATATCGTCTGTAAACAATATATACCAAGGTACCTCCTCTTAAATATGAGCAATTAGCTCATCCCTGATCAATGTAAAGAGATAAAGGCTGACCCTATGGTCTCTGGAAACTCACTTGTCCCTCCACAAGTAGTTTTTACACTTGTTATCACTCCCTCATACATGTTTTTAATGATTTCAATGTAATATCTTGGAACACTCCTTTGTTTAAAAGCCACCATATTAAATCTCTAGGCATCATGTCATAAGCTTTCTCTAGATCAATGAAGACCATATGCATGTTTTTCTTCTTTGCTTGGTATTATTATTATTATTATATACGGCTTAGATTAAGGGTTATGGGTTTGGTGGGATGACAATAGGGTTGGGGCTTGGAAGAACTTTGAAATCAAAGATAGTTTAGGGTTTGATTTTGGTTGGGTCTGATCACAGTGAAGGGATGATGAGGTTAAGATGGGTTCGATTAGGATTTTTTTATTTTTTATTTGGGCAGTGGGGTGATGGGATCTGGGACTGTGGTTCTCAGATGAGGTTTGGATTTGGGAATAAATGGGATTAGTTTTTGACAACAATAAGAAATGAAAGAAAGGAAGACGAATCAATGGGTTACCCGCTTAAGCCAATTTGGATCTTTTGCTCTGATACCAATTGATGTAGCTTGGGTTCGCGAACTAGAAACTAGACCAATTTTGCAAGGGGTTTGGCCAATCTTGGACGGGTTCTAGTGCAGGACCAACTCCACGATCGGGGTTGGGTGAATCCTCGAGGAATTCAACATACAGTAGCAAGGGAATAATGAAAGCTGATACTCCCATAGGGGATTACGGATATATAGAGTAGTGTTCCGACAACCCCAAGTGCAAAGTTGCGAAGTAGTATATTCCTAGTGAATACAAGGTCGATCCTCGGAGAGTGAGAAGCAAGCAACTTGATGAAACCTGTCCTAAATAAAATCTATACAAAACCGATCAACTACTAATCTGAAAATTAATTAATCATAATACATTACATCAATAAAAATTCCTAAACTAAAAAGCCTAATCTAAAAAGCCTAATCTAGAAAGCACGTAAAACTGCAACCAACAGAAAAAAAAAAAAAAAGAAAATCAATTGGAGATGTAAAAAATCAGAAATAATTAAATTAAAATTCAGAATTGAATAAAGGCCTTGCAATCTAAGGGTCAGGTTTAGTTGTTCTTCTAAGTACTGAAAATACGGGTGACTTGATTCAAGATCCAAAATCTGAAAAATCGGATTTATTAATTGATTGAGAGATTTAAAAAGGACTCTAGTCTCCTGCAGAATATTTTCAGTATTTAGTGGTCTTTAAGCATGCGATATGTCATTCAAAAATAAAGCATGAAAAAGACATAAATGAAGAAAATAGATCAATAAATGGAAAATCAGATTTTAATTTGAACTTATTTACACATAGAATCAGTCAAAACAGTAAATCAACTTACACTTTTCTCCTTAGATTACAGGTAGAAAATCTACCACTCCATCTTTTCTTCTTCTTCACCAAAAAATCAACTTTTGCCTCACATACAAGAAGAGTAAGAAAGGTATAGATGTAGAATAGAGAGAGAGAGAGAGAGAGAGAGAGAGAGAGAGAGAGAGAGAGAGAGAGAGAGAGAGAGAGAGAGAGAGAGAGCATGTGAGAGAGAGGGGTTGGAATGGGATGTGGGAAGTCCCATGTTCTCTTTTATTATTTTTTTATTTGCTTGATTTCCAAGCAATCGTGATTTTTGGAAACTTCTCCCTCTTGGACTCCTTATTGCATTGGAATTTTAACAACTATTTGAATTTTCGAATTTGCTTCCTTATTTTGCTTGTTGCACAAGTTCTTCTAAAATTGGGTCTTCTTATTACTTGATTTTCTCCTTGCATGGGCACACTTGATCTTGAGAATTTTTTCAAAATTTTTTTTTAATTTGAATTGTTGCAAAACTTGGAATGGGGTGGGACCACATGGGGCATGCAACACTTGGAAAATCATGGCTTGGGCTTGCACTTCTTGCAATTTTTTCTTGGATTTTTGTTTCCTCTTTTATCTCTCTTTCAGTATGGGAAGGATATTTTGGAGTTTTCAGTGGCTTATGATCTCATGGTAACTAACACAGTTTTTAGAAAAAGAGAGGAGCATTTGGTGACTTATAAGAGTGGCTCATCGAGGACACAAATTGACTTCTTCTTAACTAGGAAAAGAGACCGTTTAGCTTGTAAAGATTGCAAGGTTATACCGGGGGAGAGCTTGACTTCCCAACATAGGTTGTTGATCATAGATGTGCAGTTACAAAGGTGGACTAGAAAAAAGAAGTTGTATAGATGCTCAAGGACTAAATGGTGGAACCTGAAAGGTGATAAGCAACTAGCTTTAAGGGAAAGAGTACTAGAGGAAGACGTTTGGCGATAGATAAGAGTGCAAATAATATGTGGGATAAGGTAGCAGAGTGTATTAGGAGGGTAGGGAAAGAAGTCTTAGGAGAATCTAAAGGGGGTGCTCCGGTACAGAAAGAGGCATGGTGGTGGAGCGAAGCCGTCCAAGACAAGATAAGAGTTAAAAGAGAGTGCTTTAAAACTTGGCAAAAGGATCGAAATGAAGCGAACTTGGAGAGGTATAAAGAAGCAAAAAGAGAAACCAAAAAGGCAGTTAGTGAGGCCAAGGCAAAGGCATTTGAGGAGCTATATAGGCGACTTGACACTAAAGAAGGCGAAAGAGAGATATTCAAGCTTGCTACAACTAGAGATCGGCAGACCAAGGACTTAAACCAAGTTAAATGCATTAAGGATGAGGATGAAAAGGTATTAGTAAAGGAAGAGGAGATAAAGGAGCGTTGGAAGAGCTACTTCTACAAGTTATTTAACGAAAGCAGTAGTAGTGACATACAATTGGGGCAGCTTACCATTTCTAGAGAAGAAGCGAATCATATGTTCTATAGGAGAATTAGTAGGGAGAAGTTAAAGAAGTATTGAAAAGAATGAAGAATGCGAAAGCGGTTGGGCCAGATGGTATCCCTATTGAGGTCTGGAGGTGCTTGGGGGAGGATGGTATTAGTTGGTTGACAAAGCTTTTTAATGTAGTGCTAAAGAGCAAGAAGATGCCTAATGCATGGAGGAAAAGTATTCTTATACCCATATACAAGAACAAAGGAGATATTCAGAATTGTGCGAACTACCGCGGGATTAAATTGATGAGCCATACGATGAAATTATGGGAGAGAGTTATTGAGAGAAGACTAAGAAGAACAACAAATGTTTCAGAGAATCAATTTGGTTTCATGCCTGGGAGATCAACCATGGAAGCTATCTTTCTCCTGAGGAGGTTAATGGAACAATATAGAGAAGGTCAGAGAGATTTACATATGGTGTTCATTGACTTGGAGAAGGCCTATGACCGGGTTCCTAGAGAGATTCTTTGGAGAGTTCTGAAAAAGAAAAGAGTGTGTGTCGCTTATATTGAGGCGATAAAGGATATGTATGGTAGAGTCGTGACATCTATAAGGACGACTGGCGGCGAAACTAAGGAGTTTCGTATCACGATTGGTATACACCAAGGCTCAGCGTTAAGCCCGTACTTGTTTGCCCTAGTTATGGATGAGATTACAAGACATATCCAGGATGAGGTGTCGTGGTGTATGCTATTTGCAGATGACATTGTTTTAGTGGATGAGACGAGAGAAGGAGTGAATGCTAAACTAGAATTGTGGCGGAAAACATTAGAGACAAAAGGGTTTAGGCTAAGTCGATGCAAAACGGAATATATGGAATGCAAGTTTAGTCAAAGTAGGACACCTGGTAACATATGTAACGCCCCGAAACCTGGAGCTCATCAGATTTCGGAACATCACTTAAGTAAAGTTAAATCACCACATAAATCAAATATGACAAAGAATTGAGCAATGCTTCTAATTTATTCAAGAGATCAATTTAACTACAAGGATGTTAATAACAAAATCCCAAAACAATAAGATTCCTAATTTTATAGAAAACCAAGTTCCATATTATTAAGAAGACTAATCCAACTCTATAATTCTAAATTTCAATACAAATATGACGCTCTCTCATTAGCCACGCAAATTGAAATCCAAAAGCTGATCGCCTTCTTCTCCAAGCATCCCCAAATGACTTGTACCTGAAGTGGGGCGAACCACTTGTCAGAAATCTGGTGAGTAATATTCCTAATTTATAATTAGAAATATATAAGGTAGAACAATAAATTTCAATATAGAAAGTAAGATCATATAATAGGAAAAGTGTCTTATGGAGTCTATTATATTCATAAAGTTTTTCTAACATTAAAATTCATGACCGCACCATAGTAATGATTAAGTTAAAGATTTCCAATCAATAGTTCCAATGGTTCAATAAGGCTCTCTCAAAGAGAGGTTCAATGGTTCAGATCTTCTAAGAAAGAAGTCATTTTCATAAATCAGATGAAATCTCCCACAGGAAATTTGTTCAATATTCATTCCTATATTCAATCCCTGTCCAACCTTATCCTCCAATTCCTCAAATTTCAATATTCAAAGTCATTGTTCAAAATATTGATCATCATTGAAGATCAAAAGAACTTCGTTAATTCATACAATACTAGCAATGAAAATTCACCATCTAATTGAAAAGTAAAGAAGTAGATCATATTCAGTAAATAGTTCGGTAATAGTTAATGGAAATTAATATAGGTACACTTGTATGGCTAGTCTCACGTAAACCGGAAATACATCATCGCTCCATTTCAATCAACAATTAGTTTCCGTGTACGTGACATTAGCCATAATAAAATAATCTAAAGTTATGTTGATCTCATTATTCTTTATGTATTTGAAGAGTACTAATTCGTCAAGAACACTAGTTCTTAATTCTTAAGGAAGTTAGAATTTCATGTCAGCAGGTAAGCTAAGGGTTTCACAATCTGAATCACTACACTAATACATATTCTCAATTCTGACATGATTCCTAAACCAGCAAGATCTTATTGTAAATAAATCTCAGAATTCAGTCCATTCCTTATACAAAGCTTCTTAAAAGGAGATTATTAATAATTATAATTGAAGTACACCAAATAGTGGACCCCACTGATCTTATATAATATCAGATCTGGTCCCTAGGGTCTCCCAGTGCCCCACAAAAGCTTTATGGTTCTGATTCATCATTATGTGGCCTTATTAGACCTCCCAGCCATCATCAGTACAGTAAAAAAAATCATGGATTTAGCCTCACAGTCCCTAAAATTAAAGTTCCTGGATGACTGGGCAGATGGGGTCCACTTCACATGGGACCACCATCAACCTGGTCGCCCCTGGGCCCCCTTCAAGATGAGGGGTCTTGATCTTGGATCAAGTCCACAGGTGGGTCCCACAACTGATGTCATCAATCAGCTCTGTTCCTACTTCATTAACGCCTGGGATTCTTTAAACTCATTGGACAGTGGGTCCCACTGATCCAAAACCAAGATGTCTCACATCTCTAGGGTCGACTATGTGTTTTCTACATGATGTGTGGTCCTGATCTCCGATCAGGTCCACTGATGGGTCCCACAATCCCTAACGACCAGCAGCCCCTTTTTTCCTCATTTTCACGCCTGGGTTCATTCAATCAATTGGATGAGGGCCCAGATGGGGCCCAATCCACATGGATTCATCTCCACTAGTGTCGACCATGTATCCCCCTTTGGATCCATGGTCCAGATCTTTCCATCTAGTGGGCCATGGGTCCCACAAGCCTCCATCAACACAAAAACTCACTGACGATGAGCCTATAATGCTACTGGTTTATGCCTGTCTGACAGGTGCTCAAAGATTTCTACCCCATATCACCTGTATCATTCCAATTACCATTCAAACATGATTTCATGACTCAAGATTGATCTTTCATGACTACTCTATGAATAAAAAAAATTTATAAACCTAACAATACATCCATGCTCAAATCACATTCCTGTATCCATCCTCTTGATCAATCAATCATTTAATTAGGAAGATCACTCACCTTCTTGTGTAGACAATTGTAGCTCGGTCAATATGGAGCCTTGTATATTGCATTCACTAAGTCTTCTGGCCTTTTCTTCCTTCCCACAAGTTTTTGGCAGTCTCTGATGATCTTCAAGGAATCCTCCTCTCCACTCTGTGTTCTCTTCTCCTCTTTTACCAAATGAGAATATCAACAGATAACAAAATAAATAAGAAAAGGAGTGAGGGAAAGAATTCTGGGGATAACCCCAGATTTCATTCGTTGAAGTCTCCTCCCCCAAGTTCTACGAAGGAAATCCTCCTTCCTTAGGGGATATGGTTAAACAACTTATCCCTTTGTTTAAACAAGTCTCCTAATGGGTTGAGACCAGGTCACAAAAGTCCTAACCCAACCCATTAGCATAAAGCTAGAATAAACTGGGCCCAACCTGGCCCAAGGTATTACAACATAGAAGTAAGTTTGGGCACACAAAAGATTGTAGAGAAAGAAAAATTTAGGTACCTTGGATCTATGGTGTAACAGTATGGAGGGATTGATACTGATGTAAGTCACAAGATTGAGGCCGGGTGGACCAAATGGAGGAGTGCTTCGGGGGTCTTGTGTGATCGAAAAGTCCCCCTCAAAGTTAAAGGAAAGTATTATAAGGTGGCGGCACGACCAGCGTTGTTATATGGATCAGAGTGTTGGGCAGTAAAGCATAATCATGTCAAGAAGATGGAAGTTGCAGAGATGAGAATGCTAAGATGGATGTGTGGGATCACAAGGAGAGATAGGATTAGGAATGAGGAGATTAGGGGCAAAGTAGGAATAGCACCGATTGGAGATAAAATGAGAGAAAATCGACTAAGATGGTTCGGCCATGTTAGAAGGCGTCCAACGGAGGCACCTGTTAAAAGGTGTGAAAGCATGGAGATTGCCAGGAGTAGGAGAGGGAGAGGGAGACCCAAGAGAAGTTGGAAAGAAACTATTAAACATGACCTTGCCTACATGGATCTAACGGAGGACATGGCCCTAAACAGATTTGATTGGCGTCGTCAAATCCATATAGCCGACCCCACCTAGTGGGAAAAGGCTTGGTTTGGTTTGGTTTGGTTTTATCTCTCTTTCCTTCTTCAATGTCTTGGCCACCAAGTTCCCTAGATTACGTTCCCATCTTGGACACTTTTTCAAATTTTAAATCTTCTAAAAATCTTTAGATAAAAGGAAGGAAATTTTTGAATTTCTGCAACATTGTGGGGCCCACCTTGGAAGTTCCCTACCTTGGGATTCACGCCCAACTGGCCAAGGCATGTGGGTCCCCAAGGTGGCTTCTTGTTGAAGCTTTCATCCTTTTCTTTTTCTCCCTCAATTCTTCTCAACGCTGGCCCCAAAATTCTGATTTTCTGCACAAAAGAATAAAATAAAATTCAGAAATAATAATTTCATGCAGAAAACAATAATGCTTTGCATGAGGCCCAATTCTACACGTATGCATGCGTATGAATATATCACGTTGAATGAAATTTTGTGGACTACATAGTGTTGCCAAGAAAATGTGCATGTTTACGTGCGAATAAAAAGTTATGTAGTGTGATAGTAATATAATTCAAAAAAGAATAATTTCTCAAAACCATGTAATTTTCTGAATTTTTGACAGATTTTGATTTGAGTTCCACTCAGAATGCTCAAATTCATGATTTTATGAATTTCAATGTAATTTGATGACATTGTCCGACTTAAGTCCATAAAATCACATGAAATAATGAAATAAATACTCAATTTTATGGACTTATCAAGTAGGAATAAGACACCCCCCTCCCCCTCCCTTTCTTTCCTAATGCAATTCAAATCTTCTGGATCTTCTCCAACTAAGTTCCTAATCTTAAGAAAAATCAAATCACTAATTTTTTAAAGAATCAATCTGAATCAAACTAGCTCCCTTATTAAAAGCTACCATTTATGTCAAAATTCCAAATCAAATGGCTGGTACAGTTGGGCTTATGGACTGCACAAAACAAACACCGATATGAAAGAAACAGTAGCTGATCTTACCTGTTTCCAATGATGATGTAGTTAAAACCTGTAGATCCTTGTGGATCAAAGGTTTTGTGGTGAAGTATAAGAAATCAAGAACGAATAGGAAAAAAGAAAAATAGAGAAGAAGAATTAGTGAAAGAGATGAGTAGTCGACCATAATATGGTTGGGTGACACTCCTTGTTATTAATAAATTATACTTGGGCCTAGATGAGCCTTTTTATGTTTATGAGTTATCTTCTACAAAAGCAACTTCAAATCAGATAGCAATCCACTGCACGAGAGGCTCCAATCACACTTGTAGAATGGATTAAAATACACTTTTAAAACTGTCAATCGCACATGTAGCAGTACCAAATCTGACAAGCAACTTCTGGCATGCTTGCCTTGTTCACTGATTGAGGGATTTTATCACATCAAATGATTGATAACCCTAATCAATCATCACCACTGCAATGCTCCTACTGCATCTAGGTTGCTACACACTCCAACCACCTTAAAATATAAGTTGACAATGTTGTCGACTCATAACATGCAGAAAACAACCCATGTGAACATAAACTTGTGTTTGGCTGGGGCTAAAAAAATCTCTAAACCCCTCTTCCTTTCAAATCTGGTTCACTAGATGTCTAGATCTGCAAGTCTTCTACCCCCTTCAATGCTCGGATACCAAGTTAAACCTGTAGATCCTTGTGGATCAAAGGTTTTGTGGTGAAGTATAAGAAATTAAGAACGAATAGGAAAAAAGAAAAATAGAGAAGAGAAGAAGAATTAGAGAAAGAGATGAGTAGTCGACCATAATAGGGTTGGGTGACACTTCTTTTTATTAATAAATTATGTTTTGAGTATTTACATAAAAGTCTGTGTATTTACTGTTATTTACATAACCGTCCCTGAGGTTCCCAAAACTATGAAATACAAATAAGTCCATTTACATAACCGTTCCTGAGGTTCCCAAAACTATGAAATACAATAAGTCCTTCAACTGATAATAGATATGAATATAGATGCAAAGGAGTAAATATGATCAAGCTTTGAGCATAGTCTTGACTAGCAAAATAGTTTTGGTGCATTTAACTGAAATGCCAATTTGAATGATAAAACTAAAATTTTAAACCCAAGTTTTAACAATATAAAAATGGTTGTGAAGGGAAATATGAAATAAGCAATGTTGGTCCCCTGTCAAAGTCAAAATGGACGATTTCCTTTCAAACAATTCTCAACGATTGAACACTTGCCTATGGTTTGATAATTTGATGCTCCTAATCTTTCAACATGGTCCATCTTCTCATTTTGAGTTGAAGCTTGCATTTCTATGTTGGTCCTTATCATAATTTAGCAATCTTTTTTGTTTTGTTTTCCTTGAGATAGGTTCAAAATTTGTTACGAGTCAAGATGAGATGGTATTGCTATAGAATTGTATATTTCATTATTAAGTGGTATTTCTATGCTTACATTGTTATAAAAAGTGGATTTTTTGCAGCTTCGAGCAATTTTGCATCAATTTGACAAATGAGAAACTTCAGCAACATTTCAATCAGGTTAGTTATGAGCTCTTTTCTGAGTTATTTAACTTGAATAGAATAAGTTTCCATGCGAATTCTAGAGTTCATCTCATTAATCTTAACCTCCCACAAATTTTATGTTTTGTGGACAGCATGTTTTTAAAATGGAGCAAGAAGAATATACAAAAGAAGAAATTGATTGGAGTTATATTGAGTTTGTTGATAATCAAGATGTTCTCGATCTCATTGACAAGGTTTGTGAGAATAAAATCATGCTTTGTGTTAAATTCATGTTAATGTTACTTTTCTTAATTGAAATGGTTTTTTAGGGTAAATTATATTAAGAAATAAGCATCTTACAAACTCCCAAAGCATGGAGGATATAAAAGCATTAGATACCCAGAACAAGTACACAATAGACATTACCCAAGGAGAGACCCATATCCACCCCCACGCGCCCTTCTAAAGCATCCACCAAACTATTAGCCGATCAAACCACATGTCAAAAAAATAACATGAATATGGGAAGACAAAATCTTTATCTTATTACCATGGCCTGGATTTGTCATGAGAAGCCCATGAAATTGCATTAGTTGAGCTGCTTTCCACAACCAAACTACATTGAAAAGAGCCAGAACGAATCTGCACCGCCTCTAGTATTGCCAACACCTCTGTTGCTTCATTAGAATTCCCGATTCTACATATTAAGAGAACATACATAATATTTCCCCCCTTTTCTCAACCTGAGTGTCAAACCCAGTGATAGGAAACTTACTTCATACTATTAAATTTGATAATGAAATTCTTGGCAGGTAAAGTTTGAGTGGTGAAAAGTTACAATATTTTAAAGAAATTTCAACAAAGTTTACATGGCTACCAACACTACTGTGGATACCCCCAATAATGATGTCATTGGACCTTCAAGTACCAAGTCACCTGAAAGTTCTGACCCAAAAAAGTGGTATAGGCCCCCTTTTTTTATCCAATTGAAATTCAAGTCTGGGTCTGTAGGTCCATACCCAAATATCAGGCTACCCAGTTGATATGCATGAACTACTATTATTATATGATGCGGCCACAGGCCACCTCACCTGACCAACACTGATTTGAGCGACAACTTGCACCAGGTGGTGGGCAATCAGGGGTCTCTGGGCTAGCAGCTGATCTCCATGGGCCCTACCTGCTTGTAAAACTTGAGATCCATCAAAGCATCCTAACCCCTTCATCCTTGGCCATCAAATTTAGTGGTTTTAAAATTAAAATGAAAACCATTTGAACAAAAAAATAAAAATAATACAAGAGGAGAAAAGTGTGAGAATGGTAACTTCAATTCTACTAATAAAGAATGTCTTATTTCTGCAAACGTTGATAAAATTTTTTTTATAGATTATTACTATGGAAACTTAGTTCCATTCTAATCTTTTTCATAGGCTTCAGTTCCATTCACTATCCTTTTTTATTTTTAATGGAAACAAGCATAGATATTTTTACTATTGTTTATTAATTTTCATGTCTTTTCTTGCATATATCCGTAATAGATGCTGGCCAATGATTTGATAAGATTTAAGTTGCATTATTATTATTATTATATCATCATCATCATCCTTATTTTTTAATATTTCATTCCATGACTTGCAGAAGCCTGGTGGGATAATTGCTCTTTTGGATGAGGCTTGGTATGTATTTGATAAGACAACTGTTCTAGTTTCCTTTCTCTCTCTGTACTTTAAGCAAATTGATATTTGATTGATCCATATTGTGAGGTATCTGAGTCATGTTTTGTAGTATGTTTCCACGATCAACATATGAGACATTTGTCCAAAAGCTGTACCAGACATTTAAAAATCATAAGCGCTTCAGCAAGCCAAAATTGTCTACCACTGCCTTCACTATATGTCACTATGCTGGTGATGTAAGTACATTTCATTTAGGAAGAGTTGCTACATATATGATAAAACGAGAATTGTAGAATAGATCCTCGCATAAACAGAGTTTCATTCAATTTACAGGTTACTTATCAGACAGAGTTGTTTCTAGACAAGAACAAGGATTATGTTGTTGCTGAACATCAAGCACTCTTAAGTGCTTCCGAGTGTTCTTTTGTTTCTGGGCTGTTTCCACCCTTGGCTGAGGAATCGTCCAAATCATCCAAGTTTTCATCAATTGGCTCAAGGTTTAAGGTATTATATTCTTCTTTGTACACATCCTCTAGTAATTGTCGCTTGGGTTCTGCAACTCTTTTATGTATTTTTTGGATTGTTATCCTTATATTTAATTATTTATGCAGCAACAACTGCAAGCTTTGCTCGAAACTCTTAGTGCTACTGAGCCACACTACATTCGTTGCGTAAAACCCAACAATCTTCTTAAGCCATCAATTTTTGAGAACACTAATGTTTTACAGCAGCTTAGATGTGGGGTATGATGAATCTCTACTTACATGTGCATGGCTGTTCTCTCGCTAATAATATTAGGACATGTTCTTCACCATTGTAACAAGACTTTTTACATTTTAGGGAGTCATGGAGGCAATTAGGATAAGTTGTGCTGGATATCCTACAAGACGATCGTTCTATGAATTTGTTAACCGTTTTGGCATCCTCTGTCCTAATGTTTTGGATGGGAGGTAATTTAAATATTTTCCAGATATTTGTCTAATCTGTTTGGTAACCTTACTGGGTATATCCTCTGAAAGTGTCAACTTATTTATATTTTATTTTTCATGGTAGTTGCGATGAGGCCACTGTTTCCAAGAGGTTGCTAGAGAAAGTGGATCTTAAGGGCTATCAGGTAGGCATGATCAACAGGAGACTAACTCTTGGTTAAAACCTTCTCCACAACATCTTCTTTTAACGAGTTGTTCTTTACCTCCATTTTGCATGATCCTTGTGGTATTGGCTTATACTGACTTTTCTTTTTGAGATGCATTTGCCACGATAGTTTTGTGTAGGATATTTTATGTATAGTAAACTGAATTTTATGCTAAACGATCTAGCAATTATCTTGAACAAGTATGTGTGCCTATTAGTGACATCTGTTGATTTTAGGACTACGCTTATTGATGCATGCCCTTAGCTTCGACACAAAAGTGTCCTGATTGTGGTCACAATACCTTTTCAAATCCAAAATGTGCCAATTGAACTCTTGTTTTTGAATTCAAATAGGCTCGATCACTTTCTCTTGCCTTAAAATCTCAAGGACTTTAGTTTAGCTGGAAAGATGCGATGTTAATACAAGTGTGAGGAAGTTTTAGAAGATCGTTGGTTTGTCTGACGACTCTGACCTCATTGATCTTCTGCCTTTCTTGGTTGTGAGTGGATGGAAAAAAATCATCAAATACTACTTCGATATTTTTAAAGAGCTTTTTTGTCATCCTTTTGCAACCAATTTGGAACATGACTTCATGATTCTTGAATTGGGAAAAATCTAAGGTCTAAAATATGTTGGAGAAAAAAATGGTTGTCCAAGAATTGGGGGAATCTTTGTTAATCCCTTTCATGTGGAAGTGAGGAGGCTTTAGATTAGCTTGTCAGCTTCAGATGTTAGAAGTAATATCAAGGAATGGAATGCTTCTAACTTTGGCAACATTTTATGTATGGATGAAACTTTACAGGTAAAGAGTAGTTCTATAGGAAGGGGAAATGCTCAATGGAAATTGAGACGTGCATTGGATGATAAAAAGATTTGAAGAGGGGACCACAAGTGCAAAATTTGCAAAGTTGAAACACTAATGAAAAACCTTTTATTGAGCGCCTAGAAGATACTATATTGCAAATAGTAAACTTATATAAGGAGGCATTATCAAAGGAGGATGTTCGAGTCAAAATTCTAGAACTGAACATATTTTGGTTTGATGGAAGAAGGGTAAGATGAATTGAGTGAAATTGGGGAAGAAGAAAGGGAAAGATATGATAGGAAAAAAATTTTTGGAGATAAGAAAGAGACAATCATCCTATTAGGGCTGCACGACCCTCTTAAAGTATTTATATTAATGATATTTTCAGTAATTGCAGAAAACCCTCATATAGTTAATTATAAGTAGTTAAGTACATGCCGGTCTCTCCCCTCAAGCTGGTGCATAAATATCCATCATGCCCAGCTTGGACACCACATCTGACAACTGTTCCTTTGTCATAGCTTTTGTAAGAAAATCTAAGCCTGCCCCTCTATAGCATATTCTCTAGCTTAATATCTTTGTGGTTGACCTTCTCTCGAATGAAATGACAGTCAACTTCAATGCGCTTTGTATGCTCATGAAAAACTAGATAAATTGTGCTAAGATGCTATCACAATGTAGCATAGTTGGACCTTTATGTATAAACACAACTCATACAGTAAAAATTCTCAGCCACAATAATTCACACATCCCATGTGCCACCACTTTGTACTCAGTACTCTACTTCAGAACTGGGTTTTGCTACTACAGGCTTCTTCTTGCTCTTCCAAGACACCAACTTGCCACCCACAATGGTACAATAGCATGTCATTGACCTCGTGTGTTTTTTATCCTGCCCAATCTGCATCTATATAGGCCTCCGCAGCTAGATGTCCATGTCTTGAGTACAAAATTTCTTGTCCTAATTACTTATTAAGATATTTTAAAATTCGGCGGGGGCTTTATGCAATATTGGGAAATGTCAGGGTTTTTGTAATTATGAAACTGAGTAAATAATAAATAAAAGTGGTTGCCCAACTCTAAGGGTTACGATCATATTTTTCTCTCTCCTGAAGCTCTTCTTCCCCATTTCTTTTTTCTAGTTTAGAGTTTTGTCTGATGTCTGGGTAAAAAAAAAAAAAAAAACCCTAGATTTTTCAGCAACAAGGAATCCAACTGTCTGACCCAGGCCACCCCAGAACAGTTGGATAATCATTGCAGCACTTTTAATGTTGCTCATGCCATAGTTTTCTCCATTCCAATCAGCCTACTTATGTCTATATCTCAATATCGAAGATCGCCCTGATTAGTATATAACATACCATGTCCATGAGCATTTTTCAAGTATGCAGATTCTGATAAACAACCTTAAAATAACCAGTTTCGTTGGCATGCATAATTGGCTGTCTATACTAAATCCATGGGAGATATCTGCTCAAGTTATTGTCAAATAAAGAAGATGACCAACTCACTGTTAATAAGGATCTGTATCAGGTAAAGAATCACAACTATCAATACATAACTGATGACTTTCTAAATAGTATTTTCAATTGGTCAAGTGCCCATTTGTCCAGTTTTACAAAGATCTGGAACGTACTTCTGTATCACTTAGTATCCCCATTAGGCTTGAAATTCAAATCCACATACAGCCTCACAATATGTATTCATCTCTTCATTGAAGCTTCTTTCCATTCAGGGTGAGAGTTTCACTGTTTGGATAAAGCTTTTTGTCTCTGTGGTCTATTGATTTGTTTCTCTCTTTCTGTTTTTTCTTTACATCTGACCTATTGAAGGAAATTTTGGTTACAAATGGGAGGCAAAAATTATTAATATATGGTAGTGCAATTGCTTCATCTCTCTTGGGTCCATTTGGTATCAAGTAGGGATCTCTAGAATAGAGTGAAGTTTAAATCGCTCTTATCCATTCAGCTTCAAGCTACAACTCAATCTTAGCATTTTCTTCTAGAATCTCTTTCGATGGGCTTAAATTTAGCTCACTTCAGTATCTGTTCATGTTTCTGAAAGAAGATACCTTATTTTTGTACATACCATCTGTTGTTGATATATTTTTACTAAATATTTTTGAGGAATTTCCGAATCTTCTAATGCTTCAAGCCTGTTTTCCTAATACGTTGAATCTTCTGTTTAATCATGCAGATAGGAAAAACAAAGGTGTTCCTTAGGGCTGGCCAGATGGCAGAACTAGATGCTCGTAGGACTGAAGTCTTGGGAAGATCAGCCACTCTTATTCAGAGGAAATTCCGTTCGCATCTGGCCCGCAAAATATTTAAATCATTGAGGCAGTCTGCAGTACAGATTCAAGCTGTATGTAGAGGTATTAATTATTGTTTTTATACTGCATTTTTATTTGGACTACATTACTTTATGTACCTGTGCTACATGTAACTTTTTTGTGTTTTTTTAATATTTCAGGACAACTTGCGCGTGAGCTTTATGAAAGAATGCGAAGAGAAAATGCCTGTTTGACAATCCAGAAAGAATTGCGAAAGTTCATTAAACGGAGAGCTTACAAGAATTTGTTTTCTTCAGCTGTCACTTTGCAATCTGGTTTGCGTGGGATGGCAGCTCGTAATGAGCTAAAATTTAGGCAGCAAACTAAAGCTGCAATTATTATCCAGGTAAGTTGGTTTGATGACAATTTATAGAGCCCACCCATTGAAGATCCGAACTGCTAAAAATGAAGGTACTCTTTAGTGGGATCAGGATGACCCCAAGTCAATTTGAGTTTGGTCTCACTGTAAGATTGAGCATGTGATATTCTTAATCATACATGCTCAATCTTATGGTGGAACCAACTCCTATTAGAGTAAAATTTGGAAAACTTCCACTTAAGTGGCGGGACTTTATTTTGAGCAATTCTGATATTCAATAGGTGGGCCCCATTTTAAACTTTCACACCCTCATCGAAAGCGTGTGTGAGACGGTCAAAAGGATTTGAATTCCTAATTTCACATTATCATACCATTTGTAATATCCTGAGTACACCTTGGGAGTTATCATTTTATGACTTGATGAATGGCTTTAAATGTTGCCCTTTCAAACATCCATGCCTACTGCATGCATTGTGGCCCATCAATCGATCATATGTAAGTAGTCAATAGATTTTCAATAATCAATAATAGGTGCACAATGGATTGACTTACGTGTGATCAATCCAGAATGGTTCGTACTTCTATCAGAGTGAAATACAACTCTAAATGATAAAACAAGATGAAGTGATTATTTTGAGTACTTAGGATTTAATATAGTGAGACTTAATATTTTCGGATTTTAAGTGCCCCACAAAATTCTTAAGAAATTATGTCTTGAGAGATGCTTGGGTATTTTCCAATATAGGATTTTACTATGGAAATTATTAAAAATATGTATAAGAAAAACTTGAACCCCCCTCCCTCTCCCAAATCCAAAAAAGAAAAGAAAAGAAAATGTTGGCTCTGCCATTGTATTGTCTTGTTTATGGTGCTGTTGACAGGAATGTGATAACCAGAGAAATTGAGAGATGGAGAAAGAAATGATGATAGTATATATTATCTTGGTGTTTCCCAAATTATGCTATATGTTGGGTTTATGTCTTGTGTCACGGCCCCGAACCCGATTAGTGAATAAACCGGATTCGGGGTGTGAAAATTAGGGCTAATTAAAAATTTCGCCCTTTTATGCCCGAGGATCGATGTCTACTGTGAGGATTGTGTATTTGATCCTCATTAACCAAGTAACCTTTGGCCTGTGGGACTCATCCGGTAAACACATTTACCAAACCTGTAGAAATATCAAAGCAAGTATGCATTACGTCCCATTATACATTTAATTTTCAAAACAAAAGACATATAAAGTTTATGTACACATCAGGACCGTCCCAAAAACTTAGGTCCTGGAACAAGAGATATACAATAAGATAAGACAAGTCCAAATTCCAAAAGATTGAAAAACCCAAAAGATGGAATCTAGTTAGCAAAATCACAGGTGTCCCCGGGTATCGCGCACAGATGCTGGGAGTGATGACTCTAAGCTATGTCATCGGCACCCCACTCACGTAACTCGTCCTCCTCCCCTGGCTGAGGATCCTCTGGGATTGCCTCAAAGTCTGAGTCGACATAGTAGGTGGTGTAGTGTGCACACCAAGGAGATAAGCAATATATATTATTCATAACATGTTTCAAAATAGAATAGAGACAAGTATATGATTGTACGACATCAAGGCAACAAGCTAGGCATAGAAGCAAGAGTAAATAATAGAATCAAGACAATGTAAATCCTATCAAGTTATACAAGAATAACCATCCATGAAATGCAATGCTAAGTAAGAGGAGACTCCAAGGATGTCCTAGCCATCTCTCGGGGGTATCAATGCCGTCCTAGCCGACTACGAATACCCAAAAGTCCGGCTCTAGTGGTATCCAAAGCTACCTACTAGGGATAACAACGCCGTCCTAGCCAACTGCCATTATCCTGCACCATGGACGCCATCCTAGCCGACTGTCCACCCTAGTGTCCGAGTAACCGGCCCACTCAGTAATCATCAGATTGCAGCTGGTCATGAATGCAAGATGATAATGATGGTTTAGCATGTGACACAAGATCCAAGACAAGCACACGTGGATAGATTACAAGGTGTAAGACAATAAGTTGAGGGCTACTCCAAGTCAAGCCAAGATACAAGACAAGTTCCATGAATAGTCCTCTTAACAAGTCTATCCACACGTGTCCATCAAATACAAGACAAAAAGGTACCTAAGGATACACTCTAAGTCTGGTTAAACCCTAATTCTACAAGTTATACGAGTATTCAAGAGTAGAGTCTACAAGGAACGTCAAGCTATGGATACAGGATTTACGAGTCAAGAGTGAAAAACAAGCCAATCCTAGGTCAAGGGTTGTCCATCGTGTACCGCACCTATTCCCAACGGAGTGCTTACGGAGGATGAGTCAACGATGTTATAGTGTGGTGAGCCCTTGGTGTACAGAAGTTATTGGGCACCAATTGACTCAATTCCGTATGCATTCGGCCAAGTTACAACCATACATGAAAGCCCGAACAACCAACGAAGCACACCAAGCTAATCGTGCTCCGTTTTCAATTCCCCCAAGTTGGTCAGGTAAGGGTAGGGTCATAGGGTGTCAACCTAAGGGTCCAACTAGATTAAGAGTCTCTTTCCAAAAGAGACAAAGGCTTGGTTCATTGATCCAAGTATCCACTTTCTTTCCAACCTCTAATCAATAGGATGAGTGGACCAATGAATTCTACGCTTCGAGAGCTTTCCAACGGTATATAGAACTCCAAATCCGACGAACGGGTCAAAAGTTATTCCCGTTCGAAAATCTGCCTAAATTTAGTCAACCATCAAAATTACCAAGAGTTTGAACTCTCGTTCGTGTAAAGATATAGGTCAGCTCGACCTAATGGGTCAGCCCACAACCCATGTATTGGGCATGCCCACAAGTCAAAAGATTATATGAGTTGTCTTATGATCCTTCAAGCATAAGAGGAGCCCAAGTCAGAGCCTAATCTGATCCTTCAAGCATAAGAGGAGCCCTGGTCATTTGATAAGAGGAGTTCTGTCTTTTTTTCCGGCTGTGAGAAGCACTGCACACTACTGTGATCAAAGGTGGCTCACCTGTTGATCACCTTGCATCAGCGAAATCTCTCCATTCTGGTCGACCAATTATCCTAGGAATTATGAACATTTTTTGGAGATTTTCTGATCATCTAAGGTAGGCCTTTCTCTCCCATCTGCACTTGTCTTCTTTGTGCAAATAGATTTCATCAAGACCGTTCAAAATTCTGAATTCTCAAGCTTTCTTCGAAATACCAGTTAGAGGTGTTTCGGATTTTTGAGACAGAGATCCCTGTGTGATCTGATCTTCCTTTGATCATCCAGTGGGCCCCACAGATCATACCTGTTCTCAGATTCAAGGTCGCCTGGACCTATTTTTTTGGCATTTTCTGATTTGATTTCAATCTGTGGCCGTGATCTTCCATCTGATCAACCAGTGGGCCCCATAGCATTGATCTGTGCTCAGATTCAAGGTAACCTGGACCTAATTCCTTGGAATTTTCAGATCTGGTTAGTTTTTGTGGTTGGATTTCAGATCTGACTTGGTTTCTGGGCCTGGTTTTCCCATCTATACAATCTGTGAGCATCTTGTTCAAATTTCTTCTGCGCTTTTACTTCATATCTGTGCAATTTTTGGTTGAGATGTCTTTTGATCGCACTTTGGGGATTAATGTTATACTCGATGGGACAAATTATCCCTATTGGTCCCATCTAATGCAAAATTTCCTCAAAGGACAAAAACTATGGAAATATATTGCTAAATAGATCCCTACACCAGATAGTAAAGACACCACATTTGAGGAATGGGAAGCTTCAGTAGGGAAGATAAACTCTTGGATTGCCAATTCGGTCAATCCATATATTGGCAACCAATTGGCTAAATTCAATTATCTTAAGGATGCTTGGGATTATTTAGCTAAATTGTATACTCAGTCTAATGCTGCTCGCCGATATCAGTTAGAATGGGAAATAAAAAATGCTGACCAAGGAAATGACTCCATTCGTGACTTTTTTTTATCAAAATGACTGCTTTATGGGATCACTGTCTCTAATGGAACCTACTTTTAAAACCACTGATGATGCCCATACCTTCGAAGTCTATCGGCAGTAGACTCGCCTGGTTCAGTTTCTTATGGCGCTCCGCCCTGACTTTGAACATGTTCGCGGTCTCTTATTACATCGGTCACCACTGCCTTTCATTGATACGGCACTCTCAGAACTTCTAGCAGAAGAACAAACTTAGCTTTCTCTTACAAGGAAGAAACATGTGGAGCCCACACATGTACTGTCAGCAAATGTTAGTACCCCACAGAATGGTCGCTCTTTTCCTTCTGGTACCAATGACTTTTGCAATTATTGTAAGAAGAAAGGACACTGGAAACGGGACTGCCCCACCAGACCTTAAAGACCAACCAACAAGAACAAACAATCTGCTCACCATCCCAACCATGGTCCTATGCAATCTTCTTCACATCGATCCTATGCTGCCAATGTTACTGAAGATGATAGTTTTGTGCCACCACAAGTGGATCTTGCCTCTCAGATCCAGGCTGTGGTTGATGAGCGCATGCAACAGTTATTTCTAGCTTCCTCCACTGGTTCTGCTTCTCAGATGGTCACTACCCCTCAGCCTCTGGTTCTGCCATGACCATTTCTGGTCCTTCAGTTACACATGATACTACCTGGATTTTTTATTCTGGTGCATCTTATCATATGACAAATGATGTTTCCAAACTTCATAATTGTTATACTCCTGCTAGCTCTCTCAGCATCCATACTGCAGATGCCACTCCTATACCAGTCTCACTTATTGGCTCCGTTTCAAATAAGTTGATCTCTCTCACTAATGTTTTGTATGTTCCCCACCTTTCTATCAACTTAATCTCTGTTAGCCAATTGACTTCTTCTGGATTTCTTGTCTCATTTTCTTCAACTGGTTGTTCCGTGTAGGATCCGCGCACCGAGAGACAGATTGGTGTCAAAGTTGCTAGCCAGTAATCCCAAAACCAATTGGTGATAGGAAACTGCACAAACAACTACTTAACACCCCCCTCGGGCGGGACCGCCCGGATCCGAAGCACACGCCCGCACAAGACTATAACGCGGCATGGGGCCTCTTTGCCCTGCGCATTTTGCGCCCGCACAAACACACAACGCGGCATAGGGCATTTCTGCCCTGCGTGGTTTCGAACTCGAGACCTCAGGCTCTGATACCATAACAGTTTGAGAGATGAAATACTGAACATAAAGAATAAAGAGAGAGAGATATGCTGAATGTCGTGTCCTCTTAGGATCGACTGTTGTATATTTATAAGGGCCAATTCCCTAATTACAATCCTAATTATAATCAATCACAATCAATTACATATCAATTACAGATCCTAACATTAAGTAACTTTGACTAATCATAATCAATTACAAATGGGCCTGGACATGGGCCAAAATGGATGGGCCTGGATTGACACCCCCCCTCAAATTGATGCTGGGGAGTCATAAAGCAGCAATTTGGAGACAAGAAATTGATGACGAGGCCGAGGAAGTCCCTTAGTGAAAATATCGGCAAACTGAAACTCTGTAGGGACATGCGGTAGACTAATGACATCACGCTTATATTCATCTCGAATAAAATGGCAGTCAACTTCAATATGTTTGGTGCGTTCATGGAAGACGGGATTTTCAGTGATTCGAATAGCTCCAGTATTATCGGCATGCAATGGAGTAGGAGAGGTTTGAGCAAACCCGAGTGTCGAAAGAAGTCCCCGTAGCCATAAGATCTCAGAACAAGCAGATGACATTGCCCTATATTCAGCTTCCGTGGAAGAGCGAGATACCCGTTCTTGTTTCTTGCATTTCCAAGAAATGAGAGAATTGCCAAGGTACATGCACCAACCAGTAGTAGAACGGCGTGTGTCTTGACAGCCTGCCCAGTCAGCATCCGCATAAGCGGTCAGATGAAGAGGATTATCCTTGGGATAATATAAACCCCGAGGGACAGTTCGCAACAGATAGCGAATAATCCGCTTTACAGCTGTCAAATGAAGATGTCGAGGAGCTGTCATGAACTGGCTCACAAGATTAACAGCATAAGAGATGTCAGGTCTGGTTATAGTGAGATAGACAAGACTGCCTACGAGACGCCTGTATGTATGAGGATCAGGAAGAAGATCTCCATCATCTGTACTCAACTTGAGATTGACCTCTACAGGTGTATCAACAGGGGAAGAATCCTGAAGGTCCGCCAACTCAATAAGATCGGATGTGTATTTGTGTTGGTTAACAAATAGACCTTTCGAAGATTGATGCACTTCTAAGCCTAAAAAATAATGCAATGGGCCCAAATCCTTCATACGGAAGGAATCTTTGAGAGAAGCTTGAAGAGATTTGATCATAGCAGCATCCGTGCCAGTGATAATAATATCGTCAACATATACGAGAAGTACAGTAACACCAGTAGATGTGTGGCACAGAAAGAGAGATGGATCATACGGACTCTGGGTAAAACCATTCTCGCATAAGCGACTCTGGAAGGTTTCGAACCATGCCCGAGGAGCTTGCTTTAGACCATAAAGTGATTTTCGCAGTCGACAGACAGTCCGCTTTGAGGGAGATGGTACACCTTGTGGTATCCTCATATAAACTTCTTCATGCAGATCTCCATGGAGAAATGCATTTTTGACATCCATTTGGTATAAAGGCCAGGATTTAGATGCAGCAATGGCGAGAAGTAACCGAACAGATGTCATTTTTGCCACAGGTGCGAATGTTGCTTCATAGTCAATCCCATACTCCTGACGGTTGCCGAGTGCCACAAGTCTAGCTTTGTGTCTATCCAAGGACCCATCAGATTTAAGTTTGATCGAGTAGATCCATTTGCAACCAATGGGTTTAACTGTTGAAGGACACTCCACAATATCCCAGGTGTGATTCTGATCCAATGCATCCAATTCCTCCTGCATGGCCTGGTTCCAACAATCTTGTTGTACAGCCTGCAAATAAGAGCTAGGGATAGGGACAGAAGATAGAGTTGTCATCAAAGAAGTATGGGTAAATCCATACCTCTCAGGCGGTCTAGAATCTCTGGAGGAGCGACGTAAGTTCGGGGTAGGCACAGAACCATTGGTCGGTGGAGGATCGGGAGGACGGCCATCTGCAGTGGTAGGTTTTTCTCGTCGGTGATACACAAAATCAGGATTAAATCTAGTAACATTAGTTTGATCCGATGGTGGATCTGAGAAACCAGGTAAGAGGGCTGGTGAAGATGGTTGAGGACAGTCTATGTGAGTGGAGAAGAAATGTTGATTTTCAAAGAAAATAACATTACGAGAAACCCTAATACGACGTCCAATGGGATCATAACAGACAAAACCTTTTTGATTAGTGGCATAACCCAAAAATGCACACCTGCGAGATTGCGCAGTTAGTTTTGTTCGTTCCGTGAGAGGAAGATGAACAAAACAAACACATCCAAATGTATGAAGGTGATCAAACACAGGTTGTTGCCCAAGCAGTTTAAAATAAGGTGTGAAATGATCAATGGTACGGGATGGAAGGCGATTGATGAGATAAACTGCGGTGTTGAGGGCTTCAGTCCAAAAACGAGGGGGAACAGAAGATTGAATGAGAAGTGTTCTAGTTACATCAAGGAGATGTCTGTTTTTTCCGTTCTGCAACTCCATTTTGTTGTGGAGTATACGGACAAGTACGTTGAGAAATGATTCCTTTATTGTTCAGAAAAGTTTGAAAGTCATTGGACACATACTCCCCCCTGAGTCTGATCGTAAAATCTTAATACATGTTGAGAATTGTGTTTCAACATAGCTTAAAAAAATCTTAAAAGCATGAAGAACATCAGACTTTGAATGTAATAAATAAAGCCAAGTAAATCTGCTGTAGTCATCAATGAAAGTGACGAAATACTTAAAATGACTATGAGAAAGAGTCGGAGCAATGCCCCAAACATCACTGTGAATTAAGTCAAAACATGCAGTGCTCCGTGTGTTAGAGTGAGGAAAAGGTAAAGTCTTACTCTTTCCTAATTTACAAGCATCACATTCAAACGAAGCAGAATCACTAGGTTTATTTAATAATCCAGTTTGAAATAAAGTAGACATTGTAGTGTCATTTGGATGACCAAGTCTATTATGCCACAACTGAGAATTATTCTTAATGGAAAAACAAAATAACTGATGTGAAGAATTATTTGGAATAAATGAAGTCACTGGTAAAGAAAACAGTCTGCCACGCTTAGGACCCCTCGCGATCACTTCCCCCGACTCCTGGTCCTGCACAACACAACCAGAAGGAGAAAAAGAGACATTGCAGTTATTTTCAACAAGTTGACCTACAGAAACTAAATTGGTAGCAAGATTAGGAGAAACTAAAACATTTGTTAAAGGTAAGGGACTAGGGGTATCACCAACAGAGATGATGGGAAGATGGTTACCGTTGGCAGCTTGAACAGTAGCATGACCAGTGTAAGGAACAACATTTTGTAAATTTAGGGCTGAAGTGGTCATATGGTTACTGGCACCAGAATCTAGGTACCAAGTATTGGAAAGGGAGGAAGCAGTACCTGCAATGTTCATTGAAGCTAAGGCATTGATGATCATTTGGTTGACCATCTCAGGGGTGAGAGGAGCTGGTGGCGCAGAGTGTGAGGAACCAGGTTGAGAGGAAGAATCATACTGCAGAGAACCACTGAAGTCAGATGAAGCATATGGTGGAGTGGTCACCGTGTAAGCACTAGGAGCTGACGGCACGCTGTAAGTACCAGGAGCTGATTGCATGTAGTGGCGGGAAGTAGAATTGCGATTCTTCTTCCGGCACTCTTCAAGAACATGACCAGTAGCCTTACAATATCGGCAAATTTTTGCCTTGCATTGATTAGCATAGTGTCCATATTTTTTGCAGTTATGGCACTGAACTTTACTGATGTCCCGAGGAGGTTGTCTGGTTGTAGCAACATAGGCCAATGGAGTCTCAACAGATCTCTGTTGTTCCAGAGTAGTTTTAGTAGCCAGACGTTGTTCCTCTCGAAGAAGTTCCTGAAGACAGGCATCCAAGCTTGGAAGAGGAGCCCTGCTCATCAAGTTTGATCTAACTGGTTCAAACTCCAGACGAAGTTTCATGAGAAGCTGATCACGATGACTACTTCGTTGTAACGGAAGCAATTCTGGTAAAAGCGCTGCAGAGATGTTGGCAAACTTAATCTCATCATATTCAGACCACAGGCGGCGGAACCCATTGTAATAATCCTGAATGGACTGGGTGCCTTGAGCGTATTGAGAGATTTCAAGCTCTAATTGAAACTGGCGAGCAGCATTGCTCTGTTGATAAATGTGCTTAAGATAATCCCACATGGCACGAGCAGTGTGGCAGGGTTTGAGGTTGAGAAAAAATTGAGACTCAACAGAACCCAGTAACCAAGTCTTAATTTTAGCATCCTTTGTCTTCCATGCTAAAATTTTCTTATCATCTTCCTCAGGTTGAGGCTCAGACCCATCAATGTGTGTCCACAGTTCTTTCCCTTCCAAGTAAATTTGGAATTGAAAGGCCCAGGAGGTATAATTAGTTCCATCAAAACGAATCAGGGATATTTCATGTTTGTCCATGACGAAAAAAAAACACAGCAAGAAGCAAGAACAATAGATCTCAAGACTAATCAATACAGATTCAGATCTGTATTTCTGAAATTTGTGATTAACCCAAGCAGATAACAATCAGCAGCCAAAAATGTAGGAATAAGTATGGCCAGAACAGGGCCCAGACACCACACTTCTGCTGTGATTTCAACCAAAAGACCAAACCACTGGTCTAGAAAGATGATCGGCTTCTCAGTAGCAATGGAGACAGAGAATAGTAGCAAGCAATCCACTAGCAAGCATCAAAAACATCAGAAAATACCAACAGCATGCAAAGAAGGCTCCAGAAAACACAAACGCACGATCCAGCAGGGAAACCGTCCCTGTCGGCAGTGTGTAGATCCACACGTGGGCCCCACTTGATGATCTTGACAGAGATCAGAGTATAGGGATGGAATGAGAGTAATTTTATGCAACTACTGGCACTGGTTGCATGAAGATCCAATCCAGATCCAAGATTTTGGACGGCCGAGATGAAAACTTATTGAAAAGATGAATATTCACAAAAAATGGTAGAAAGCCTACCTCTGATGATTAATAAATCATGAGAAAATCAGCATAAATCTCAGAACCTCCAGTCGACCAAGATGGTGGTCTTCCGCTGATGTGTTGGTGATGATCTCGGGTGGGCCATGTCTGATCTGAAATGATCAGGGATGATCCGGCTGGAGAAAATGCTCACAGATGATCATATACTGGCTTCCAATGATTTGGAAGATGATATAGAAGAAGATCAGAGATCACAGATTATAGATCTAGCTCTGATACCATGTCAAAGTTGCTAGCCAGTAATCCCAAAACCAATTGGTGATAGGAAACTGCACAAACAACTACTTAACAATTGGGACCGGCTTAGGTCAGGAGGACTTTAAAATCTCCGCTCACTGCATCTTCCATCATCCAGCATCCCCCCTGCCGCCCTTGTCTCATCTGCATCACCCTTTGCTCTTTGGCACTCTCGTTTGGGCCATTTATCTTTAAATAAAATGAAGTCTTTATTTATTAGTGGTGTTTTTGGAAACATTTCTGTATCAGACATTTCTACTTGTTTTGGTTGCCAGTTTGGTAAACAACATGCGTTCCCTTATAATAAAAGCACTTCTTTAACTACTTCTCCTTTTGCTTTGGTGCATTCTGATGTCTGGGGACCTGCCTCTCAGCCAACGAAGGGCGGTTCCATTTATTATGTGTTGTTTATTAATGATTTCACTAGATATACATGGTTGTATTTGATGAAAAATCATTCTGAGTTGCACACTATCTACACTGCTTTCTCCACCATGGTTTCCACTCAATTTGATACGAGGATTAAAATATTCAGGTCTGACTCCGGGGGAGAATACATGTCCCACAAATTTCGTTCTTACCTGACCAGTCAAGGGACTCTAGCTCAATTATCCTGTTCTGCCACAGCACAGCAGAATGGAGTAGCAGAACGGAAACACAGACTTATCCTAGAAACTGCTAGATCCTTGATTTACTCCTCACATGTCCTCTGCAATTCTGGGGGGAAGCAGTCCCGACTGCAACCTATCTGATTAACAAAACACCATCCACTGTCTTATCTGGCACCTCTCCATATGAAAAATTGTTCTCCTGTAAACCTGACTTGTCCTATCTCAAAGTATTTGGCTGCACCTGTTTTATTCTGTTACATGACAATGAGAGAACCAAACTTTCCCCAAAATCCACTATCTGTGTTTTTTTAGGGTATGGCATCGAACAAAAAGGCTATCGCTGCTATGATCCTAAAACCAATAAGTTACGGGTCTCTCGTAATGTCACTTTCTTGGAACATGTACCTTTCTATACATTACCTGCTACATCCTCTTCTCCTGAGCAACCTCCGGTTTATCCTCTTGACCCATTTCCAGACCTATTTCCCTCCGATACACCTTCTCCTCCACCCCTGCAGGTATATCATCGTCGGCCTAAAACTCCGTCTGCTCCTTCGGAATCTGCAGCACCACCTCCTCCTTTTTGACCATGGGCCTATCACCTCTGCTCCAGATGTGCAGGATTCTCCTCAAAATCGAAGGTATCCCTTGCGCACCAGAATCCCTCCCTCCCGATTTGGCTTTGTTTGTACTGATCATTTTTCTCCATCGTATAAGTCATTCCTTGCAGCAATTCATACTTTGGCAGAACCACAATCCTATAAGGAGGCCATTACTCATCCGAAATGGTGATCTGCCATCGCAGAAGAACTTGCAGCTCTGCAGAAAACTCAAACATGGGACCTTGTTCCTCTTCCCTTCGGGAAATGGGCTATCGGCTGCAAATGGATATTTAAGATCAAAACCAAATCTGATGGATCTGTTGATCGGTTCAAGGCTCGCTTGGTTGCCAAAGGCTACACACAAGAATATGGGGTAGATTATGAGGAGACTTTTGCCCCAGTTGCTAAGATGACCACTGTTCGTACTTTCATCTCGGTTTCCGCTGCTAGACATTGGCCTCTCTATCAGCTTGATGTTAAGAATGCATTTTTGAATGGATTCCTTCAGGAAGAAATCTATATGCATCCTCCTCCAGGTGTCGTGCGACCTCCTCATTATGTGTGTCATCTCAAACGAGCCTTGTATGGACTCAAACAAGCCCCTCGTGCTTGGTTTGAACGGTTTAGCACCAGTATTATCAGCATTGGTTTCTCTCAGAGTGCTCATGACTCCATTCTCTTCACTCACTATTCGCGATCTGGATGTGTTTTCTTGTTACTATATGTCGATGATATGATTATCACTGGCAATGATGCTCCTAGTATTCTATCTTTGAAGCGTTTTCTTCATCGACAGTTTGAGATGAAAGATTTGGGCCATCTGCCGTACTTTCTGGGCCTTGAGGTTGTTTACTCTCCCGAAGGCTATCTTCTATCCCAAACAAAATATTGCAATGATGTTCTCCAACGAGTTGGACTCACAGATCGTAAGCCTGTTTCAACTCCAATCGAACATAATCTGAAGCTTCGAACTACTGATGGAGATCTACTTTCTGATCCAACTTGTTATCGTGAGGTGGTTGGCAGCTTGGTTTATCTTACCATTACCAGACCAGATATTGCTTATGCGGTACATGTGGTCAGCCAATTTGTTGCGCAACCCACTCATATTTACTGGGCTGCTGTCTTGCGCATACTGAGATACCTACAAGGAAGTTCCAACCGCGCCCTCCTTCTTTCCTCCAGTCAGAATCTTACTCTGCATGGCTGACCCATTACTCCATTAGGTCGAGCTGACCTATATCTTTACAGTTCGAACTCTCAGAATGAGAGTTCGAACGTTCAAGTGCAGAAAGTTCTGTTTGCTAAATTTTTGAGTTTTATTCATTCAAAACCATCTACACCCTTTTCTAAACCTTTCCAATGGCTATAACCTGCACAAAATTGAGCCACCATGCTCTCCAAACCACATTCCATCCATTTATCAAATCATCCATCCATAATTAAAGTCCATTCAACCCATGATACCCAATTTAGCATATATAATCCAATTAACCATGACAAGCTTGGAATTTAGGGAATTCTAAGCAATTGAATTAACAAGAAACAAATAACACACATGCATGCTCAATATATAAAGCAAATCCACTTGCCTCTACCAAGGAGAATGAGATTTGAGAGAAATTAAGGAGGAAAAGCTCTCCACACACACCCTAGCTAAACCCACTCTCCAAAAGGCTTCTCCTACACTCAAAGAACACAAAGGAGGGGAAGGAAGAGAAATTAACTAACATGCAAGACATTTACAGCAACAAGAAGAGAAATTGGAAGAGATTAAGAGAAGAAGAAGAGGAAACTTACCAAATTTTGAATCAAAAGATAGAGGAAGAGGAGAGGAAGAAGGTGGGGCACTTAGAAGACTTGGAATTTCTCTCTAACTGGCACATGCAAGAGGAAAATGGAGGAAGGAAAGCTCTAGCAGTTCTTCTCTCTTAAAATAGAATGAAATGGATGAAGAGAAGTCGCTGGAATTGGTTTAAAAGGAGATGAAGTGTGAAATGTCTAAAATGCCCTCTTTGAGTGAATTTGGAGAAATGTGATTATTTGAGGGGCTTCAAGCATCGAATCGCGATGAGTTAAGAACGGAAAGTGATGAGCGTGGCGAGATCTTTCCAACGAGCCCAAATTCGGCAAAAACTGAATTTTCAGAAAAATACTCAATTTTCCTAATAATCACAACTTAACCCCCTATTAAGACTAATCGCACTCGGAATCGAACGAAACTTCGCGAACATCTTTCTAATGATAAAAGAAACTTGCTTAAATACTAAACCCACTTAATTAGCTAGAATCATAATTAAGTAAGCTAATCGTCAAAATTAAGAAGTTAAACACCCTATTATGGTCAGGGACCTTACATCTTGTATTCCAGATGAACTGGATTGGTACATTGGGTTTATAAGGGACCAGGCTTTGGGTTAGGATTATTTTGGTAATTGTACTGAGCTTTGTTAGGGCTTGAGAGAGAGAGAGAGAGAGAGAGAGAGAGAGAGAGAGAGAGATAATCTATATAATAAGGGAGCTCAGTTTTTTAATCCTTGGATATTTTGGACCCTTGGATTTATGTACATATTTCTGTACATAAATCCTAAGGCTGAGAAGAGATTCAAGATCCTATTACAAAGGACAAGAGGATATGGGAGTGCCCTTGGTTTTCTGTGAAATTACGAAACATGCCATTATCTTTTCCAAGAGGATATGGGAGTGCCCTTGGTTTTCTATGAAATTACAAAACGTGCCATTATATTTTCAAAACTTCCATGCAAGTAAAGATATGATTAAATACACGGCTATGATTGCAATTGAGTGATTGAACGGTGTGGAATTTGGGCCCACAACTTACCAGTTTGCCCCTTCACATATATATGTTGTTTTTCACAGATTGTGGAGTCTGAGCTAACTTGGATTGTTTTGGTAGCAGATGCAAACGTAACTTGCATGCAATTGAACTAGACTGCTGATAGTAGTGGGCCACTCTGGTTTTCAATGGTGGTTAAACAAGGGTCCAATTGGCTGGGCTGTTTTACCTAAAAAAAAATATATCCCGGCCGGGCTTGATTTTAAGTTGATTGATCCGATAGGCCACATAGAAAATTTGGGTTAAATTTGTTAAATTATGGGCGGTGTGGGTTTGGTTCTCCCCATATTTAGTTGTGCTCAAAACGTGGTGCGCCGTGCCTTCAGGCACGGGCTTTGTTAGGGCGAGAGAGAGAGAGAGAGGGAGAGAGAATTATTATATATGATATAACTTAAAAACCCTAGACCAAAGAGTGCAAAGTAAAGAGATAGTGAGTTCTCTTTGGCCATGGACGTAGCCACGTAGGCACATTGATGAACCATGTAAATCCCTCGTTGATTGTCTCTCTATTATGTGTCGCTTGACCTGTCAATTGTAGGTTTTTGCACGCATGCGCACAATACTATATATATAATACAAGTGAGGATATGTTTGGTACAATAAGAGTAAGGAATAGGATCGACCCACCAAACAACTTGGATTGTTGCTAATGTTGGGCCATTCGGGCTTGGGCCTCTTAATGGACTTGTATCTGCTTCTATCAGGCTTGTTGGGCCTAACGTAATGCTTTACACTCCCCCCTTAGAAAGATTCAAAGATGTGTGCAGCATCAATTATCTTGTGAGAATGCATTGGTAGGCCATGGCCAATGCCTTAGTAAACAAATCTGCCATAGTGACATAGTGTAGCGCATTAGTCCTTGAGTTAAGATGACATGTTCTCGGATATAGTGACATTCAACCTTGACGTGCTTAATGTGTGTTTGTGGAACACATGATTCGAGCCAAACCCAACTGCATTGCGGGAGTAAAAGCAGGAAGTGACACATCAAAATCTTTAAGCAGCCATCGAAGCGATCTCATTGGTGGTTAAGGACATAGAGTGGTATTCCACTTCGGTATTGGATTTAGAGACAGTGGATTGTTTCCTGCATTCCAGGAGATGATAAATATTTAGAGACAGTGGATTGTTTGTTGACGGCATATTGTGGGCGAAAATCCAACAGTCAGATCAAATGTTATGTTTGTTTGAAGATTTCAAGAAGACAAAAAATGGCAAAAATAAATAAATAGGGCGCAAGCGGGCCTTTACACCCAAAACACATATTTTGGCACAAAGGAGAACCCCCTGTGTCCCAAAAGGAGTCATTTGAGGGGGTCATTTTCCACATTCTCATGCCATATCTTCTTCAATATAGCTTGGATTAAGGCAATCTTGGAATCTATGGATATCTACTCAAGAAGAGCTTTCCAATGATGGGCAAAAGATCAAAATCCGACGGTTGGATTGAAAGTTATCGTGATTTGAAGTTTTAAGAAATGCGAAGAAAAATGCTAACAAAAGGGCACGAAGAGGGGTACCCCTGCACCCAAAACCAAAATTGGGCACAAAAAAAAAAAAAAAAAAACCCTCAGATGCCCAATTCCAAAGTGGGTGGACGATTGGATTCCATTGCCTGCTCAAGTTCGAGGCAGTAACCTTCTCGGGGCCATTTCTCCTTCAAAACAGGTTGGATCACTGTTGTAAAAATCGGCCTAGGCGGCCGCCTAGGCGGCGCCTAGGCGCTAGTCGGCGGTCACCGCCTAGGCGGTGCCTAGGCGCTAGGCGGGGATTAATCCGACTAAGAGGGGATTAATCGGGCTAGGCGGGGATTAATCGGAAATTAATCCCTAGTCCATGCCCACCGCCTAGCGTCCGCCTAGCGATTTTTACAACATTGGGTTGGATCGAGGCAATCTAGGGTTCTAAAGATATCCACTCGAAAAGAAGTTTCCGATGATATGCATATTGCAAAAATCTGACAGATAATTAAAAAATTATCACAAATTGAAGATTGCGAAAAGGGCAGTGAAAATCCCCAAAAATACAAAAATAAAAAGGGCACAAAGGACACCCTGCATCCAAAATAGAGGGGGGGGGGGGGGGGGGGGGGGCGCGGTCTCAAGCCCATAATTAGAGGTCTTTGTTCCTATTTTTCACATACTCTGCCTATTGCTTCTTCCTCCACTGCTTCTTTGGCATACTTGGGGTTCCAGTCTTTTGGATCTCTTTTTTTGTGGTCCTTGGCTATCTTGGAAACCCAGAGTTAGCAATTACTTCTAACTTTGCTCTCATATAAGCAGAGTTTCGGTGTATCTTCCTTCTCCCTTGGGTATCTTGGACTACTTGGGACAAGGGTACCTCATCCATTGCAGTTCTTGCCTTAGTTTGAGCAAGTCCTTGGGATTTGAGAGCCATCTCCCCTCTACTACAATCCTGGCACTTGGCCTTAAACCCATTTTGGGCGTATTTGCCTCCCCCATTTGTGAACTTGGCTTTGGTGTTGCCGCCCTTTGGATGGTTTTCTCTCAGTGTTCAGGCTCTCTAAGCATCCAGAATAGTCATAAATTAGAGGTTTCTTTGAGGACTTATTTACTGAGGACTTGAAATCCATTTAGATCCTTATATCCCAGAAACATTGCAAGTATCTTTATTGATCTTCAGGGCTTGTACAGGGGGTATTGGGGCTGTCACTAGGCTGACCGAGAGTTTAGTGTCAACCCGAAATCACTGGTGCTCCCAGACTGTGTACCTTATCCTTGAAATCAACAAAAGAAACCCAACTTTGCCAAATTGCTTTACTTGTGCTTTATTTCCATTTTCCCTTCAAATTGAGTACTTTGTACTCTGGCGACTCCACAAAACTCAGAATCACATCTCAACTCTTTTGTGCCTTCCAAACGTTCACAACAGTGCTTTACAGAATGTTACTGGAATTATCTTCCAGTATTTTGCTTATGCATTTATGAACCGATTGCATTACTAGCTCTGTGTTACAGTGGTTGAACATTTTTCCTGTTTTTCAAGCTTATTTGTTTGTTTCACAGGATATTTCTTTTCATTCATTTCATTTAGTTCTCACGTGGATTTGTTTATTTTCATATCTTCACTCCAGAGTCGATGCCGCCAATTCCTGGCTCACTCATATTATAAACGGCTGAAAAAGGCAGCTGTTGTCACTCAATGTGCCTGGAGAGGAATACTTGCAAGAAGAGAACTCCGGAAACTCAAAATGGTGAGCATATTTATTTATTTTCTTTATCTACCATATTTTCTTATGAGTTTATTCCCCGAGTAATCATGGCCGCTGGTCAAGTTTTTACCAGTTCTCTCCTTAATCTTTCAGCTTAACAGTATGGGATTTGACAAAGACTTACCTGAATTATCTGTGCCTATGGGCTGAGGTTTCCTCTTAGATGGGAATCCAATGTCCATCTTTTGGTAAGGAAATCTTGTCGCACAAAAAAATCCAAAACTGGAGAAAAGCTTGCATTACTGCCCATGCAAAGATTTTACTGACAATGTTCTAGAACCTAAGCTTAGAAACCATGTTGAAGGCAGAGCCTTTTTTTTTTTTGTGTGAAGTGGGGTTTGGGAGAAGGCATTGAATTGGCTGTCTAGGATTGACCCAGAATTCAATGCTCTGTGATAAATTTTGTTATGCTTTCAAATTTACATGCCTTCTCTATAATTCCAGGCGGCAAAAGAAACTGGTGCTCTTCAAGCTGCCAAAACTATGTTGGAAAAGCAAGTTGAAGAGCTTACATGGAGACTGCAGCTAGAGGAACAGATGCGGGTAAAAGTTTTCTTAAGTTCAAAATAATATTTGTTAGTTTTTCTTTTATCTACATTGCTTTCAACCATCCAAGTGGCCCCAGACAAAAGTTCTTTTCCAGCTTTCTGTCACTTGTACAGTATTTCTTTTTTTCCAGAATTTTATATGGCTTTAAACGACAATGGCTTTCTTCTGAAGAAGGTTAATTTCTGATATTTCTGTAATAATGGTAACATTCGAACAGATGCTGTTTTCTGAATGGAGATTTCATAATGGCCCCAGAGATGTGATTTTTTTTGTCCAGTTACGACAATCTTGGTCAGGTTTTATCTTTCATGGCCCCGGTAACTTGAGGTTGCTCAGCGAGCAATAGGTTGCAAACAGCTAGGGTTTACATTCAGGCACAGGATCCGTGACTGGATCTGATCAACATTGTTGGGCATTTGACCCAATAAGCTTTAGATCTGACAAGGTTCTAATATTGATCTAGTCCCAATCAAGTGTAGATGGACCACAACTGAATTTACGGATTCATTGAGAAATCTAAAGGAAGAAGAATATGGAAATTGAGAGAGAGAGAGAGAGAGAGAGAGAGAGAGAGAGAGAGAGAGAGAGAGAGAGAGAGAGAGAGAGAGTTGCAACTCACTATGCAATGATCCTTTTTTTTATTTTATTAGGAAGAAACCCTTTATTTACAAACATTCCTTAATTTCAAGAATAATCCTATATATTTCTACACTCAACCTCATTGATGCCTCCCAATTTCTTTGTAGGCCGATGTAGAGGCAGCCAAAACACAAGAAAATGTGAAGTTACAGTCTGCTTTAGAGGATTTGCAGCTTCAATTTGATGTCAGAACACAAGAAAATGCAAAGTTGCAGTCTGCTTTACAGGAGTTGCAGCTTCAATTCAATGAAACTGAAGTATTCCTAGTAAAAGAAAAAGAAAATCCCAAAAAAGCAGAAGAGCAGGTTCCTATTGTACAGGAGGTCCCAGTTGTTGATACTGCACAGCTGGATAATATCATGGTTGAAAATGAAAAACTCAAGGTGAGACTTGAATGAACATTTTGCTTGGGGATTCTGCTTTCTTTATTGACTAGCTCATATTTCAAATTTGTTTGCCCGAATCCTATGTAGGAAGATGACTTCACATGTCATTTTTGTCCTATTAATGTTTTTTTTTTCTATAACTTCTGCACCATCTAATGATAGGGTATGATGGGTTCATTGGAAAGGAAGATTGATGAAACTGAAAGAAAGTATGAAGAAACACAGAGACTTAGTGAAGAAAGGCTGAAAAAGGCTGTGGAGGCAGAGTCTAAGATGAAGAATTTGAAGACTGCAGTGCAGAGGTTCTTTACTTTCACGGCTAACTTTTTCAGGAATTATTGAGCTAGTTTACTCTCCAAGTTTGATGGGTTTTTGGTCTTACTGTTTCAAATGGGCTTTTAGTCTTACTGTTTCAACACGAGAAAAGGCACTTAGCTTACTACAGTCTTCTTTAACCATGCTTACTTTCTCTTTATTTTCCTTTATCTATTTTTTTTGTTACACTTGTTTATTAATCATCACAGACTTGAAGAAAAACTCTCTGAGGTGGAGTCTGAAAATAAAATTCTGCGGCAGCAAGCTTTGTTAGATTCATCTGTAAAGCACATTCCTGAACATTCAGCAATTCCAGAAACTAAAGTCAGTTCTAGTGCAAATCATTCATTTTTTTCTGAAGAATGGCAACAATAAAATTTAAAGTGCATAGAGTAATTTTTAAATGTTTCTCCTCATTTGATTTTTCTCATATCTGTATGTTTCCTCTACTTGTAGAATTTGGAGAATGGTCATCACGAGAATGAAGATCTTAAATCCAAATATGTTGGTTCAAGTGCCATTTACTTATATTATTTGTCTGTGTCAATGTACTCACAATGGATGGGGCCTAAGAATGAGATTTTTGCAGGAATCACAGTATTCACTATCTCACAAGGATGATGCAGAATCTGTGAACAGGTTGAGAATATCCCATAGAGAAAGACAGAATGTAAGTGCCTTAATACCTCTAATCATTGTTTATATATATGGTTCTTACTCTGAACATTTTTGTATTTTATATATATATTTATATATATATGAGCAAGGCTCTCCTAAGCTCAAGCTTAGGATAAAATCTTGTAAGCTCAAGTGTGTGGTGGGGCCCACCTTTGGTCCATCCAAATGGGCCAAACACGTGACCCTCCTAAATTGCACATTTCCACCAACTTTCAGTCGGATCCGAATTTATTGGACCGTTGGATCGACTATGTATTGATCCAAATGGACTGTTGAGCATTAAACTTTTGGGCCCATATGGAGATGATAGAAATTACAGTTGGGGCTATTTTTTGCAGAGAGGAAGATCCCAGGGAGTCCTTGAAATCCCCCTCATACCCATCCCCATGTGGGCCCCACCACACACTTGAGCTTACCTTATCCTAAGCTTGAGCTTAGGAGAGCCTTGCTCTCTCTCTCTCTATATATATATATATAAATATATAAGATACAGAAATGTTCAGAGTAAGAACCATCTGCGCGGTTCTTATGTGCGGTCCTCCCTAGTCCCTATTATTTTGATCACCTAGGACTTGGCCCCCATGAGGAAGTTAGTCCCCCAAAATTCGGACTCGGGGAAAGGAACTGCGTATGAGGGGGGTGGGGGGCACTTTAAGTCCCTTCAAGTTGCCTCAGTCGAGTTTGTATCAGGTCATGCCCTTGAGCCCAATAAATTTAAAAAAGATGAAAAAAATCTAGAAAATGGAAATATAGTTTTGTGAATCTAATTGTAAGACTTGTTGCCTTCATTTATTAATAACAAATTTAGTTTGGTGTAAATACATACGTTTTTATTTCATTCACTAAAATGAATACAACCACAAATCTTCAAATGCTTTCATCTTAAAAAAAAAAGGTAATTTTGATCTAAGTGCAAAACGTCCCTAAGGCCTCCTATAGCTTCTCCTGATAGAAAATAGGAAAGAAGCTTTAGATTGATTGATTTGAAGATATCTAGGGTTTTCCCCATGTCACTGTTAATAACCAGTAACACCAAAAGCTCGAGCTGTTAGTGAACGGCATAGCAATTATATCAACACCCCCTCTCGAACAGGAAGCCGTTCGAATTCGAAACCCAACAAACAGACAGAACAGACAGACCCGATAGACAGATGGAGGTAACATGCCTCCCAGGGGTTTCGAACTCGTGACCTTTGGCTCTAATACCATGTTAATAACCAGTAACACCAAAAGCTCGAGCTGTTAGTGAACGGCATAACAATTATATCAACAGTCACGACCCAAATTCGGGGGCCCTGTCAGATATCCAGATCGTGATAACTTGGCAACATATACCATACATTTATCAAATAGTTCTAACAAGATGGTAGGCATTTAAATCAAACCATAATTCCAATTAAATTATGAAACGTCAGAAACACAAATAATCTATGCATAATAAAAATCCTTATGCCCTGACTGAGTCAATAATGTATTACAAATATTGAATAAGTTCCCTAAAACAGAAGCTAATCTCTCTAACAATTATTTAAATGTTTCTCGTTCTCTCCCTTCAGCCACGCATGCCAAAATCTACGTGCTGAACGCTGTCCTATTCTGGCCCACCCGCAATAAGATTATTTGAAGGGGGCAACACAGCATCAGTATTGCTGGTGAATGAATATTCCTAATTACACAAGTCACATATAGTATAACATCACATAATTCAACAAATCTGAATCAATAATCAAATATCATTAAAAGTTCTTTCACATACAAATCCGTGCCCATGCACATTACCATGCCTCAAAGGCCTTATCATATACATGTATACCAGTCACCATGACCCTGTCTCATCAGACATGTCCACTAAGGACCAGCCATCATAATGGCCACTCACGTCCACTAAGGACCAACCGCTATAACGGCCACCATGGCCTGAAGCTATCAATCATCCGGACACAAGTCCAACATCCCAAATCTGGGACCCAGTGCACAATATCTCATAATCACATAGCAACTAGAATTCATTATTAATAATTTGCACAAACAGTAATGTGTAACCAGCCCATACAAGTCTTTATCAGATTAGTGCCCTGCTTCTGATCATAACATTTATTAATAGTTGTAAGGGTGGCCCACTCTTTATCACAAGTTGAATATTACACAGCATCATATCAAACTTCATTACAACAGTCCACATAATTAATTATAATTCACATGAGGCCTTGATTAATCTAATTAGAAAGATTAGATTTCAACCACATATAAAGTCCAGAGTTGTCCTCCTTCATAGATTCCATTCAGGCCACATGTACATACCAGAACTTAGAAAAGACAAGTATTTCATGCCTGATATACCTTAATGAAATTCTGGTGGGTCCCACTTGGCTAATCCAGGATCAGACTTGATGTCTGTGGTCGCCCAAGACTGAAGTATCATGTCAATGGATCTGATTCATTATCAAACCATTCTCTGGGGCCCACAACTCCAAAACAGATTTCTAAAATATCCACAAGAAGTCTGGCCTGGATTATTTACATCCACTGGACAGTGGGTCCCACTCTTCCAATACCCCAGATGTTTCTACTCCCTAGGGTCGCCGAGGGGTCCTCTAAAAGATGTATGGTCATGATCTCCGATCAGGTCCACTGATGGGTCCCAGAATAGCTGTCGACCTTCAGCCCTGTTTTCATCAAACTCACGCCTGTAACATTAAAAGCAAGTGGATAGTGGCCCAAACATGGCCCACCTCCCATGGTTCCATGACCACACGAGTCGACCAGGAGTGTACCCCCTGCTCCATGGCCCAGATCAATCATGTAGTGGGCCAGGGGTCCCACAATCCCCAAACAGCATTATGTCCTATGACGACATGCTTCTGATTCCCTGGATTTGCATTCCATTATCAATCATATCATTCCAGTAGCCATATAAGATGCTTCCTTTGACTCAAAATAGATTTCACCCTAATCAATAGGTTTTAAATACTGATATGCACAGTTTCATTGCCAATAATTAGATAATTCAGCATTATCAATCGTCTGGGACACTATTAGAGAGTAATTAAGAAGATTCACTCACCTTTGATAAACGATCGTCGCCTTTGCAATATGTGGATGCGAATAGGACATCAGTAGCCTTCCTCTCCTTCCCCTAAATTGCAACCCACAAGACTTTTCTCTTAGAATTTCTCCAAGGAAGATGAATAGGATACCAATGTAGTGGTCGTTGGTTCTCCATATATATATATATATATAAAGGGGAGATGGAATTCTAGTCATCTCAAACTTCCTATTTAGAGTTGTTATACAACTCCGCTCCTTTCCAAACCCAATCACGTGGAATACTACCAAGTTAATAATAAGCAATACTTCTAATTCCATAATAAGAACTTAACTAAGATACTACCTGAGCCAGACTAATCCTGGGCCCAGGTAACTCAGGATATTACACCCCAAGAAGGCTAGGGGATGTTGGGAAAATCCCACATCCCACATCGCCCAAGTACTGGGTTTGATAGGGCTTTATATAATTGTTTTGTGCCTTCCACCCATCAGCTTAAGTTTTTGGGTTGGTACATGGTATCAGAGCATGTTCCTATCATTCTTGTATAGCCCACGTGGTAGGCCAATCCATGAAATCTATTGGGCCTGCATGTGAGGGGGAGTGTTGGGAAAATCCCACATCCCACATCGCCCAAGTAATGGGTTTGATAGGGCTTCATTTACCTGTTTGGGCCTTCCACCTATCAGCTTAAGCTTTTGGGTTAGTACATTGTATCTTACTGGAGAAACCCTATGGTAAAAAAGAGGGAGAAGGATGAGAAAACGAGGGAATTGAGAGAAGAGAATTTGATTATACCGCTTAGGGTTGTATGACTACTTATAATTGCTAATTACTCAAGTTTCATAATTAGAAAAGGAAACCTGTTATTTCTCAAATTATATAAAATCCCAACATTTATACATTTATGAATGACAAGTACCCTTAACTCATAACAATAAGTGTGTTTAGCGCCCAAAAACAATGTGACTCAGCCTACTATGGGACCTGGGGGGATGACTTGACTTGCCACCTCCAGGCCTAGAGTCCACTCGACCGACTTGAATTGGACTGGCTGATTTTTAGCACCATGAATCCATTTGTTTCTTTTGGAGAAATTAAAAAAAAAAAAAAAAGAGATCCTTTCAAAACTATTGAACTTGAGGACATAGATGAAGGAGTTAGAATGCTTGTTGATATTTTGCAAACCTCTAGCTCTCATTTGAGATCTTTCCACCTCCACCTCAACCATGATTGGCATGGGCCCAAGTGGGCCTCATAGGAAAGTTTGCACGGTTCTATGTTCAAATGGTTCACCATAATAAATATATAAATATATATGCGAAAGGCTCTCCTAACTCCTAAGGACATCTCTCGTGAGTCATTTTCCAGATTCTCCTTTTCTAGGCACATGGGACACCCTATGATCAATGCTCATAATTATCTCTTAGGAAAGCCCAACACACACACATATTTGCTAAACTCGATATTCTTTCCTTTCCAATTGGGTCTTACCAATGCTGATGATTCCTTTTGTCTCAGGAGAGTGTTGATGCTCTTATCAATTGTGTGGTTCAAAATATTGGGTTCAGTCAAGAAAAATCAATTGCAGCATTTACCATGTACAAATGTCTTCTCCATTGGAGATCATTTGAAGCTGAAAAAACAAGTGTTTTTGATCGGCTTATTCAGATGATTGGTTCCGCAATTGAGGTAATTGTTTGTTTTCTTCTTGAATCATTGTTTCATGACTAGCAATGCATGGTAGTATGTGAAGTGTCTCTTTTTTTAATTCAATAGAAAGAAAAAAAAAGGTGAGTTTGCAGAATCACCTGGATGATACCATACTCATGCTCTGTTAGCACACCAACACCCTGATTTAGTTTTTTTTTTTTTGGACAATTGAATACTCAATGATATCTTGTCGAATCATTTCCCCTCAAACTGTGTTCCATTACTATTGTCTGTGGTTTCTGTTCATGATGTGTAGTTTTAGACAAAACTTAAACTGAGTGGCTAATTTCAAGTTTGTGTCTTTTCTGTTATTCTATTTTCCTTTTCTTTTTTTTCTTTTGTTTTTTTTTCATTTAAATCCCCTCACCAGCTTTGTTTCATACTTTCATCTGGTCTTTCTTTATGTGTTTACGTGTTGCCTTTGTGGTATTTTGCAATGCGGGAACATAAGTGTTCAGTCTTTTTAGTTGAATTGTCTTTTAAATTATGCAGAGTCAGGAGAACAATGAACATATGGCTTACTGGTTGTCGAGTATATCTACCTTGTTGTTCTTGCTGCAACGAAGCTTAAAGGATACTGGTGCATCTGGATCAACCTCAAGTCAGAAACCTCCCCCTGCAACAACATTATTTGGGAGGATGGCTCAAGTATCTTCCTCCTTATGAATATTAATTTTCCTTATTTGTGCTTTTGAGCCTTTTTAAGGATGCTTAAAAGTAACAGAAACTTGATTCTTATTACTGCTTGCTTGAAGTTGTGCCTTGGTCACTGATTGACAGGGATTCCGCTCTTCTTCAAACCTTCCTGTTGCGGGACTAGATGTTGTACGCCAGGTTGAGGCTAAGTATCCTGCCTTGCTTTTTAAAATGCAGCTCACGGCGTATGTGGAGAAGATATATGGAATTGTTCGTGATAACACAAAGAAAGAATTATCGAATGCCCTTGCACTTTGTGTTCAGGTAACTGAAAGTTTTCTTGATATAATGATTGCATTGCTTGATATCTTGTCTAAATAGTGAATTGAAAACAATTTCATTTGGAGTTCCTGTTTTGAACTGTGTAAATAAGACATTAAGGAATATTGATAACAGCAAATTTTGTTTTAGGTTTGAGGAATTTTAAATTTCTCTGGAGTACCAATAATTATGTATAGCTTGATTATTTACCATAACTGTGTGATTTACAAGATTATAACAATCATTAAAGATAAGTATCAGAAATACAAGGTTTTCTTTACACTATGGTAGCCTAATGGACATTTGGAAAATGTGATCCCTCAAGCCTTTTGGTGGTCTCGAGGTTTTTCTGAAAATATATCTTCACATTTAAAAGACATTTATCTAATGCTTTCTCCAAGCTGGGATAGTAGACATTAATGCACCAATTTGAGGGGGAGTTTTGAGATCGCACAAGGATTGCTCTGTAATTTTTTTACCGCAAAGGAACTGTTTCATAATTTTGTGGAACAACAGGCTGACTATTAATTTTAAGAAACATGAGGGACTGTTTTGTAAATAATCAATATTTATCTTTATAAATATACAGGACTGGTTTGCTCTGCATTGTATTGAATGGACGAGCCTTAATTTCACAAATTCACTGCAACAAAGTTCTCTCTCTCTCTCAAATTAACAGCAACAGCTGACCAAATTCATTTTGAGAACAAGAAAAAGATTAAGGCAAGCCACATTGTGGGGCCCACTTTGGACCAACCAAATCATCAGTGCAGTGTATTTGGGCTGTCAGTCCTTTTTTTTAATTATTAACTGTTGTTCATATAACTTTCCAGGATGTTTGCTCTTACAATAAAGTTATCAATTACCATTTTATCTGAGACTAAGATCTTAAAGTTGTTACTGTGTTCTTCCTGAAACTTCAGGAAACAAGAACGTCTAGGGCAGCCATGCTTAAATCACCTAGCCAGTCTGAGAGTCGCACTTCAAGTGATCATCCATCAAGCAATGATGATCCAAAAAGTCCCTGGCAGATTGTTATTGGGAGCCTCAACACTCTTCACAATACACTGCAAAAGAATTATGTATGGATTTCTGTTCATATGGCAAAATGTCTGAAAATTGTGTAGAGCACTCCATTCACCATGGGATAGCTTACGGTTGGCCTTATTTCAGGTGCCTTCAGTTCTCATTCAGAAGATCTTCACCCAGATTTTCTCATATATCAATGTACAACTCTTAAACAGGTAAAGACTCTTAATGATCTCCTTTTACAATCTCTGTTGAGAAAGATTACGGTAAATGGCAACCTTAGGAAGCCTGCCTTCCATTTTGTACTATATAATTTAGAGGTCTTCTCTGATCGCATCATGATGTTAATAAAGTCGCATCCAAAGAAAAAGAATTACTGTTTATGCTGGTGGTTTTTTCTCCCTGGATGCAGTCTTCTTGTGCGCCGTGAGTGTTGTTCTTTCAGTAATGGAGAATATGTGAAAGCTGGTTTAGATGAGTTGGAGCTCTGGTGTACACAAGAGAAAATGGTACTTTTATTACGTGTGAACTTCATTTAGGTCTGCTAATTATTGACTGTCATTACAGTGGGACATTTTCTGTTTTTTAATAAATTTCACAATATGTCACCATGCAGTATGCAGGGTTAGCTTTGGATGAACTAAAACATGTAAGGCAAGCTGTTGGATTCTTGGTATGTGAATCTTATTCTTACAAATTTAGATATCTTATGCTGTTTGTTGGTGGTGGCGGCGATGGTGCTATTGGTTGTGATTTTGAGTTATTTCTTTTCCTGCTTATTTTATTTGTTTGCATGAGATTAAATGATAATAACTTATATATACCCTAGTATAATTACAGCAGACAGATTTTAGTGTTTCTTTTGAGAATTTATCAAGGAATTTTTATGTATAGATGATTTCAGTTCTTTGCACTTTCCTTTGCATGTGGATGGAAAATTTCATTTATTTAAATTTTATTGGATATCAAATTGCTAACAATTGTTTTGGGTGACATAGATGAAGCTGAATATATATAGGAAAATTATCCAATGCACACCTCTTTTCCTATGAAGCACGGACACGGATACGATACGATACGGATACGCAGATACCCCATTTCTCAAAAAAGTAGGATACGATACGTCGGGGATACGTTGAATTTTTTTCTTATTTTAAATATTTTTTATATGACTGTATAATAAAAATCTAACATTATTTCAATCAAAATAGCCATAAAAATCTAACAATACAAAGGGGAAGCCACTGTGGTCAGACAGCAACAAACCAGTTTCATACGAACCAGAGGGAGGTTGAAATCCACTCTATCCATGATACGATTCAGAATGGCCAAAGTGAAATGTTACAAGAAGATCTACTCATCAACAAAAAAAGAAAAAAAAAAAAAGAAACAGCAGCAGCAGCAGCATAGCATTAAGAAAAAATGGAAAAAAAGAAATAGTAGCAGCATCATATATCAGAAAAATAGCAGGATGAGTGGACCAGCAGAAAAATAGCAGCATTATATCAGAAAAAATAGCAGCAGCATAAAAAAAATGGAAAATAAGAAGCAGCATAGCAAATTATGAGCAGCAGCATAGCATATTACAGACGAGAGTTTTAAATAAATTAGCCCTACCAATAAATTTATCCACTTTCACTCGTTGTTACTTTGGATTTGAGTGAAAAGCCTCAAAGATGAGAGTCTCAAGAGTATATACCCCCCCCCCCCCCCCATAAAGCCAGACCAGGAATTTTATCCTTATCCCATGGGTCCCACTACTCCACACCTAAACAAACAAAATTAAAGTAGTCCTGCGCGCCACCGCCCAATTCTCCAACCCCATGTTGTCTTTAATATCTTGCAAATTTCAAAAACTTCCTGGTGGTTGATCGCTCCCTCAGTAGCCCTCTCTCCTCTTCTTCTCCTTCCCTCTTTTGACTCTTTCTCACTTCTTTTTTTTTCTCTTCCCTCTAACAACCTCAAAACCGTAATCTCTCTCTCTCTCTCTCTCTCTCTCTCTCTCTCTCTCTCTCTCTCTCTCTCTCTCTCTCTCTCTCTCTCTCTCTCTTCATCATCATCATCATCATCATCTTCTTCTTATTCTTATTCTTCAGCACATGCAGTTTACGATCTTGCCCTTGTCTTCTTATCCTTCTTCTGCACTCGATCGTCATGAAGTGCTTTCATTTTCACAGAGAAGAAGATGAAGATGGAACCACCGCCATTTCTAGGGTTTCCAAGGTTTGATCTCTCGGCGTCGCCTCCAGCACAGCCGAAACTAGGCAATCCAAGTTCGCATCCGAGTCCAGAGACTTCTCCGACTCAGCTGCTGCTTCTGACTCGATATCCGGATCTGGAGATCTCTTCTCCTAGCGCCGATCCAATGATCTGCGCGTGTTTCGGTTTGCTTCCCTCTCTTCTTTTTTTTTTCTTTCTTTTCTCTCACGTTTTCTTCCTCTCTCTCCCCCTTTTTTTTTTCTTTTATAACCCACTTAAACAAGCTTGCTAAAACCAGAGATCGGCGGACCAAGGACTTAAACCAAGTTAAATGCATTAAGGATGAGGATGAAAAGGTATTAGTAAAGGAAGAGGAGATAAAGGAGCGTTGGAAGAGCTACTTCTCCAAGTTATTTAACGAAAGCAGTAGTAGTGACATACAATTGGGGCAACTTACCATTTCTAGAGAAGAAGCGAATCATATGTTCTATAAGAGAATCAGTAGGGAAGAAGTTAAAGAAGTATTGAAAAGAATGAAGAATGGGAAAGCAGTTGGGCCAGATGGTATCCCTATTGAGGTCTGGAGGTGCTTGGGGGAGGATGGCATTAGTTGGTTGACAAAGCTTTTTAATGTAGTGCTAAAGAGCAAAAAGATGCCTAATGTATGGAGGGAAAGTATTCTTATACCCATATACAAGAACAAAGGAGATATTCAGAACTGTGCGAACTACCGCGGGCTTAAATTGATGAGCTATACGATGAAATTATGGGAGAGAGTTATTGACAGAAGACTAAGAAGAACAACAAATGTTTCAGAGAATCAATTTGGTTTCATGCCTGGGAGATCAACCATGGAGGCTATCTTTCTCCTGAGGAGGTTAATGGAACAGTATAGAGAAGGTTGGAGAGATTTACATATGGTGTTCATTGACTTGGAGAAGGCCTATGACCGGGTTCCTAGGGAGATTCTTTGGAGAGTTCTGGAAAAGAAAAGAGTGTGTATCGCATATATTGAGGCAATAAAGGATATGTATGATAGAGTCGTGACATCTATAAGGACGATTGGAGGCGAAACTAAGGAGTTTCCTATCACGATTGGTCTACATCAAGGCTCAGCGTTAAGTCTGTACTTGTTTGCCCTAGTTATGGATGAGATTACAAGACATATCCAGGATGAGGTGCCGTGGTATATGCTATTTGCAGATGACATTGTTTTAGTGGATGAGACGAGAGAAGGAGTGAATGCTAAACTAGAATTGTGGTAGAAAACATTAGAGACAAAAGGGTTTAGGCTAAGTCGATGCAAAACGGAATATATGGAATGCAAGTTTAGTCAAAGTAGGACACCTGGTAACATAGAAGTACGTTTGGGCACACAAAAGATTGTATAGAAAGAAAACTTTAGGTACCTTGGATCTATGGTGCAACAAGATGGAGGGATTGATACTGATGTAAGTCACAGGATTCAGGCCGGGTGGACCAAATGGAGGAGTGCTTCGGAGGTCTTGTGTGATCGGAAAGTGCCCCTCAAGGTTAAAGGAAAGTATTATAAGGTGGCGGTACGACCAGCGTTGTTATATGGATCAGAGTGTTGGGCAATAAAGCATAATCATGTCAAGAAGATGGAAGTTGCGGAGATGAGAATGCTAAGATGGATGTTCGGGATCACAAGGAGAGATAGGATTAGGAATGAGGAGATTAGGGGCAAAGTAGGAATAGCACCGATTGGAGATAAAATGAGAGAAAATCGATTGAGATGGTTCGGCCATGTTAGAAGGCGTCCAAGGAGGCACCTATAAAAAGGTGTGAAAGCATGGAGATTGCCAGGAGTAGGAGAGGGAGAGGTAGATCCAAGAGAAGTTGGAAAGAAACTATTAAACATGACCTTGCCTCCATGGATCTAACGGAGGATATGGCCCTAAACAGATTTGATTGGCGTCGTCAAATCCATATAGCCGACCCCATCCTGTTGGAGAAGGCTTGCTTTGGTTTGGTTTGGTTTATAGCCCACTTAAAACGTGTCCGTGCGGGACACGTGCGTGTCCCCTACGTATCCCGCACGTATCCAGCATTAAAAAAAAAAATCAGATACGGATTTCACTTATCCCGGACATATCCAGGGCGTATCCGTGTCCGATACGTCCAGGATACGAATTCGGGGACCTTTTTTACGTATCCGTGCTTCCTAGCTCTTTTCCATGCACACCCATGTCCATGTCATAGTGGGGCCCACCTAATGGTGCATCCAAATGGACCATATGCAGGGAAACCCACCCCCACCGTGATAGTCACTGGACCTAGGCTTTGCACCCATCCAAATGGACTGGACCATTGGGCCAACAGTTCACCAGTTCTTAACAGTGAATTTGTGGGCCTTGATTTGGCTTTTCCATATACACCTCACTACGGAACCCACCTGGCGATGTGACCATGGGGCATCGAAAGATCTAGGTGGGCCTTTTAGGTGTACGGTGAGAGAGGCTCGTGTGTCTCAGAGAACCAATTGGTGATTGGAAACTACACAAACAACTACTTAACACCACTCCTCAGGTGGGACACTGCCCGGATCTGAAGCACATGCCTGCACAAGACTATAACGCAGCTGGGGCCTTCTTGCCCTGCACACTTGCGCCCGCACAAACACATAACACGGCATGAGGTTTTTTTGCCCTGCGTGGTTTCGAACCCGGGATGTGTTGGCTCTGATACCATCTCAGAGTTGCTAACCGGTAATCCCAAAACCAATTGGTGAAAGAAAACTAAACAAACAACTACTTAACAGTGTGATCATCCTAAACCCTTCAGCAACGGCCCACAAATTTTCACCATTAAAGACGGGTCCACAGTTGATCCAACAGTCCAATCCATTTGAATGGGTGCAAACCCAGGGGTCTCGTGATATAGAGGGGGGTCCCTATGTGTGGTCTATTTAGATAGACTATCAGATCTGCCCCACTATCAGGTGTGCACCAAATTCTCCAAGGAAAAGATGCTCACCTGATAATTTTTGTGTGTAATTTATATAATTCCTCAAAGTGGCCATCCCCTACGTGTCTTGCACACAGTGATGTACTCGAATCAGGCCGAAGAAAGCAACTGGGCCCACATGATTGACCCATATGTCAACCGGTCCATTGGGTTCAGTCCACAGGCCTTATTGAATGAGTGTTACGTGGCAATTTCCTTTTATCCTATTTTTATTTTATTTCCATGTTCAATTAGGGAACTATTTCTAATTTTATTGTTTGATTAGGATTATGAGCTTTCTAATTTATTTTGAAGTCTTAGTTGCCAAAAAACAATTCTCTATATATAGTTGAGTCCTTCATTGTAGTTGATCATGCTTATTCCAGTTAATCAAAGATTTCCCAAGTTTTCTTTAGTTGTGGTGTGTTTTATGGTTGTGAGTGTGCCTTAGGGCTGGAATATATCCTTGGATTCGATCAATCCCTCGGGAGATTGGTCTATTCTTCGATCGTGGATCCGGGGTTGCACCACACGGGATAGCCCCTGCACACCTGTCAATGGTGTGCACCCAGGGATTCAACCTGGGGGACCAAAAGATCTAGGTTGGCCCTACCGATGCATGGAATGAGGGGATCACCCCATCATCCTAACCCCTTGATTAATGGCCCATAAATTTTCACCCTTGAAAACCCATGCACAATCAATCCAATGCTCCAGTCCATTTGGACGGGTGCAAACCCAGGGATTCAAAAAAAGCCTAAGGGGGGTCGTCGTGTTGCGTGGTGACTGTGGTCCATTCGGATGGACCATCAAGTGGGCCTCACTATGAAATGCATTCCAAATCCCCTAAGGAAATGGTGTGCACCTGATAAGTGTTATGTGTGTGTATATCATCATCGTCGTCGTCAAATCTTTGCCCCAACTATGTTAAGGTCGGCTAAATGAATTCCATTTCTTCTTTTTGGTCCATCCTAGTCCAAATTTTCAAATGAGTTGCAGTTGCACTTCAAATCTAACCTTACTACTTCCATTTATGTCCTTTTTGACCTAGCTGTATTCCTTGGCAGGCCATCAACTTTCATAAAAAGACTTTTCCTCACCAGTGTTATTACTAGCCTGTATTGGACATGACCAAACCAACTCGAAAGTGTCTCTCTTAATTTATCACCTATTGATGCTACCCATAAATGCTCCTGAATATGCTCATTTCTAATCCAATGTTTTCTACTTTTACCACACATCCATCTCAACATTCTCATCTCTACTACACTCACTTTGTGTATGTTGTGAGAAAAGAAAAGGGCCTGGTTGTAATTATACAAATTTCAAGGGTGTCTCTATGTCACGACTCAGAATCCAGGGCCCTTGACAAGTGGTATCAGAGCTAGGGTTTGGGTTTCAAAAGAGAGGTAGGCAAGAGAACACAAGGAGAGAGAGAAGGTCATGAGATGGGTTCTACAATGGGTGACATGTATTTAAAATTTAGGGTAGAGACCTCTTTCTACTTGAACTATACCTGAATAAGGCCCCCTTTCTATTTTTGTTCGAAAGTCCTACTTTCTATTTTTGTTCGAAAGTCCTAAATGGGAACATGCACAAGTATTTTGGAATATGGTATGTTGTGCACACCTTGTTACCAAAGGAGATGGTCTTTCTTAACATAGTTCCAAGGGTCCCACCAGCTCTTAACAACTTAGGCTTATTAACTTTACTCCCATGGCCCTACTACTCTTTTAACCCCTTTCTAAAGGAAGTTAGGACCTACATATATTACCACTAGTAATTAGAAAATTAACCCCACAACAAGTATTGGTCCCACATATATATCACAATTTAATACCCTATTCCAAGAGGAGAGACTTAAATAAATCACACACCACATGTAACAAAATAAAAATCACACTAATCGGATTTTAAAAACAAGGAAAAATAATTACATTAACAAAAATTCGAGCCCCTAATTTACTTTCAGGGATATTACACTCAGTCTATGTAATTTGGGAATATTTCAAGGGACGGGGGATTTGTAATATTGAGAAATATAATTAAAGTAAAATTGCCAAGATCACCCAAGGTAGGGAAACTTGGCCAAGTTTCTTTTCCCCCAAATATATACATCCGGCTTGGTACGAGAGCACATCTCTAAGTGGAAGACTTGTATACGAAGGTGCTTTTTTTTTCTTTTGATTGGTAACAAGAGAAAAATTACATCGACGTAGAAAAAACATTACAAAGAGACAAATAAGGGTATAAGAGAATATACCCTGCTGACAAAATAGCAAACAACAATTACAATACATAAGCTACCTAAGGTGCTTCTCTATCTACCCCTTGTTTATCTAGACCATCCGCCAAGGAGTTTACCGACCTAAGAGCATGACAAAAAACTACATCTAAATGAGAGGACGACTCCTTAATTTCATGAAGAAGAAACTGAAACCTCCACGTGTTTGAGTTTGAATGAGAAGTCCACAGCACCACATTAGCCGATAGCTTCTACAATCAACTTAGCCCGAAAGGAGAGTGTGAGTGGTAGAAGAGCTTCTAAAATCGCCGACACCTCTGCCTCATTTGACTCCTTAACCCCAACACTCTGAGAGATCATAAGCGGAATATTGCCCTTGAAATTACAAAGCACACCAACAATACCAGCTGGTCCCAGCTTGCCCCTTGATGCTCCATCCACATTAAATTCCAAAAGTCCCACTTGTGAAGGGGTCCAAGTGATCACCCTCCCATCCTTTCCAATTAGAGATGATGTCAATCATGTTTAGATTCTCAAACTCTCTCCTAGCAAAACCTATCTCGCAGTCCTAAGATTTATATCCCAGATCAGCTTAGGTATGGAAAATGAAGAGCCCCTAAAATTCCTTTCATTCCTTTATTTCCAAATTGACCAAAAGATGCAAAAGGAATGCACCTCCAAAGAATGAGCCCACAACCATAAAATGGGCCCATCCCCAATATTACAAAGACTTTGATAAAGCTCTCGTATAACGCTATGATGTGCCACATTTATACAAAAAATGATATCAAGCATGGGATGCAACCTCGCACTGAAGAAAGAGATGGTCGACAGTTTGCTGAGCTTTCCTGCACATCACACATACATAGGAAATATATTGGGAGGTGAAGCCCCTCCTCTGAAGATTTTCAGTTGTAGGGACCTTCATTGCAACTGCCAATCAGCAAAGGGCTTCCACTCTGGGGGGAGCCAAACCCAACCAAACTAAATCACTGGGAGAGTAAGATTGAGTTGGCCCCTCTAGGCTCTAGCGCTGTGTAGAATGCCTCAGCTGAAAACCTTCCGGAAGATACCTATTGGTATACATACAATGAGAACCATTCGATTGGCTTCTAGGATTACTATTCTGTTATGGAGTTATCCAAAAGTGAGAACTTGTAGCTACGATATCAGTGCTTGTTTTCTCTAAAAATTTTACCTCTTTGCAAGACACCTGGGGTTTAGTTGTGTTTCCTCTTGGGGTTCATGTGTTTGGGTGTATTAACCAACTAGATTTGTGCTATTTTCATGAGACATCTACTTTGTTTCCCTTGTGTGGTTTATCTGTCATTTGGGCGATGGAAAACAAATTTATACCAATTCTTTCAAAATCCAGATTCTGTCAACATGGGTCTAGCAAAAGTTCTTTTTTGACTAGTGTTTTCCTATGCTAATGTCTCAGTCTAATTGCATGTGTTTTATTTTCCTTTTGTTAATGCCCCAGTCCAATATCATGAGTCCTATGACATTGCATGAGTTCCCGTGGAGTGTGATACAAAAAAACTGTTTTCGAAGTTGGCTCCTGATTGTGGTCTACTACTTGTCTAGTAGTTCTGTGCCAGTCTAATTGTGTGATTCTTATGTCTTTGTGTGAAATTACTGAACCATAACCATTGATAATTAATACATTTTTTTAATCAATGTGGAGAGTATTCTTGTATGGCAGAACAACCTGTCAACCACTGTCAGGAATTGATTTTACTTTGAAATTCAACTTTTAGTTTGGGATGATATCATTAAATTCAAGAACTATAAAAAAAAACTAGTTAATTTAATGATATTTTATTCATTCAATGTTTTGTAAAAATGTTTGCATGGGAAAAAATAGTTATTATTATGGTTTTCAGTCTCTTTGATGCTGGTTGTATTCAATTTGTATCTGCAGGTTATACACCAGAAAGCTAGAATCTCCTATGATGATATCAGCAGTGACCTCTGCCCTGTATCTCTCTCTCTCTCTCTCTCTCTCTCTCTCTCTCTCTCTCTCTCTCTCTCTCTCTCTCTCTCTCTCTCTCTCTCTCTCTCTCTCTCTCTCTCTCTCTCTCTCTCTCTCTCTCTCTCTCTCTCTCTCTCTCTCTCTCTCTCTCCCTTATCTTAACTGCTTGTCTGCAGGTCCTTAGTGTTGAGCAGATTTATAGAATATGTACGAATTACTGGGACGACAAATATGGTACTCATGGTGTTCATGCTGATGTAAGTACAAATGGCTGAAACCCTGCCTTCTCATTCACAAAAACATGCACATGTTAGCACGTGGCATTGTGATACACACATGGGTATAAAATAAGAAGACTTTAAGGTGTTGTTTGGATCCTTGGAACCCTGAACCTCTGAAACCTTAGATGGTTTTGTGAAAAAGTTATCAAAAACTCTGGGAGACTTCTGATGCAAATGAACAAAGAAAGCCTCCCCATGGGATGAATGGGGCACACTTCCGACTACGTTTACAGGCATGGGGGTTTCCAAATCCTTATTCTTTACTAATAGGAGTGTTCAGGAGGCAATCCGCAGGTCCCATAGGCCGTCCAATTCCTGCCACAGTCCAGGACCATCCAAGGCCCCAACCAAGAGTCCAAGCCCAGGCAAGCCTGCTCCAGGCTTGACGTCATGCGGGAAGGCGGTTGGCTGAAGGTGGGTCCGTAGGACCCAACAGACTACTGGCATACTTTATACCTATCTTCTTGTTTTGTTATGTATACTTCTTGTTGAAGATTAATATAGGCTTGTTTTCTTGGTTTATTTTTGCTACACAGATCTAGATTGTAATATACACAACTATAGGGACTTTATTATAAATACTAGAAACTGCTGGGGTATTTGTAAATATTAATAACTATCAAGTACTAGATATGTAGGATTGACCAGCCCTAGTGAGTAACCAGACTCAACTTTTTCTCTCTCTCTCTGTCATGTTTCTATTTTTTAATTTCGCATCTCTTTCGATTCTAGAATAAAAAAGCTCTAGTTAATTGTGATCATGCTAGGGTGTTTGGGCAACCATCTCTGTTATACTATTTCTCTAGTTTGACAAATTACAACAAAGATCCTGGGTCTACTAATTACATCAGGGTCCTTGGTAAAATGTAAATTCCACGCAAGTCATATTCTTTAACTTATAACAGTATCCTTCTATAAGTGATGCACTGTAGCGGCCCCGGTTGCAATAGAAAGAAGGCAATGGTTCCCATATAAATCTGATTAGTGTGGGTAAAGAAGTTAGTAAAAAACGAAAAGGATTTGATTTCCTACTTGGAATATCGGCAGATTGACAAGAAAGAGAATGGAGTTGGATGTTGTGAATTGTTATGGCTAAGGATATTGGTAGAAGAAATATGGTGCAAGCAACGTTGACCCATGGTTCTACATTGTGATAGTATTTTAGCAATTAAACCAGACAAGAATCTAGTATACCATGAGAAACAAAGCATATATGACGAACTCAGGGAAGCAGTAATCCTAGCTGATGGTGAACCAACGATTCCCAATCTTCAATTAAACAAAAAATCAACTTAAACAAGGAGAAAAAGTAGATTCTCTTACCGTTGATCGCAAGAATCTACCATAGATCTTCAATCCTTTGGGAGGCACACCCTCAATCCAACAGAGAAGAGAATAAAGGAGCAACCATGCATTACTTTAATTAAAAAAAAAAAAACATCCAAACATGGGTTGGATGTCTCATCATAGGGTATTTATAATCTCCAATGGATAATAAGTCCCAAACTACTTTCTAATATTATAAGATAAGTTTTCTAAATGGCTAAGGACAGAAATCAATATTAATAGTCCTTACTAATTATATCATTACTTGATAATCAAGAAAGAGAGAGAATAGAAAGTTGGGTTGGCTTGAATCTCATGGTAAAGATAATTTCTCTACTTCTATCTTTGGTTTCCAAATCCCCTGAAGTGCTCTTTGTTTTAAGAAGTCCCAATCTTTTTGTTGCCTCTTTCCTTTTATTCAAAATTACCTTCCTATTCAGATCTGAGCTCTTGTTTGATTGGGCCCCAATTTAAATGGATCAAATAGACATTGGACCAATCTAATTGGTCTAAATAAGTCGAGACCCGATCCAATGGACCTTCCGCTCCTTCGTTAGACTCCCCCGCTTGAAAAAGACTCGACCTTGAGTCGACATCCACGATTCGCCTCTTTCTTTTCCACTTTCTCTTCCTCTTCCGCATCCACTTTTGATCTTTTGGTGGCACTTGAAAGTATGAAGATTTGTTATGAGCTGGTTTGGAAGATTGATTTATGCAATTCATCTGGGCCTATAACTCTGTCAATCCTGGGCCTCCAGGTCCAATATATCAGGCCCATTTACTAGTTAGTTGTTAGCTATTAGTATGGATCTAAATCCAAGTGTAATTAATAGATAAGCATTGTTAGAATGTAATCAGGGATTTAACCCTTTAAATATAGCTCTCAGTCGACCATGCAAAGGGCGACATTCATCTCCACATCTCTCTCTCTCTCTCTTTCTCTCATGTCTGTATGCTTCTTCCATTAATGACATGGTATCAGAGCAAGGTCAATCATCTATGGTCTTCTTCTAAGTCATCTTCCAAGCATTGGAAGCCCTCCAGTGATGTTTATATTCAGCCGATCATCTCTGATCGTTCCTGATCATCTCGGATCATGCATGGCCCACCTTGGATCATCACCAGCACATCAACGGAATACCTCCACCTTGGTCGACTACTGCTTCCTGGATTTTTGAAGATTTTTCCCTGATTTTTTGATCATCAGAGGTAGGTTTTCTACCAATTTTTGTGAAAATTCATTTTTTTCACTATGTTTTCATCTCGGCCGTCCAATCTCCTCGATCTGGGTTTGATCGACCTGCGACCACTTCCAGTAGTTGCATAAAACTAATCTCTTTTCATCCCCACCATCTGATCTGTGTCAAGATCAACACGTGGGGCCCACGTCAAGTTTACCTTGCTGCCGACTGGGACCGACTGCTGTCTTTTTTTTTCCAATTTGTTGCCTGCGATTACTGCTGCTGCTGCTGCTACATATTCTGTCCAGATTTTCTGTTTCTTGCTTACTACTGCTGGATTCCTCTGCCTTCTGGTTACTGCTACTACTGTTTCTTGCTTACTGCTGCTGGATTCCTCTGCCTTCTGGTTATTGTTGCTTGCTTGCTTCTGTTCTCTTGTCATGGATACATCTGAAAAATCAGGACCCTCTATTGTGAAATTTAATGGCAAAAACTATGTATCTTGGGCATTTCAATTCCAAGTATACCTTGAAGGAAAAGAACTGTGGGCCCATATCGATGGTTCTGACACACTCCCTGCTGACGATGCCAAGAAAATTCTATCTTGGAAAACTAAAGATGCAAAAATAAAGTCTTGGATTCTTTCTTCTGTAGAACCAAATTTTATTTTGTCTCTCAGACCTTGCAAGACCTCGAAGGACATGTGGGAATATCTGAAAAAGGTATATTATCAACATCATGCTGCGCGTCAGTTTCAATTGGAATTAGATATTGCAAATTACTCCCAAGGGACACTTTCAATCCAGGATTATTACTCCGGATTTCTAATCCTATGGTCAGAATATGATGAAATTAAATTTGCTACTGTCTCTGAAGCACTTCTACCCGAGCTTCTATCCTTACAACAGGATAGTCATCGGGATCAATTTCTCATGAAACTGCGCCCTGAATATGAGACAGTCCGATCCAACTTGATGAGCCGAGTGTCTCTTCCCAACGTCGATGATTGTCTTCAAGAACTTCTACGGGAGGAACAGCGCCTTGTTACCAAAATTGCAATTGAACATCAGGATTCCACTGAAGCTCCGCTGGCCTTTGCTGCTAAAACCAGAATTCCTACTCGAGACATCAGTAAAGTACAGTGTTACAACTGTCAAAAATATGGCCATTATGCTAATCAATGCAAGCTGAAGGTCTGCAAATATTGTAAGGCTGTTGGACATGGTATTGAAGAGTGTCGGAAGAAGGCTCGCAATTCTGCTTCTCGCCCCTATGGACAGTCAACTCCAAGTGCTTACACGGCTGTCACCCCACAATATGCATCGTCTGATTTCACTGGTTCATTGCCATTTGATTCATCCTCACAGCCTGGTTCCTCTTCACAAACACAGTCACCAGCTCCCATTACTCCGGCTATGGTAAATCAGATGATTATCAATGCCCTGTCATCTATGAACATTTCAGGTACTAGTCCGTCCCTTTCTAATACATGGTATTTAGATTCTGGAGCTAGTAATCACATGACCTCCTCACCCACCAATCTACATCATGTTGTCCCCTACACTGGCACTCTTTCTGTTCAAACTGCCAATGGAGACCACCTTCCAATCCACTCTGTGGGAGATGCTCCTGGCCCTTTTCCATTAACAAATGTTTTTGTCTCCCCTCATCTTGCTACCAATTTAGTTTCTGTGGGTCAATTAGTTGAAAATAATTGCAATGTCTCCTTTTCTTCTTCTGGTTGTGTTGTGCAGGACCAGGAGTCGGGGGCGGTGATCGCGAGGGGGCCTAAACGTGGCAGGCTTTTTACGTTACCAGTATCTCCATTTATTCAAAATAAACCTTGGAATCAGTTGTTTTGTTTTTTACTTCCTAATAATTCTCGGTTGTGGCATAATAGACTTGGTCACCCGAATGCTGCTACATTGTCCACTTTGTTTCAAACTGGATTGTTAAATAAACCTATTGATCCTGTTTCATTTGAGTGTGATGCTTGTAAATTAGGAAAAAGTAAAACTTTACCTTTTTCTAACTCTACAACTCGTAGCAATGAATGTTTTGATTTAATCCACAATGATGTTTGGGGCATTGCTCCTACCATTTCTCATGGTCATTTCAAATACTTTGTTACATTTATTGATGATTACAGCAGATTTACATGGGTTTATTTGTTACATTCTAAATCTGATGTTCTTAATGCATTTAAAATTTTCCTTAGCTATGTTAACACTCAATTTTCCAAATGCATTAAAACTTTACGATCCGATTCAGGGGGGGAGTATGTCTCCACTGATTTTCAATCTTTCCTAAAGAGTCGAGGAATTGTATCTCAACGTACTTGTCCATATACTCCTCAACAAAATGGCGTTGCAGAACGGAAAAACAGACATCTTCTTGATGTCACGAGGACTCTTCTCATTGAATCCTCTGTTCCTCCACGTTTTTGGACTGAAGCTCTTACCACTGCAGTCCATCTCATAAACCGTCTTCCATCACCTACCATTGCCCAATTAACACCACATTTTAAACTTTATGGTCACCATCCTACCTTTACTCATCTACATACCTTTGGGTGTGTTTGCTTCGTTCATCTGCCTCCCACAGAGCGCACAAAATTAACGGCCCAATCTAGCAGGTGTGTTTTTTTAGGATATGCAACTAACCAAAAGGGTTTTGTTTGCTATGATCCAATGGCTCGTCGCACCAGGATCTCTCGTAATGTTATTTTCTTCGAAAATCAATATTTTTTTCAAAAATACTTGGATTGTCCTTCTCCATTTTCCACAACGGTGTTACCTGGATTTTCTGAAAAACCAACTGTTACACGGTTTAATCCTGATTTTGTGTATCATCGAAGGGAAACACCTACCACTGCAGATGCCCACCCTCCTGATCCTCCGACAACTGGTCCCACATCTACTAGTATTTTGCGTCGCTCCTCCAGAATTTCTCATCCTCCTGAGCGGTATGGCTTTACCCATGCTTCCTTGATGACAACACTATCCTCGGTTTCCATCCCAAGTTCTTATTTGCAGGCTGTGCAACATGATTGTTGGAACCAGGCCATGAAAGTTGAATTAGATGCATTGACCCAGAATCACACCTGGGATATTGTGGAATGTCCTTCTTCAGTTAAACCTATCGGTTGCAAATGGATCTACTCGATCAAGCTCAAATCAGATGGCTCGTTGGATAGACACAAAGCTCGACTTGTGGCACTTGGCAACCGCCAAGCGTATGGCATTGACTATGAAGAGACATTTGCGCCAGTTGCAAAAATGACAACTGTTCGGCTCCTTCTCGCCATTGCTGCTTCTCAATCTTGGCCATTGTACCAAATGGATGTCAAGAATGCTTTTCTCCATGGGGACTTGAAAGAAGAAGTCTATATGCGGATACCACAAGGAGTCACCTCTCCGTCTAAGAAATCTGTATGTCGCTTACACAGATCTCTTTACGGTCTCAAGCAAGCTCCCCGAGCGTGGTTTGATAAATTCAAAGATCGGTTAGGCACGATTGGCTTTACTCAAAGTCCATATGATCCATCTCTTTTTATGAGCCACGCATCAACTGGCTTTACTGTTCTCCTCGTATATGTTGATGATATCATTATCACCGGAACTGATGATGCTATGATAAAATCTATTCAGGCCTCTCTTCGGGATTCATTCCATATGAAGGATCTGGGTCCTCTACATTATTTTTTGGGCTTAGAAATACATCAGTCTTCAAAAGGCCTGTTTATCAATCAACACAAATATGCGACAGATCTTATTGAGCTTGCTGATCTCGATAACTCTTCCTCAGTTGATACACCGCTTGAAGTCAATCTTAAGTTGAGTAAAGATGATGGAGATCTTCTTCCTGATCCACATACATACCGGAGACTTGTTGGCAGTCTTGTCTATCTCACCGTCACCAGGCCTGACATATCTTATGCTGTCAATCTTGTCAGCCAATTCATGACGTCTCCTCGTCACCTTCATCTGACAGCAGTGAAGCGCATTATCCGGTATTTATTGGGTACTAGCGCTCGTGGTTTATATTATCCAAAGGATAATCGTCTACTTCTGACCCGGATACCAGACGGTCCACCACTGGTTGGTGTATGTACCTCGGTCAATCTCTCATCTCTTGGAAATGCAAGAAACAAGAACGGGTCTCCAAATCTTCCACAGAGGCTGAATATCGGGCTATGTCCTCTGCTTGTTCTGAAATCCTATGGCTTCGGGGACTTCTTTCGGAACTTGGATTTGCGCAGGACTCTCCCACTTCCTTGAATGCAGATAATACTGGGGCAATCAGGATCACTGAAAATCCTGTTCTTCATGAACGCACAAAACACATAGAAGTTGATTGCCACTTTATTCGAGATGAATACAAGCGTGATGTTATCAGTCTACCTCACGTCCCTACAGAGTTTCAGTTTGCAGATATCTTCACTAAGGGACTTCCTCGGCCTCGACATCAGTTTCTTGTCTCCAAATTGCTGCTTTATGACACTCCCGCATCAATTTGAGGGGGGGTGTCAATCCTGGGCCTCCAGGTCCAATATATCAGGCCCATTTACTAGTTAGTTGTTAGCTATTAGTATGGATCTAAATCCAAGTGTAATTAATAGATAAGCATTGTTAGAATGTAATCAGGGATTTAACCCTTTAAATATAGCTCTCAGTCGACCATGCAAAGGGCGACATTCATCTCCACATCTCTCTCTCTCTCTCTCTCTTTCTCTCATGTCTGTATGCTTCTTCCATTAATGACAAACTCGACCCATAGTAGATCTCATCGTTGGGTCCCTTCCCAGAAAGGATCTGAATAACAAGTCGCTGGCATATATACTAACTGCAAATCATGCTTCTCATTATCTACATAATCTATCACATCCACACCCTTCAAGATATGATCCACCATATTCGCACCCTCCAATGCATCCGTTGCCATCCAATATGTCAGTTTGCTCATTATTGACAGTTGGAGTCTCTTCCTCATCCTCAAGATACTCATAAAAAAATATTTTCTCATCAAAGCCACAATCTTGAGACATATCAATGATCTGATCATAGACATCATTATTATCTTCATATACATCCCAGATCAATGTGTTGAGTTCATCATCATGATCTTCATCCTGTTAATAACTAGTAACACCAAAATCTCAAGTTGTTCATGAACGGCATAACCCAACAGAAAAACGAAACAGACAAACAGATGAAGGTAACATGCCTCCCAGGGGTTCCAAACTCGTAACCTTTGGCTCTGATACCATGTTAATAACCAGTAATACCAAAAGCTCGAGCTATTAGTGAACGACATATAATTTTATACCAACACATTCGACCCATCATCGTAAATCATATCCTCAAAATCACCATCATCATCCGGTCTATCACCGTAAACTGAAAAATCTTCATCACCTTCATAGGCCGACTCATCAAATAATTGATCTTGGGGCTCAATTTGATCCAAACGTCGAGATAGGGTCTCAACTTGCCTATGTAGATTCTGGATTTCTAGATTTTGTGGGTCATATGGGTTTTCTGTGTCGCTCTCAACTAAATGCTTGCAACTATGTCCACGTCCAAGAGGCATTATACACGGGAAGAAATCAATCTACAAATCATATGGACCGATTTGCTCTAATACCAACGAACAGTCAGGGAAGCAGTAATCCCAAATGATGGTGAACCCAATCATACCCAATCTTCAATCAAATAGAAATTCGACCTAACAAGGAGAAAAGGCAGATTTGCTTACCGCTGATCACAGGAATCTGCCATAGATCTTCAATCCTTTTGGAGGCACGCCCTCAATCCAATGGAGAAGAGAATAAAGGAGTAACCATGCATCACTTTAACTTAAAGAAATAAATCATTCAAACATGGGCTGGATGTCCCATACATAGTGTATTTATAATCTCCAATAGTGTATTATAATCTCCAATGGATAAAAAGTCACAATCTACTTTTAAATATTATAAGATAAGTTTCCTAAATGACTAAGGAAAAAAAATCAATATTATTTGTCCTTACTAATTATATCATTACTTGATCAAGAAAGAGAGAAAATAGAAAGTTGGGTTGGCTTGAATCTCATGGTAGGGAGAGTTTCTCTACTTCTATCTTTGGTTTCCAAATCCCTTGAAGTGCTCCTTGTTTTAAGAAGTCCAAATCTCTTTGTTACCTCTCTCCTTTTATTCAAAATTGTTTTCCTATTCAGATATGAGCTCTTGTTTGGGGGGCCCAATTTAAATGGATCAAATAGCCATTGGACTGATCAAATTAGTCCAAAAAAGTCAAGGACCGATCCAATGGACCTTCCTCTCCTCCGTCAATATGGAGTTGATTGTCACTTCATTAGGAAAAAATCGAGGAAAAAGATGTGCTAGCATATGCAAGTACAGTTGATCAAATTGTAGATTTTCTTATAAAAGCAGTTTGTAGGAAACAGTTAAATGATGTTTTATCCAAGTTGGGAATAGTGAACATATATGCACCATCTTAAATGGGAGTGTTTCGAGTTAGCATAGGACTTACTTGTTAGACTTTTAATGTCAGAGACTTTTATGTAATATAGGTTACTACAAGAGGTTTTTGTAATTTCAGAAATTTAATGTGTTAATAAATAGGATTTAGTTATCCAATCTATGTGGTTGGACTAATCCATTCTTCCCTCCAAATTCTCTCTCTCTATATATATATCTATCTCTAGGGTAAACCCTAAATTCCAACAAATCTAAGGCTTCAACTTCTCTCAAGTCTCCTCTTCTAGGGTAAACCCTAGATTCCAACAAATCTAAGGCTTTAACTTCAACCATATATCTACATTGCTATATCTACTTGAAAGGCATCCCCAAGCATTTAGCTTTTTAGTTGTATTCATTACCATAAAATTTAAAGCTTACAATAAATTTAGAATGTTTTGTGGTGCACACTTGCTATAGTTTATGATAGCAAATGTGTGTTGACTTGATGGTCCACTACCTATTGCAAATCTACTTGCAACATTGTTCCTAAGTCTGACTCCTCTACTCTTGCTGCCAGATTTGATTACGACATCTGCTATGCCCACATTGCTGTAGTGCTAGCCTCTTGCAATTCTTTCATTATGCTAGACATCACTAATCCTTAAGCCTTATACATCTGAACCACTAGTGGCATTGTTTACTGGATCTTGTCATTTGTCTTTGCATTTGATGTTTTACATGATTGGATCACCTAGTTCTAGGCTATGATGTACGGATACTTCAAAGTGGGCAACGTATCATGTCATATCATATCCATTACTTCACTTTTTACATATAAAATCCGTGTTCCTCCATGTCTATCGTGTGTCCCTACCATATCCGTGTCTTATCTGGGCATCATAGGTTCTAGGTCAACTACTGTCTATGGATCCAATTTTCTGTAGTTGGATCAAATCCCTTGTGTGCGATCTTGATCTTTGTCTATGGATTAGATCTGATGTCTATATATCGCTTTCAAAACTGCAGTCCCCCTAAATATTGATTGTCTGCCACACCCAAACAGCCATTCATCTGCTGCCATCCATGTTTGCCAGCCCGCCATCTGCATCATTTTCCGCTAGAGTGCCATCCAAATCGTAGTTGGTAACAATATCAGAATGGGCATAAAAACTGATGTGTCCTCTTTGAGGGTGCACCTTGTATTTATATTAATATTTACAGAGTACAATTACACAAATACCCTTTAGCAACGGTTTAAAGAGAGGTTATGTACAAGGTTATTTTGGGGATAAATATATCACAAGTAGTTATCTGAGGGGACTTGGATTTCTAAAGATATCATGCTCTTCCGGGGTACCGAAATTGGTACTTTTTCAACAGCTGCTCAATACTCATTCGAGCTTCATGAGTACCGCTGTAAATATATATAATGAAGCATCTTGAGTTTGAAGCGTTGTCTTAAGATATATTTGGATTAAGCTACTTAGCTACATAAATCTGGTACATTTTTATATAGGATTTGGTGGAACTCACTGAATACAATATTTTGGGGCCAAACCTGCCAAATTTAAAAACTTTCTGTCATTTCTAAACACAAACTTTCTCACTTTTCGACAGGTCATTTCTAGCATGAGGGTCATGATGGCGGAGGACATGAACACTGCAGATAGCAGTTCCTTTTTACTAGAGGACACCTCCAGGTAAGAATATTGCCTCCTGTTATGATCATGAAATACACAGTAAAAAATGCATTATTTGAATGACTCATCTCCAATGGCTCACCATGCAGCATTCCATTCTCGACTGATGACTTGTCTGATGCCCACCAACTGAAGGATTTCTCAGATGTCAAGCCAGCAGCTGAGCTCCTCAAAACTGCAGCCTTCCAATTTTTACTGGATTGAGGCTGTGATTTATTTAGCATTCTTTTTCGTCATCAATTTCCCGCAACGGCTCTGAGGTATAACAAAAATCTCATTCCTTGTAAAATCCACCCCATTCTTCTCCAATATTTATCTATATTGTTGTTATTTCTGTAAAATTATTCTTTGCATTAATGTGTAAAATCTCCTAGAGGTAGTTAAAGGGGCATGGATTTATTATACCCTGCCTCTTAATGTGGTTTATTTGTTCAATTCTTTATTCATTTTACCAGTAGTGAGGCAGCATTTTTTTTACTATAGTGTGGTGGGAGGAGCCATTCCCATCTTCCTCCCACCATTTATCTAACTGTAAAGCAACAGAATACACATACCCTCGTCTACATCTATTCATAATATTTTTTTGTTCTCCTTTTCATTGGAGTGAGGTTCTGTAATAGACTATATTTCAAACTCATAAGCTCAACTTGTATTTTGCGATGCCTTTTGGAGACTCCTGAAACCATGCATATTGTTGCTACATTTTGATTGTTTTATGTTTTCCTGGTACTTCGAAAATCCAATGAACTAAAAACAAGGAATGTGGTGCTTTCATGCTTGATAAACTATCAATGGTAGTGAAATAACTTATTTGTTAATTACCTTATGGTGTTTGTTTGGTAGAGTTTTCTAGTGGGCCATTTGTCTAATTTGTATTGAATTCCTAGAATTTATGGGAAATAAGCTTTTAGTGAAAGGGCAGGTAAGGTGTATATACTATATAGTGAATACCGGCCCAAAAAATATTGGGGTCGGCTATTTGAATTTGTTATTTTTTATAATTTTCTGTGGTCTATCAATCTACCTAATGCAACCCTCCTTTATCCAGGCTTAAAGAACGGTAGTAAAAACTGGTGAAGTTAATACTGTTATAAAAATGACATGTAAAAATTTACTTAAAATCTTCAAAGCCAGAAAAATATCATAATCTTGGTTTGAAATCCCGGCCGGCACTGGGTTGACTCGTTCGAGTAGACTCGGTGCCGGCTGGGTTTTAGTTGAGTCATTTTCGAAACCTAGTTTATTTATTAAATATCGCATCCCTCGTAACACAAGCTCGTGTAGTGCACTTGGTATGAATATGTGGGTGCAGTGCTAAGCACTCGTCCTCGAGTCTCGTTTGTGTCTTTTGAGTGAGGTATATATATATTGTTTTTATGAATAACACCTTGTATTTTCGTTAGAACCTAAATTTTGTACAAATAAGCCCGTCTATGTTTACATAATCTCAACAAGCCCCCCAATATCGTGTGTTTTTACTAAAATCTACTTGACTAATTAGACAGTCCAATTTTTCATTTTTGGCCAATTAATCCTTCAGAAAAACTCAAAAGACTTATCCCTTGAGATAAAAGACGACTAAAAGTAATTTGAGTTAGTGTAATTTTTTAAGCTTAAATAAAGGATATTTATATATATATATATATTTTTTATAAAAAAACTATCACCCATATGTTACTCCAATAATTACGTAAAAGTTATGAACATTGAATTAGCGACTTAACACTCAACAATACTAAAGATTACTATATTTGAGATAAGATACTACTGAAATAGCTTAACTTTTACATTTTTACCGGTTTTTATTGTATCCGTTTTTAATTTTTAAGAACTATTTTACACTCTTTAGACCCACACGGCGATATCGCCGGCTCTAGTTTGTTTCTAATAGCTCCATCTACATGAAATTTCAATTAACCATGAGCAGATGATTACAATAATCAGATAAGTTTAGGTCCACAACGGTTATTTAGTAGCGAAAATAAAGGTTCGTATTGGGATGAATGATCCTGCTTTGATGGGATCCGCACTGGGTAATGACATTATTATTATTATTATTATTATTATTATTATTATTAGGATGAATGATAGTTTTAGCCAACGGCTTCACATCATGGTCAGATTTTCAAAACCATTATCATGGGGCCTGACCTGAGCATCCAAGGCCAAGTGCTCAGTTTTGAGTCGAGTCACCTGGTCAAGTCCATAGAAAATTAAGAAAACCAGACTTTAAGAGCAATGCAGTACAATTTTCTGGTGGACAATCCAAGGTCTGAGTCAATGGCTGAGTCAATGTGGCTTGGCCTGGCTTGGACCACTATGAAATCAATTAATACCTGAGGTTAGGCGTTTTACGCCCAGGTTCTTTCTGTGGGGCCTAGGCCAATGGATCTTACATGTGCCCCACTTTGAAGGGGTGTTATCTCAGCCATTACTCTGTATTATTACTATTTTTTCTTAAATTTCTTAACCATCCATCTATCCGATGTCCATGAAAAGTGTGGTTGGTGGTGTCCAATGGGTAGGATTGAAAACGGGTCGGTTTCGGTCCTGGTCCATAGTGGATTCGGAATCGGAACCGTTAAGGAGAAGGTGGAACCGGAACCGGTTTCTTGGCTTTGGAACCGGAACCAGAACCATGTATGGGACAGGTCTAGATCTGGATCCGGGTCTAAGTAGTGAATGATATTTAAAAAAAAAATATGATTTTTAGAAGACATTTTTTAAAATTCAAGTAATACGTCGGGTCTCGGTTCCACGGGTTCGAACCAAGATGGAACCGGACCTGGACTCATTTACTTATCGATGCCTAAATAAGGACCCAGACCCGGTTTTTAATGGGTCAGAACCTTCGGATAATCAGAGAATCAGGGACCCATTTACATCCCTACCAATGAGGCACTTGTGAGGTTCAATCATGTTCATCTATAAAAAATGGCCTGTTATTTACAAAGATAGGAAAAACTACCGTAGGATAAGAGTCCAGAATTCTATCGATGTGGGGCCCACCTGGGCCATATCGATGACTCACTAATCCGGAGAGTCAAAATGGCCGGACCCAAAATAGGTGGGACATTCAAAACAAGTGAGAGAGAGAAAGACATGGTGACCAACTCTTTAAATTTATGCATGCGGGCTAGGTTTTTAATCTAGAAAAGCTCGTTTAAATATGAGTTGAGACTACTATCAAATTGATAAAAAAATACCGTCGATGTTTTTATTCGAATGGTGTAGGTGCGTAAAATATGAGATGGGCCCAAGTCCTGTGTGATTGAAATTGAGAATGTTTGTTTGATAGAGAGAGGAATACTTGATTTTATTGGAGTGGTTGGAGTTTCAAATGTGGCCCCACTTGATGAACGTGGATGACTCGCCTAAGTGGACGACGCAATTATAACCAACCGGCGCATGTTAGCGCATGTGATGCCGTTGTGCTGCCATCACAATCACATTCACACGATCACGATCCATCATTCTGAAAAGCTGACGTAGCGTAGGAGATTCCAAGTCCTCTCAAAACGGGGTCTGAAGTTTAAATGGTGTTGAATTGGGGTTATTTTAGGATGTGCAAGAGGAGGATTTGTGTTTCCACTGAAGATTAAAGATCCTGCATTTCCTCCCTTTCACATGGAAAATCAAAACGGCTCCTATTGGAAAAAATTAAATTTTTTTTTTTTTGCTTTTTCACAAAGGAAATACGTCGTAGCAAACACGAAAAATTGAGTTGAACAAAAAATTAGAAAAAACTTTTCTCTATGAAATCCTATTGTCGCTCAAATGCACCCTTAAAAAAAAATGAGTGAAGGAATATGCACTACACTGAAGCTCACCTATTCTAAACACAAACAGTTCAAAATAAATGCCTTTAACCATTTGAGAAATTCTCAAACATAAAGATTGAGGTTTTGATTAACAACGTGACTAATACAATCTAATGCATATTCATTAATAATATTTTTTTTATCAAATGGTTAATTTTACAATGATACCAACTCTGATTTGGATAAGATTTGGAGATACCCCATTTATTACATGGTGTTTATTTTGCCAGAGGTTCAAGTTTTCAATAGAGGGACACCATGCATTGTGGAGTTCCATTCCTTAAAACTCAAGATTTGCATTTACGCAACCAGAGAATTTTGTAACAAAGAGGAAAATTATTCTAAATTTTTTTAAGACTATTTCATTTACATTTTCCTTATAAGAAAAAAAAGGAGATACTTTAGTTAGGATTAAATTTAGCTTTGAACTGCCAACATACTCATAGTTGAGTGGTATAAACACCTAGTGAGTCTCACGGTCAAGTCCAGGGAACGATTCCTGAGTCCTCAAGTGGAAGTATCATGCTCTAGACCAATAGCCCAATTTAGAAAAAAAATAAAAAACAATAAAAAAGGTCTTCGAACGGAGACCAAATTATATACATTAAAAGCAAGGGCTATTTGATCGCAAAATCGAATCAATTTTGCAATTGATTTCAATCTAGCTCGAGTTGCTCAATTAAGTATCTCGCTTCCCCAAATGAGTAGTTACCCATTGCAGCATCAAACTTGATATTAGTTTGTTTCCTAATTGAATCTATATCACCTCAGTTTCACAATTCATTGCATTGGGTCTCTTTCTAATGTGAAATACTGCTAATAAGGAAACCCTAGATCCTTCACGTTTCTTCAAACCTTCTCACTTTCTGTCTTTTCCACATTTTCAATCTTTTTCATTCGATCATGGAATTTTAGAAACACAAATTACCTCTTGTGCATATGAAGCTTTGGATTTAAGTTTAACTTCTCCCTTTTACTCCATCCAACTTTTACCCATTTTCAAATCAATGGTAATCTAACTACAAGCTTTATAAATACATTATATACTCCATCAAGAATAACAGATTTTGAACAAACATCTTTGCAACAAAATCTGATTTTTGGAAAAACATTGTCCAACATAACTAAATTTATGTCATGTTATTATAATTTGATATTTTAGATAATAAAGCTTACAATAAGTTGCAATTTTATCTTTCATAACTTCAATAGGTATCCAAACTTATTTTTTTATGCATATACATGCCCATGCTTTGAGCACATTTGGTGCACATTTGGTCAAGCCAATAATATCCTAATTACAAACTATTCAAATGTCATCAATGGGCTCCACTAATGAATCCAACATTTGTCTTTAGGTAGCAACGTATTTCCTTTAAAAAATTCTAAGGTACGAAACTTTACACCTAATCCCACCTATTAAAAATTTAAAACATATCAAAATACGAGATATCTCAGAATTTTATCATAAAAACAAGCTGAATCAAAATAAAATTAATCATTTAATATAAAAATGAATTTAACAAGAATCGGGATCCTCTAAATAGGTATTTGCATGGTGACTTTGGATACGAGTACCATGGAAGGTCCATGATGACGTGATAGACCAAAGTTGGTTCACCTACTATCACCGAAAAACCTCAAGGGGTGGTTCAGTTGCCCTAGGACCACGGTTTGCATCCAAAAGTTGTAGGTTCAAAACTGTATTGCATTAGCACACTAGAGCTATAGGAGAGTTTACCAGGCTTCCCTTTGGGTCCGGAGTGATTTGTCCAGCCCAAAGAGTTGAAAACCCTTCCATAACACAAACAAAAATAATAATAATAATAATAAAAAAAAAAAGAACTTTCACCGAAAAACTTAACCTCATTAAATTCGATTTCAATTAAAAATTATTTTTAACTACTCAAAATTTCAATAGGTAAACCCCACAATTCACAATCCCCTCCTCTAACTTCCAAGTCATGATTTATCTACCAAAACTTCCAAGTCATGGTGACTTTGCATACGAGCAGCATGGCAGGTCCATGATGACGTTACAAACCGTAATTGGTGCATACATGGTAAGCCCATGATAACATGATAGATCGAAGTTGGTTCACCTACTATCATCGAAAAACCCCAAGGCGTAGCTCAGGTCACCGAAGATTGTAGGTTCGAAACTGCACTACCACACTAGGGCTATTGGGGAGTTTAACTGGCTTCCTTCTGATCCTGGAGAGATTGTTTTAGTTCAAAAAATTGGGAACCATTCGATAACAAAAAAAAAAAAAACTGTGAGTAAAAATTTAACCTCATAAAATTCAATTTCAATTAATAAATATTTTTAACCACTCAAAATTTTAATAGATGAGCCCCACAATTCACAATCCCCTCCTCCACTTTCCAAGTCATGATTTATCTACCAAAACTTCCAAGTCATGATTTCCAAAGTCAAATAAAGCCTTGGATGATCCGGAGTCGGACTCTCTATTTGCTTGCCCGTTTCATGTCCTCTCTTCATCCCACCACATCTTCTTCTTTCATAGGATCCGTACACTTCCCCCTCAACAAACACAAATCCCTATAAATACCCCCTTTATCTCTCTCCCTCTCTCAACCAAATCCAAACATATCCATCTCTTTCTCTCTCTCTCTCTCTTGATTTCGATGGCTCGAATCCTCTCTCAAGCCCTAATTCATGACTCTGCAACTCTCTTCTCCTCCAAATCCCTAATCCCTCTCTCTCCTTCCTCTCGCCTCTTGAATCTCCGAAACCGCTCCACCAAATCGCAGTCGCAGAACCACCTGATTGAGGTGGATCTCAGCTCATCCTCCTCCGAAGAGGCCGAACTCCTCGGGATGCGCCGCCTCGAGGATGCCATCCACGGCATCATCGTCCGACGCTCGGCCCCCGATTGGCTCCCCTTCGTCCCCGGAGCCTCCTACTGGGTCCCGCCACGCCGAAACCGGTCGCTCGGCCTCGCTGAATTGGTAGGGCGATTGGCCAACCCGCTCTCGGATGATGAGAGTATGGCTCTTACCACCGTCCGTGGCTGGCCTTCTTCCTCCTACTTTGTTGAAGGTGCGCACTGCCCGAGATCTCATCTTTTGAGGGTTTCTTAATTTGTTCTGTTTCTGGGATGTGGTTGTGATTAGGTTGTGATTTGTTTATGGAACGTGTATTGGGATTCCTTCTTGAAGATTTGTATAGCTTAGAATCTCACGATATGGTTGCGTATAGCTTAGAAAATTTGGTATAAAAATAGGATTTTCACTGATTCAAATCCTTGGGGCTGGCCCTCCTCTTACTTCGTTGCAGGTGCTGCCACCCCAGATCTTTGATTCTATAGGGCATCTTGATTTGATCTGTTTCTGGATTGTGTTTGTGATTAGATTGTGATTTGGGCTTAGATTTGATTTGGTTTGGTATTGTGGATGTTTGGGTTAGGAGATGTGGTTCGTGGATAATTGCGGGTTAGGTTTCTTTTTTTTTTTTTTTTTATCTGCTTTATTTGTCTGTCGGTGATTGTGATTGACTTTTTTTATGAGGTTTGATTTGTTGGATTGGTGGGTTTTTGGATTATGAGCTTTGATTTGTGGAAAATTGGGAGTTGGGGTTTTCTTTCTTTCAGGTGGATTTAGTATCTGGGAGATTTCTGGTGTTTAAGGTTATTGACTTATGGAAGGCTTTTCTAATTTTTTGAAATAATTTTCTGAATACATAATGGAAAGTACTGGCTTTGGAATCAGGAACTTGGGTGTTGAAGGGACTCTCTCTCTCTCTCTCGTGTGATCTTTACGGTTGTTTGGTTGATGTCAGTGGACATTTTGAGGTTCATTTGGTTTAGACCTTAGACCTTTGATTTTTGTGGTGCTATGTTATTTTTTTTTTATCTCTTTTTTGTGATTATGTTAGTTGGATTTAGATTTGTACTGGAAAATAAACCATAAATTGCTCAGGATATCATGCAAAGAATCAATAGTAACAACATCATCATCAACGACAACAAAACTCTATGATTCATCATTGGAGTATTGTGCTGTCCCACCATGTCTTTTTACATGTCATGAAATTGGTGGTTATTAACCAAGTTCCAGAAGAAGTAGAAAATATGCTCTACTGGTAGGTGAGGTGCAATGCATTAAAAGTAGGAATTGTTAAATGACTACAAATTGTAAAAAGTGACCGTTGAGAAGGTATTTTGGTTATCATAAAAAGATCTTAGAATTCACCTTGTTACCATTGTTTTGGTGTAGCATATGTATATAGATTTAGGATATTCTAGCACTTTTTTTTCATTGGTAAAATTATGGATCTATGTATTATTAGCATTGACTTGTGTCATAGTTTTTTTTTTTTCAACAATTCTTGTTGAAGCTATTTCATGCCTCATGTGGCTGCATGCGTTACCGTTGTATTTACATGTATACACCCTTTAATCCGTTCAACGATCTGATTTATCTGCTTTTAAGTTTAGTGTTTGCAAGAAGAGAAAAGATGAACATCAAGAAACTGATTTTTTCAGCTTTGTGCTTGGCTCAAACTGGCCCTCTGATATCTGTTTCTTATGAACTATTGGTTCAGGTGCATCTCCTCACCCTGTAAAAACAAAATCAAAGAAAAAACCTGCAGAATCTGAGGATGAAGAAACTTGAGTGGTATCTGACAAAACAGCATCATGGGTGAGTCAACTGTTGCCAATTATATCCTACTTATGGATAGATGTTTTTATTCATGTCATGATGGTACTTAAAGTAACTTAGCCAATCACCTTCATCTCATTTTTCCCATTCTAAATTGTTAGTTGAGCAATGTGGTAGATAAATGATTTAGTATATCATATTCAGAAAATGTACAGTCGTCATAAGATATTGGTAGTGATATGTCTACTTTGGCCTATTCAGAGGATTTGTTCAAATTACAAAGAGTACTTCTAGTCCAACTGTCAATTTCCTGAACAAAAAGCACCTGACCAAGTCTCCCGTCTCAACAATTAGGTTTTTTTTTTTTTGATAATTCAGTCTCAACAATTAGATGATTGATGTCTTTTATCACAATGCCAACTTTGAATAACCAATGGATTACTATATTGATTAGCAATTCTCTTTCTCTCCACTCTCTCGCTCTCTTTCTCTCTCTCATGTGAGAGATTTGGCGATGAGATTCTAGTGTCAACTGCAGTCAAGAGTCCAGATCAAATGTAAATTATTGTCAAATATTTGATCATGGTTGACCATGTCTTTCAGCTTTGTTTTCTCTAGGGACAACGTTTATTTAGTGGGATCTGTAAGGTAAAAGTCTATATCAGCAAACATGAGCTGCACCTACAACTCAATCTACGGAAGTAGTAATTGTTTCTTCACGTTGACTTGGTGTTACCCATTTGCATTGCATGCATTGCTTGTATTAAGATGAGAAGAACCCAAGAAAATCTCATGGGACATGATGTGTGAGAAGCTCACTGATGCAGCCCGATCCCGATCCTAGACCAAGACTCGCAAGCCCCGATGGACCCACCTGATGGGGTCCACATGATCTCTGATTTTGCAGAGTTCCCTAATTCCCTATCCTTAATTTAGACAGCCTCTAAATTAGTAATATTGCTTAGTTTGCTTAATAGACTTGCTTTCTAATTTTTATTTTGATTTGGATTAGATATTTCCTTATTAATTATTTAGAAACAATGCTACTCTATATATATAGAGAAGCCTTTCATTGTAAGGTTATGCTTTTCTCAATTAATTTAAGTATTGTGAGTTTATCCCCATGAGTTTCATGGCTGTGAGTGATGTTTTGTGTGGAATCCCTTCTTTGGATTCGATCAACCTCATCTGAAACGTTGATCTAATCGATCGAAGATCCAGGGCTGCGCCACTCACCTTGCATTAAAATCATGTGCCATGCACAATGTGGTATAGGAAGATTCAATGGCGGAGCTAGGATTTCCTTAGGGGGCGGCAAGCGATGGTCGACGATAATTGTTTATATTACTAATCATACCATTCAAGAAAAAAATTAAATTTATTACTAATAACGAAAAACATTTTTATATATTTTTAATAATATCTGAAGAAAATCCTGAATTTGAAAAATACCCCAACATGTTTCAACACATAATTTCTTGAAACTTTGTGAGGGCAGTTAAAGTATGGAAATAATTGGACTTACTATAATGAATCCAAATTGCTCAAAATAATAGTTTTTTCCTTATTTTAGCAACATGAGTTGTATCTCACCGAAGTAGGAACCATGCCGGAATGATCACATGTAAACCTATTTAGCCACAATTAATTAATGAAAATCCATTGATTGGTTACTTGTGATTGTTTGATGCGCCACGATGCCTATGGCTGGTATAGATGGCTGAGAGCGTACCATTTAAAGCCATTCCCCAAGTCATGAAAAGATAACTGTGATGGTGTAAGTAATGGAATATTTTCACCTACGAGTAGACTACATGCTGATACTATGCTTTTGCGGTCCAGCTTGTGGTGCCCACTTGGATGTATTCTTATCATTTGGGTTGGCATAGATGGAAAGATCTCGCTATGGATAAGGGTCATGCAAAAAATAGCACCATTAGATTATCCTAGTCCTTGATTTAACAACTTTAAAGTTTAATTGTCAGTGCTTTTTTTTTAATTTATTTACAACAGTAAGTAAAGGTTGGATGAGCATAAAAATGGGTATGTTGCTAGATCTTGGGGGTGATAAAGAGTCTGAAAGTAGCTGTACTGATCAAAGGCAGGCCCAAGTGGGATCAATAGGGCTGGGCAATATATACAGTCAGCTCGTAGGAGTACAGATCATCTGAGTGTATTAATCATGCTTCCGATGAGGGGTGTGGAACTCCACTGTGGAGCCCACCTATTGAATATCACTCAAACTAAATAAATGCTATCCCCCTAAGTGCACTTTCCCCAAAATTTTCTCCAATAGGAGTTGGCCCCACCATTTATTGAGCATATGATTAAGGATTTCAAATGCTGAATCTTAAAGTGGGACCAACTCCTGTTGTAGATATATTGGAGGGGGGCTTGGGGAGGGGTGTACACCGGGTTTCAAAACCCGGCCCGACCCGGTGACCCGGTCCGACCCGGACCTAATCGGGCGGGTGACATAGCGTCTTTTACCGGGTCGGGTCTCACCCGGCCCGATAAGTCCTTATCCGGACCGGGTTCCGGGTTAAGAAAGTGTGGTTAATCGGGTTATCGGGTCAGTTATACATTTTTTTTTATATATATTTATTTGTATATGTATGCAAATATATACAAATAAACATAAAAAATATATATATATTTATATTTACTGTATGTTTACTGTATATATATATTTATAGTATTTTTTTATCTCAATTATTGAAACTTTTAGTTGTTCTAAAAAAAATATTTTAAACTTTATAATTAACCGGGTGACCCGGTAACCCGACCCGGTTGACCCGGTAACCCGGTAACCCGAACCCGACAAACCCGGCTATAGCTAACCGGGCATTCGGGCGGGTTTCCGATGTGCATAAAATTACCGGGTCGGGTCAAACCCGGCCCGATAACCCGGGACCCGACCCGATGTACACCGGGGAGGTTCATTTTCAGCGGTTCAGATTGTCAATGTGCAGAGCAGTGGAATTCCACTCCTCTCACTAGAATGGAAGTAAAAACTGAAACTTGAGGGGTGACACCCTGGGTCCGCCCTTGAGAAGAACCCACTTCACTTACAATATTTTCGTGCTAAGTGAGATAAAGATTGAAGGGAGAATATCTAGAAGGACCAAAACCATTTTCTTGTATTAAATATATATATATATATATTTATTTACATTTTACACTTGTTCCAAAACACAGACTTTAAATTAAGGAAACAATTAAGGACTCTTTAACAAGCACCGGCTCCAAACTAAGGATATTTGCTTCTATGTAGTCTCAAAAGAGTTAGCAATCAATACTAAAGACTCCTTTTCAGACTAAAAGAAACAGCACCTAATCTACTCTGATTTGTTCCAACTAGAGAAGCTTACCAACTATTACATAAAAGGAATATTTTCACCTACGAGCAGCCCACATACTGTGCTTATGTGATCCAGCTCGTGGGGCTCACTTGGATGCATTCCTATCATTGGGGTAAGATAAATGATCTCTTTATGGATAAGGATCATGCAAAAATCAGCCTCATCAAATCACCCTAGCCCTTGAGTTAATAGCCTTGAAAGTCTATTGATCTTTTATATATAATTTTTTATTTTTATTTTACCTTTCTTAAAAGGAAAAAAAAAAAAAAAAGAGTTTGAAGGCAGCTGTACATGTGTTTGTTGGAGAAAAATCTCCTATATAAACTCGTAAAACTTAGTCAACTTTAACTGACACAACACCTCCAGTGATGTGTTTTGTCAGTGATGACCTGTAACATTCAATGTGTTGCACACAAACTAAATTCAAGGATCATGTAATTCCTCAATGGTTTCCCTCACTATGTGATCTATCCATTGTCCATGTGATTTCTTGGGCCAACTCTGCCAAGGCAGATTTTGAACTTGAAAGACGGATGTGGTGCTAAGATCCATTGATCCTCACATGATCTGCTTGTTGGAGCTTGGCAACTTGTGATTTTTTGACGTACTCACCATTTTCGAGTCTGTTGCTTGTGTGAAGTACACACGTTTCTTTCTTTCCAGAAATGCTATGGTTGAAATTCGAAATATGGAATCTGGTAATAGGAGTAGAAGGGACTTCTGGACTTGTGGTGGAAATTCCATTGGATCCCACATCATATATACATTTGCTTTACGAGAGACTTCGACTTTGTCCCCTTAACACTAAACAATGTCCTAACCAGCTGAGCTACAGCGGAAGACATTATAGGATAGTTTAGTCCTATGATGATAATGATATTTTGAAAAATACTGAAGAGCATTTAACTATTTGTTTTCACAGGCTCAGCCGCCTTGTAGATAAGGCAAATGTGGGATGCGCAGATGTACAGAAGAAGAAGCTGATGGCGTACAATTGTAGCTCTGGGTCATTGTCTGTTTTGACAAACTAAATTATCTTATGTTGTATGGCATAGTATTTCTCTTCATAGAATGTGGTAATCATCTGATTTATTTCTCAAGCTCAATCTGCTAACTTGCTAAGCATATATGGGCAGCATGACATAAAGTTTCTTTGTACTTGATGTGTTGGGTTTAAAAGAAAATAAAAAGGAAAGAAAAAGATAAGGAAAGCTGTGCTACAAATGGGGCATTTCGGTTAAATATGACTGATTATTTCTTCACATTTATATACCTTTCTTTGCCTTTTAGCTAAGTTCAAGATTATTTCACATTTATGAAGAAAACGATTAAATTACTGCCCATATACAATTTAATTTTAAAAAATAGATGGCTATAAAGGTTTGCAGGATTATTGTTGTGAGACATGTGAGAACAGGCGTATCTGTTGGATCATTTCGAGTATTTTGGGAATTTTGAACTTGGGAACCGGGTGGTTAATATATCTTAAGAGTTAAATTTGGAATGTCCACTGAATGTTGATGTGAAAATTCTAGGGGTTGGTTGGATGAATATTTGTTAGGTGGATTCCACTGAAAGAAGAAAATTGATTTAGTTAAAAAAAAACATAAATTATGGGATCGACACACATACAGGTGCACACGCTCAAGTGATCACCTTCTGATCATCTTGGCATTTCTAACACTTGGCCTCAAAATTGATGGCAGTTAATTAGATACAGGTTTTCCCTCCTATTGAATAATCTGCAGGAGATCCATTTCAAATGAGTTTAATGATAGTGAGGGGAAAGGAATGAGACCATAGGTGAATGAATGAATGCTCCATAGGTTGTGGCTCATCTCCTTTGATCATATTTTGTGTTTGTGTTATAAGTCACAATTCTTTGTGATCCCTCAGGCTTGTTTGTTTGCATTGAATATATAAGAATTCATGGTGAAATGATCTTGACATGGGTGACAGGTGGACCTTCACTTTCCGCATTGAATTGTTGGGCGATGGCTTCATATTCATTCCCAGCTTCCCTTCATTTCAATTTCCATTAAAGATAGAAATATAATCCTAGGTATTCAGTAACTTATGTTGCTGTCGAAGGTAACCTTATTTAGGAGCTCATTAGGACAATTGAGATGGTTTTCTCAGCTGGAAAAGGCAGGTATGGCTGGCACAGCTGTCATTGGTAACAAATGTCAAAAGGCTGAGAAACCTTCTGGGGTCTAGCCTCAATTAAGTTGATAGGGTCTCAGTTTATGGGTTGCATTTATATATATATATATATATATTTTGGGTGCAAAAAAGCATTTATATAATGTTAAAGATTGCATTTTATGCAAAATAGGCCCCTGTTAATTCTCTTGGCTATTCCTATAAGTTGTTATAAGACCCATATGCAAATTGCAACCACGGTCATTATGAAAAGGACACAGTAGCCCACATGAGCAGAATGTCTCAATAGCAGTGGATAAAATGTCAAGTGTCCCTTGGAAGAATGCAGATAGATTACTTCTGATTCAAATGGAATACACTGTATGAGGCAAAGCACATGAAGATTTAATCAACTACAACAAAGCTTTAGATCTCTTCTAATTTCTTTTTATCCTTTGTCTTCCAAATAAAATAAAGAAAAAACATATAATAATATTATATATATATTTAATTAAGAGATACTTGTTTGAGAATGTCTAGTATAGGACATAGGTAGAAGTTGTAAGGATATATCTAAATAAGGATTTGACCCAAGATAGACCGGTAAAATGAAATAGACCCCAATGTAATTGTGGTGAAGCTTTTTAATGATGACGACATTTGTAGAGGAAAATTTTATTATAGGCCCTTTTTTTTGCGGATTTAGATTCTAAGAACCTAAATAAATTTATTCATTTTTTTTCCTATTAAAGTTGTTAAAATTGAAAAAATAAAGATAAATATCCACAGTTGGCTCTCAAATGATTTCTCCTTTAATGGAGAATGATTATTTAGCATCTCTACATCTTCAGCATTCCTCTATTGGAACTCATTTTCTCACGGATTTTTTAAGAACTCAATTTCATGGGAACAAATGAGTCCTCTTTTATATTTATATGTACATGGGTTGATATACACAGCGAGCCTTGTGGTTGTGGGTCTATTACAAGGCTTCTATTTGTTGTCCCATCTCCCTCCATTGAATTGCCACCTAACTAAAATTGAAGCAATAGAATTTGCAGCACTTCATTTTACAGGTTGTGAGCCATTCAAGAGGTGGGGCATTAGAGTTGAATCTGAATTTGTGGTTAAACATTATACCCAATAATTAAAGAGAAGTGATCTCAAGCTAATAAGAACCCAAATAAAAGTCATGTGTCAAATCAACCCATGAATATTTTCAATTAAATCCATCTATATATTAATAGAAATAGATCTATGCATACAACAATTACATCAGTCATTGCAAAGAAAACCACATAAGAATCATGCATGATTTTATTTACATGAAGAAATCACATGAAAATGACTTTATAAACACAGGCCCGGATTTGGCCCTAGCCCGACATAGGCCGTAAATGTCAGGCCCAAGCCCGCCCATTTAGTAAGTTGGGCCGGGCAAAAAAGGGATTTCTTGCAAGTGTTTAGAAAAAAATTATCACAAAATCACAAGCACTCATAATTTGGGCTAGGCCGGACTGGGCTTTGGGATATGTATCACGTAACCCAAGCCTACCTGAAATACTAAATGGGTGCAGTTTATGTGTACAAGCCAAGCACAAAAGCAGGATTGGCCCCCCACCCCTACCCCGTCTACATGAGGATCTCTAGTTTTACCCCAATGGGACTTGGTCCCATCATAAGATTGATCATTTGGTTAAAAACATGATTAATGAATATGTTAAGATCGTGCCAGCGTTAAATCACATTTATAATTGGAATCCGGATCCTCTATCACAGTTGGCGTTTATGACCGTGAGTGGATCAATTACGATCTGCGATGTCACCGCAAACACCTTGATGAGTTGAAATGGGGAGATATTGTTTCATCCAATAAAATCTCATTCCAGCTAATGCACCATCTCAATTGCTTCTTGAATGAAAAAAGAAAAAATAAGATTATATCCAGCTAGCAAATCATGATTGGATGAAACAATATCTCCATGTTTCAATTAGTTTGATCATAAGACCCCATTGTGAATGTCTCTTACCCAAAAAAAAAATTTGGAATTAGATTTTCCAAGAATGTAATGCTTTGAATTATTGGCCAACTAATGGATTGCTTGCTCTCGTGAACATATTGGCTAGTGTTGCAAACGGAACGGTTCCGATCAGAACCATCTTGATCTAGACCAAACCCATTTCTAAATAATAGTTCAAGTTTCAGATTCAGTTCGGATTCAGAACCTATTTTATTGGTTCCAAACCCGATTCCGATAAAGTATGGGAATCTGCTTCTTGAACAGAGTTGAACTAGAGGACCAAAATTGAGTTTCAAAACTGGTTCTAACTTCCTTTTGTTTGCTCTTATTTTTATTATTATTATTTTCTTAAAATAAGGATATCATTCAACAAAAAAAAAAAAAGAAGTTGATTTTGAGATACAATTTGCAACATTAAAGACTCGTACGCAGGGTCTCAGGTCCACAAGTTGGAACTTGTAGGGATATAGAACTGAATCCATTTATCAATTGAAATCTAAATTGAGTTTTAGACCTAGCCCAATTTATGATTCGAAACCTTATAACAATTTTCAAATTCATTTTTTTATGGGTGGAACATCCAAATAATTAGAGAGTCGAAAACCCATTTGCATCCTTCATATTGGCATCCACGTTAATGATGGGACCAACACTTATTGGAGTAAATTTTATTGGGCTGTTCTATTGGCACACAAGAAATTTTCCTTCCCACACACACATTTAAAAATAAAATAAAAAAACCACATGAAGTTACATTTTTGCCTACCCTCCTCCTTTCTCTCCCCCAACCTTCCCTCCACTTCCGACGTTGGCCTAGGCCAACGGTGGCCACCGACTCCGGCCTGAGCCGGTGGCGGATCCATCTCCTCCCCTTCCCTCTCTCCCTCCCCTCCCCTCCCCTCCATTCCCTTCCTCTCCCTCTCCCTCCCCATCTCCAGCTCTAGCGTGGACCGGCGGCGGCCACGTCCCTCTCCTCCCCTCCCTTTCTCTCTCTCCCCACTCTCCCTGTCTCTTCCTCCCCATCTCTCTCCCTCTCCCTTCCTTGGCTGGCGGCAGATCGGGCAGCCCCATCTCTCTCCCTCTCCCTCTACCTTCCTTTCCTTGGCCTTACCCTCGGATAGGGAGGGAGAGAAAATAGTGAGGAATGGAGGGGACGTGGCTGCTGCCGGTCTAGGCCGGAGCCAGTGGCCGTCGTCGGTCCAGGCCGGAGGCAGAGATGGGGAGGGAGAGAAAGGGAGAAGGGAGAGAGAATACAGTGGGGGAGGGAGAGGGAGGGGAGGAGAGGGATCTGCTGCCGTCGTCGGTCCAGGTCGAAGCCGATGGCCGCTGCCGGTCCAGGCCAGTGCTGGAGATGAAGGGAAGGTGGGGGGAGAGGGAGGAGGGTGGGCAAAAATGTAACTTCATAATTTTATTTTTATTTTTTATTTTTAAATATGTGTGTGGGAAAGGAGATTCCTTGTGTGCCACTAGCATGTCCCATTTTATTGAGCATGTTAGACAACACCATCCTGAAAATATTAGAGAGTGGCTACCTACACACTGCAAAAGGCTCTCTACACACTGCATTTAAAAAAAAATCCTAAACTACCCCTCGCCATAACATGTTCGACCCTAAGCAGCCGAACAAATCGAGATAGTTTGGCAACACAGGGCCGAACAAATCGAGTTTGTTCGGCCACACGGGGCCGGCCCTGTGTTGCCAAACGAATCGGATTTGCCAACCTGTCATCTTCAATGGCATTTTTTTTTTTTACATCTCTTAATTTGCTTCTCCATTTGCTTGTCGCCATTGAAATCTTTGAAAACCACCATTTGCTTGTCCATTACTTAAAAATCACAAATGACTAGGAATGAGAGATGAATGAGGTTGGCGAGATAGGGAGGGGTAGGGGGAGAGGGAAAGAGGGAGAGGAAGAAGGAGAGGAAGGGGAGAGGATGGGCAGTCGGCGACGAGCAGGGAGAGGGGTCGGTCGCAGGCGGAGGGTGGCGAGGTTGGACGGAGGGGGCGGCTGGCTGACAGGGAGAGGGAGGGGTGATAGTTTGGGAAACTTTTTTTTTCTTAAATGCAATGTCTGAAGAGGAGTTTGTAGTGAGGAGGTAGCAGCTCTCAGAGGCTATCTACACACTGCAAGATTCTCTACACACTGCACTTTAAACAAAATAAAAAAATTTCTAAACTACCCCTCAACCTAACATGTTCGGCCCTAAGCGGCCAAACAAATTGAGATTGTTTGGCGACACGGGGCCGAACAAATCGAGTTTGTTCGGCCCTGTGTGGCCAAACGAATTATATTCACCAATCATTCATCTTCAATGGCAATTTACATCTCTTAATTTGCTTCTCCATTTGCCTGTCGCTATTGAAATCTTTGAAAACCACCATTTACTTGTCCATTACTTAAAAATCACAAATTACTAGGAATGAGAGATGAATGAGGTTGGCGAGACACGGAGGGGTAGGGGGGAGACTGGGAGAGGGAAAGAGGGAGAGGAAGGGGAGAGGATGGGCGGGTGGCGGGCGTCTACGAGCAAGGAGAGGGGTCGGCGAGGGAAGGAGAGGGAGGGGTAGTTTAGGAAATTTTTTTTTAAAATGCATTGGGTAGAAAGGGATTTGGAGTGTGCAGATAGCCACACTCCTCAAAATATTATTGTAATGACGAAAATGCCCTCACCCAATTCTCTCAAAAACCCTCTCAAGTTTCTTCCTCAAAAACCCAACGCCTCTCCTGCAGCTCTCCCTCCCTCCGATCTCTCTCCACCAACGACTCCTATTCAAATCTTCTGCTCTCCCTTCAGGTACTCTCTCTCTCTCTCTCGACTTTTTTGCACTTGCAACAATCTGGTTGTTTTGGGTGGAAGTCTTTTGTTCTCCATCAATCAAGGAAAGGAGAGTTTGAGGGATTGATTAGGGCTTCAATTTCTCTGCAAAACCCCACATCAGATGATTTATCATTAGTTCTCTTTCGCTTTCATCACTTTACTTTGTTGTTAAGATCTCTGCAAAACCATGCAACCTAAAGTAATGTTGGAACTGTTACCAATTGAACCCAACTTTTCAATATTTTTATTCTGAGATTGAAATAACCCAAACTGGGTAAGTTTGGATAGCCATGAAAATTGGGTACCCCAGAACTTTGGACAGTCAGATTCAAAGAAAAATATAATTTTGATTAGTGTGTTTTTGTTCATCAGCCGTTTGTATGGACTAAAATTGTTTTTTTTTTAGCTTTTTCCCAGTTGGAGATACAGGGTGATATGATGGATGATCCTTTCAAATTTCCTACTTTTGATAGAATGGTTAGGATTAGCCAATTGAAGTAAGACTTTAAAGACATAAGCAGTCCAAGTGTGGCCACATGAGTAACAGATTAGATTGAGCATTGGGCCTTTTTGCAATACAATCAATTTTAGACGATAGGGTTTTCACTCTTGTTATTGGATGACGAATGAGATGGTTAGGATCATCTGATCAAAGTGAATGACAGGACAACTGAAAGTAGGATCGATCGTTTGTTATATTGATCTAAAGCGCCCATTTTATCTTACGATTGATCTAATTGTTAGCATCATCCTGCCAGAATAATTCTGAATGGACATGATCAATCCAAGATGTGACCCACGAGAAGGATGCTGTGAAATGATTAGGTGGCCTTTACAAAAATTTATATAGTTCTATTCTTACCATTAATTGAATGGCTAAGATCATTTATAACATTGAATTGAATGTGGAATATTTTAGTTGAAAACTCCAATCAGATGTTGTTTACCAAAAAAAAAACCCTCCAATCAGATGTTCAAGATTGGAACTAGACCTTGATTGATGTAAAAAAAATTAGAACGCTGTTTTTCTCATCATCAATTGAATGTTCAGAATCATCTTCAGTTGATAGGAGTGATCTATAACAGATGAGCTATCCAAGATGGACCTCGAAGGTAGTAGAGTAAATATATTGACCTTTACTACAACAGTGGTTGCTATTTCTTCCCAATTAAATCACATGAATCATAGATTCGATATAGAAAGCACAGAATTGGAAAACTGACACCTGATTGTTATGATTTACCTATAAATTGGATTTGTAATGCAGATACAAATCTTTTATTGGGATTCGATACAAATCGTAGGATCTGGGATACAAGCCCAAGGATTTTAACAATGATTGATACAACTTCACCAACTGATGAATGGTGAACCAATTACCAAAATACACTTTTCAACATCTAATAACAATATATGGAGGGCATTAGTGGAAAATTGAAAGAAACTAAATGAGCAAAATGACAAAGGGGCTTCTGGAGAGTTGTCATGAATGTGTGGTTCAGTGATTGGCAATGAACATAGAAGTGAATTTGTTTCGGCTAATGCACTAAACTGAACAATCCACATGTATTGTAAAGTTTGGCCCCGCTCTTTTGCATGTCATGTTAAAGTCAGAGGTCATTTAAGAAATTCTAGAAATTTAGAAAAGCCCTAACAGGGAAGAAGTTAGAACCCCTCATGTTCCATTTTCCCCTTGGTTCCCTTCTTCCAGCACTGCCAAGCTTTTGCTGCTGCTTCTCTTCTCTAGCACTGCCAAGCTGCTGTCACCTATCCAGCCCAAGCTTAAGATCATGTATGCACTCTCCTCCTCATCCTCGTCTTCTTTCTTCCTTTAATGGGGTATATCTAAGAATTTTTATGTATAAATCAAGCCCACTCAGTACTACCAGTTTGGACTTCTTTGAGGGCACGACTCATTCTTTGAATACATCCATAAATTCATCGTCAGGGCTCACCTATGAAATCCAACACATCCAGCCTTGATGATTAAGATTTTTCTTGGGTGGAACTCAGATTTTGGGTATCTCTATAAATCCATCAATGGAGCAGAACTTTTGAAATCCAAACCACTGTTTACCACTGTCACCCATTTTTTATTATCAAGGGAAATTTATTTACGATCAGAGTTACGCCCATTGTTAATTGGAGTAATTTTTTTTCTTGATGATGGAATAGAACAATGTGGGACAGTGATGAATGATTACAGTATGGGATTTATCATGGATTTCAAAAGTGATTTAGAGAGATAAGAGTGCTTTGAGGACTACACAAATTAAGGAGTAGAATTAAGACAATAGATATTTTGGATGTTTCCAAAAGTGAGACTCTAAGTCTTGAAATGGACCATCAAAACTGTCAATTCATGAAAGCTGGATTTAACAACTTGTAACATCCAATGGACATGATCTTTTGAAGATGGTGTGAGAAGAGTACCATACCAGGAGAAAGGAGTACAAAGCTATATACTTCCCTACACCACCATACAGCAGTGAAGGCCTGCAGTCAGCATAACCGGCCAGATTCCCTTAGTATGGTGGTTGTACCATACCAAATTAGAAAGTAGCAATTAGGGATTATGGACTAAAATTAGGACATGGAAGACTTTAATTAGGGAAGGAGATTCATTGTAATTAACCCCAATTATGAGGAAAAAGATTCTTTTTATTAATATAAATAGGTGTCTTCTCTCACTTGGAGGACACAGAGGTCCACTCCGCAAATGCCCTTGAAGACAACACACAACTAGAATCCGTTTTGTCCATCTATGCTGAAATTGAATTTGCGTAACAGGAATTAAAGAAATTCTAACCGACCTGATCATAGACTTCTTTTCCTATGATACGTGGATACTCCAAAATAGGTAACATATTGTACTGTAACTGATACTTCTGTAAAATCTGTATAGCTTGTTCATGTCAAGCTTTAGAACACACTACGCCCTCTTCATTTCCTATCTAAACTACATTATTTACATATTAGAATCCATCCAAAACTCAGTGTAATTAGATGCTACAAACTTACCGTCTAGGAGATTATCTTTGCATGGTCAATCCATGGCAGGACCAATCATTAATGAAAATTTTACCATTCACGTTCAATATAAGATTAATAAAGTGGCCGGAAAAGCTTTTCTATGCAGGTTGATGGCCCACCATGGAAAAGGGCAGGCTAAAGTAACCTATCCGAGCATTTGGCTCAGGATCGATGAATGGAGAAATATGACTCTTGTAGCTGACCCCAACATAATTGGAACAACACTTTTTTGTTGTTGTGGATGATGATGATGAATTGAATGGCTCGAAACTTATTATCTAGGAGCTATATTTGCATGATTCATCCATGGAAGGACTCATCAGATTGGTCCACTGGCAGTTGAACCAGTGAACCATGGCCTCCGAATGAGTTGAAAACCTTAGCAAACTGTACATCTTTTCTGGCCACATTCTATCCTTACTTACCCTTTTAATGTGCGTATGAATTGGAATGTTTTAATAAATTTAGTAACAATCTCGGTAATGATGTCTTTGGAATGGTTACATAAATTTAGTAACACTCTCTGTAATGATGTACATTTCTGTAGCCAATATGCAGAGTCACTCACATTGCCCCTTTTTGTGTCTGCTTATGTGACCTGTATGGCCTGTTTTTTATGTAGAAGAAATTGGACTGTCTTGATCTGGTAGTTACTGGATCAAGTCCTGCTTTTATTGATGGATGGCTGCTGATGTCTTGAACAGATGACCACATTTTTCCCTTGACATGCATCACTTTCTACGGAACTTCAAATATGGGAACATTGGGTTTTTTGTGGTCATTCACAAGGGCAAGTGTAACAGGTGCACTATTTGGTGTCACCATTTCAGACCGCTATGCCAGTATTGTTCCTGTGCGGGGCCTCTCCATGTATCCAACATTCAATCCAGGCAGGAATTCCTTCCCTAGATCATTGTCAGGTGAGCGTTTTCATCCATTTACTTAACGGGTTACATATGGTGACAATAGATTTTGTGTTGAATGGATACTAACTGGATGCTTAAAATCGCTTGAAGGGCACCCATATCCAATGTGTCAATGACAGGGTGTTGAGTATGTGATCCTTGTTGGAATTTCTAAAATACTGATATATAGCTGTCTCCCCGTACCCTTTAGATGTGGGAATTTGGATCAGTATAATTGGGCACATACTATACTCGAGTTAAGGATTCTGTGTTTGAGAAGACTTGTTTACTTTTCGTCAATTCCAACAGCTACTTCACTGCTTTAATGAATGGTTTGGTCACAGGTGACCTTGTCTTAGTGGAGAAATTTTGCCTTGCTAAGTATAAATTCTCACATGGGGATGTGATAGTCTTTCGGTAAGTCTACTTCTTGGCACCATAAAATGGATTTTTGGCTCACTTCTTTGGAAGTAAAAGCTCTATAACTATATATCTGCATTTTTACTTTTGAAATCACGAGGATTCAAGATTGTGGATGATTCAATGAACACCTTCAAAAAAGAAAAAAAAAAAAGAAGTCTTCCCAGTAAAAGAAAAAGAAAAAAGAATGCGGATGATTCCACTACATAGGATGCTGGTGTTAACTGTTGCTGGAACACTTTGTTTTCTGATTTTAGCTAATTCGCATGCTCCCTTGCAAATTATTATGATTTCCAGGTCTCCAAGTAACCATAAGGAGACTCTTGTGAAGAGATTAATTGCCTTGCCAGGAGAATGGATCCGAGTTCCCGAGTCTCGTGAGATACTGAAGATCCCACATGGGCATTGTTGGGTTGAGGGTGACAATTCAACATGTAGCTTGGATTCAAGATCTTTTGGACCTGTAAGTTACTGTTAACACAAAACTTCCTAAAGAAGGTTATTGTCACACAAGATGCATGTAACTTTGAGCAATGTAATAGTCACTTTTTCAAAAAAAGAAAAGAAAAGATGCATGTAACTTTGGCCTTGACATTATTCTGTGCTGTTCATACACCCTTGGGCATGTTCAATTGCAGATGTTAGTGGCATGGGAAAGGGATGCATGGGTTTGGAGCCTGGACATGTTTTTAACCAGGTTCCTTTAGATGTGTTTTATGCATTTCTAGGCAGAAAGACAGGTCTTGGTGATGCTAAAATGGGCTTAAAATGGATTACTTCAAATGTGGAAAGGCTGGTCATGACACACTAAACTTCAAACCAAACTGCCCAAGGTTGTTTGCACCCTTGTTACCCCATGTTACCCAATTTGTTAGGTCATTTGGTTCATGTTAAGGTTTGCAATGTGCTATTGTTAAATGAAAATGATTTATTAAGTTACTGTTTCGAACTTGTTTCTTCCGGTTCACGCATTTTTGTTAGGTTAAAATTGAGAATGAAGTTTCTAATGTACCAATTATTAAGATTGGAGGCACAAAGATGTTAAATTAGGAGTTAATAACTTGAGGCTTATTTTAAACTATAGCCATATTGGATGCAAAGAATGTCTTCTAATTCTGTGAATGGTCACCTGTGTTAGATGATAAGATTTGTTTAAAACATTTTGAATTAAAATTCTAATTGAATTTAAATTACTAGTTTTGAGTTAGATTTCAAATAAGTATGGGTAAGAGTTAATGATTAGATAGATTAGGGTATGCTTGCATCACTCTTGTATAAGTAGGCATGATTGTTTGTGAAATGAACACAGTGAATTCTATGAAAATATAGTGTCTTAAATTTCTACAACCCCATCTTTGTATGAATGTTCCCTTTTTTACTTTCATAATCCTTACCTGTTGGCATATTGTTTCTCACATTCCCACAATTTATTGATTGTGGTTGGTTCTTGATGTTCTGAAGTTCATTACATTAGCTGACATTTAGTTGCTCTCTGCAGATTCCTTTGGCTTTAATTCAAGGGAGGGTTTCCCATGTAATATGGCCCCCTCAGAGAATGGGTGAAGTAGAGAGAAAATTACCAACAGGGAGAGTTTCTTCTTACTAGTACGATTCTCGGACAAATTCTCTTACCACCTCAAACCCCATCAATTGTTTTTACTTAAATAGTCTCAACTCCAATAGCTGGCATACTGGAGCAGCTCATGGTGTAACCAGGCTCCATTTGACTTCGACTTTTGAGAAGCATATTTTTATGCTTGCTTTATGTTCAAAATTTTGAGATGTTTCTTTCACCAGGTTCTCTTAAATTTTTGTTCCATTCCTGTTTCACATCATGTCTCCAAATATTTGGGTTTGTAGTAGTTTTGATTAATGAATTTTGGTAGGTGGTAGGGTCTCTTATGAACACCAAACTTCTTGAATTATCTGTCGGAAAGATTGTTAACTGAGGGATGAAAATGGCACCTATGGAGATGCTTATTGGAAGTAGAAACCTATTTGCTCATGGATTCGCCCTGCTTTGGATTACTAGATCGACCTTCATCTATATGTAGAGATGTTACCTTATCAACCACATCGCCAAAGTTATGGGAGTTTCTAATCATCGAATGCCAATGACTTCATTGAAATTCCATGTTCACTACTCCATTGACATGTGTGAGGCCTAAGTTTGTTTGATTCAAACCATACATACCAGTCTCATTGAAGTCATTGGTTCAAGTTTCAGTATTACACTCTGGTTTGAGAGGCATACATATGATTTCACCTTTTAAGTACTGAGATGCTGATCTTTTGGTGCGGCAATATTTGTGGAAAAATGGAATTTTTTCATGATTGAGTTAAGCTGATATTCTGTAGAATCCTTTGCGATTTTTCTTTTCCTGAAAAATTCTGCAATTTTGAGGATTTTGAAATTTGAGGGGAAATGGTTAAGGGTCCCACTTGTTACCTTTGGTGGACAAGTTGTGCTTTGTCCCCCTCTACTTCTCTCATGAAAAAAGGGGGAAAGAAAAGAAGATACATTCCACAGATGTGAAATCCACACAAAAAATAAAAACAATGTAGAAAGAAAATACACCTACACATATCACTTATGTGCATTTTACACAGCATAGAAATGTAAGCTACTAACCACCATCATCATCACTGAAGCCATGTACCAACCATGTTGGGATTAGCTACGTGAATTTCATTTCTATCGATCCTAATTTACCATGTTGGGATTAGCTGCATGAATTTCATTTCTAGGATTCCAATTTATCTTCGTGGCCAAACTTAGGTTGTACATTTTCCGATCTACCCATTAAAAAAGCGAAAACATAAACTGTCAGTACCCTTCTCCTAATTCAGTATTTTCTACAATTCTTCCATGCAACTTGTTTTGATTTGTCATGGGGTCTTTTCACTTAATTGCACTGCATGCACCAGCAAATGTGCATGTCTCTTTTTCTATCTTTTTGCTAGAAAGAATGATTATTTTGACAGCAAAGGAAGCACATCAGAGTTCATACCTTTTTTGGCCCCATTTTAGGTTTTTAAAGAGGGATCAATTTTGATCAATTCAATTACTACACACATATTGACTCCTTTGATTTGGTATATCCAAATTTCATAAGGTTCACTATTACATTTTATTATTTCCTTAATTCATCTCTAAATCTTTTCAATTATGGTGTCCCTTGATTTTCATGCATGCAATGTGGACCTTACAATAGATGAACCTGTCATAAGAAAATACATGTAGGCACTGTCAAGTGCTTAAAATTAGCAGAATATATAGTATGGATACCAATCTCAATTCGGATCCAAACCTTAGCCTAAATCAAAATGAGTCCAATTTGTTTGGCTCATATCAAATTCAACATCAAAGAAAGCTGCATCTCATCATTCTTTTTGAAAATCTTGCTGCCATTGCTCTTTTTCATGGCCTATATAGTAGCACATGGTCGTTGGGTCCCACCACTTAGGTTGGTTTTATTTGACTAGCCAAGTCAAGATCTGAGCTGTGCCTGTAAAATGTAAAACATCTCCATTCTCCGGACATGGATTGTAGACCCTGAGTCTCCTCCTGATAAAGTTTCTGAGTTTAGTGAAAGGGGGAGATGCTCCTATTAGATATGCTCTCACATTACTATAAGAGATAAGATGAGAGTCTCCCGCCTTATCTCTTATGTGAGAGATGCTCTCACAGGAACATCTCCCTAGTGAAAGGACCCATCTTTTAGAAATTTAAGCTACTCAAAATACGATAATGTTCCGCAACACAGCCTCAGGAGCAACACCTTTTGGAGCAGCATGAAGAATGAAGGAAATCCTCTATCTTTTGGTTACATTGCTAAATGTATTTTGGTATTAAGTTTTAAAGTACCCTAGAAGGTTCAAGACCAATTTTGTAATCAAGTCCCGTTTAATATAAGCTTCATTTTCAGCAAAAAAAAATAAATATATATATATATATATACAACAATGTTCGCAAATCTTACTTCAAAAAAGTTTTTTTTTTTTTTTACAAAAAAAGTTTTCGCTAAGAGGGTGTCCGCGTCTTGGATAACTGAGTATTTTATTAGGCTAAGCAAGTTGCCTTAAGAAGAGAGTGTGAGTTTAAAATTCGAGAACTAATACATCCACATGCACCGGGTAAAATTATGGGAGGTAACCAACAAAGGTGGGTATCAAACACGAGACCTCTTTGCTTCCTTAGGCGAAGAGTCCATGGCCAACTGAGCTACCACTTGTAAGTTATAATTTAGTGTCTCTCTTTTTTTGTATGAAATCTTATTATAAGAAAATCAAAAATAAAATTGAAAGAAATCTGCTAAAAACTGAACCAAGAAGGCTTGTTTTTAATATATTATTATAATAATGGACCAGATTTCCAATTTAGATGGGCCCCACTATAGGTTCCCGGTCTCCCTCTCCAACTCAGGAATTCTCTGAGTAAGGGCCTCAGAGTGTCCGGACTCTCGCACACGGCACCAACATCATGCTTCACAGCTTCGCGGAATCGCGACTTGTGCCCGTGACTTGATGACTCCTTGACTTCAAGTCATCCACTGCTCTCTCCTGAGTCTCAAAGTCTCAAAAGCCAGTCGTCAGATTTCATCTCCAAATCGCTCTTCTCCTCTGCTTCCAATCTCCATACATCCCATTGATCGATCGATCGATCGATCGAGAGAGAGAGAGCGAAAATGGTGGAATCGAAGACCGTACACTCGCCTATGCTGACCTACGTTTCGATGCTTTCTCTTCTCACTCTCTGCCCTCCCTTCGTCATTCTACTGTAAGATTTCCTCTCTCTCGATCAAAATCTCATTTTTTTTTCTGATTTTTTTCCCACTGTTTTTGATGCTTTTGTGACCTAGATTAGACGTTTTTTCAGCTAGATCTCTACCATTTCTCTCTCACTTAAGAAAGGGGAAAAGCCCATCGAATCTATTCTTAAATTGGAAGCATTGAGACATAGATGCCTTAAAAATGCAATTTTGATAGAGAATTGTGATATCCTAATCACTAGATTTCTCAAAGATCTTTTTTTTTTCTTTCTAAAGATGGGTTTTTTTTTAATTTGAAGTGTGATTTAGATTTTGAGAACATGACATGACTGTTTCAATGCATTTTCTAATCTTGTCATCACTTTCATACTGATTTTGTTACTTGGTAATGCAGATGGTACACACTGGTTCATGCTGATGGATCTGTTGCTCTAACTTGGGAGTATCTGAAGCAAAATGGGGTGGAGGGGTTCAGAAGCATCTGGCCGAAACCATCTGCTGTTGCATGGAAGATCATTGCTTGTTTTGCGGCTTTTGAAGCTATACTTCAGCTTGCTCTTCCTGGGCAAAGGGTTGAAGGCCCTATTTCTCCCACTGGGAACCGGCCTGTTTACAAGGTTGGTAAGATTGATTCTATTCCATGGAAGAATTTGGACAACAATTATAATTGTATTCTTGACGCCTTTTCGCTTTTGGATATTGTTGTGTGTAATATGTAATCTATCACTGATTCACTGTCCAAGTGAGTGAATCTGATCAGAGCTGCGCATAAATGGATTTATCATGGTCTTTTCCTTTGTGTCCTTTAATCGATGGTCCCTGTTTGAGCACACACTATATCAGCATTTATGTGGTGCCTAGTTACCTTGTGTGTTGGCGGATTCGATTGTCTTGCCATGAAGTTTTGTTCACCTGTAATAAATGGATGGAAGAGTTAGCATCAAGCTAGCTATTGTCCATGAAATCTATGCCAAACCAAATCGGGTCTACTTCTTTTTAAAGGTAGTTTTCTATCTATCCCAATGTCATTGGAAATCGGTATATGGAAATTATAATGAATAAGCATCATCTGTTGTTTTGTGGTGCCCTGCATATAAAGCTAATGGCTGCTTTGGGCTTACGTAATAAACACACATGCATTGGAAATTTATCCCCAAAGGACTAAAACGACCAACAACCTATGTGGAGCCGATCTAACTTACCATTTCTCCCTAGTCCTTACGACCTGTTACTTGTTTGTGAACTGGCATCATACCAAATTTAACACATCTGAACTATAGACACAACTGGATTTTACGTTAATTCTCTCTCTCTCTCTCTCTCTCTCTCTCTCTCTCTCTCTCTCTCTCTCTCTCTCTCTCTCTCTCTCTCTCTCTCTCTCTCTCTCTCTCGATTTTGAGGTCTTTTGCATACAATGTTGAATCCTATGAAGCTGATTTTGGGTCCATCTCTTATCCATTCATAGACCTTTCCACTCCCCCATCTTTTCCCTTGAATTATCTCCTAGATCCCCACAGTGGTGTTGCATTGTCGCTAGGGAGATAATATCTCTCTCTCTCTCTCTCTATCTCTCTATGTATGTATGTATGTATTTACGCACACATATGCACAATATGTATATTGCTAATGGGCTTCTCATATTTAGTCTTGTAGAGATTTTTGGGTGCCCATTAGCATTATCTTCTCTTTATTCCATTACACAAGAAACTTGTTCTATAACTTGTAGAGACAATGTATTTTTGTTTGTGGCTAGCCTGGTTTGTTGAAAGTAGTTCATCTGAAATGATCTACCAATAAATTGGTGAACTGAATCCGTTGATGAATGTCAATATACAGAATGGCGCTGCCTGGGCCTTGCAGCAACAGCTTTAAATGCCTGTAGATATGAGGCCTATGTTTCTTCTTTTAGGGGTTCTCTTCTGTTGTTGAATTATGTTGGAAACCTGTAGACTGTAGTTATAGAAAGGTGTTATATCTTTTCTTTTGTTTCTTGTAGGCTAACGGGTTGGCAGCATATGCAGTTACTTTGATAACTTATCTCAGCCTTTGGTGGTAAGTGATATTTCTCTGTCTTTATGTATTAATTTTCATTAACTAATGCGGCCCTCTTCTAGTTTTCTGGGGTCACTTTTAATGTTTGTTTATCCGTCTCTGTCTATTTATCTTATACGACGATGGTATTATGTAAACTGATTCTCATGAAGTTATATGGAATTAGCGGCTTCTATTTGTTTGGAGAAGACACAGATGACAAACCTAGTTCTTTTTAGTAGGAAAATAATGTGAGAAATCCTTAAGAGCTATTTGCTATTCTCCAAGCCCTTAAGAGATTTAATCAGAAATTCTCAAGCAAGTTGATTGTTGAGGGGAATCAAAGAAAGCTATAAGCTGGGTTAAGAGAAGGGGAGCAAACTATGGTGTATGACCTTCATTCTTAGGGAGATATAGGCCCTACGTGACAGTTTGGAAGTGAGTTTTTCATGTGGAAGTGAGTTTTTCATGTTCCAAGAGAAGCAAATCAGGAAGCTGATGTTTTTGCAAAACAGGGAAGAGAAACTTGACACAATTATTATGTTTTGACCTCTTTCTGGAATATGCTTCCAGGCTTTGGGGTGGACATCATGAGGGGCAAATTTGTAGTGTTATAGCTAACAGTAAAGTCCTAAACTGTTGATATAATAGAGCGTCTCGTACTTGTACGTAGATTTTCTCAATAATTTTTTTTTTTTTGCCAATTAAAAAGGGGATCCCTCAGGTGCGCTTGCGGGTGCTCCTGATGCATGGATGTGCCTCACAATGTCCCATCCAACGGTCGGGTGTGCCACGAGCTCTTGCTAACATGCGCTCAAGAGTGCACCTGAGGGGATCCTATTGAAAAAGATTAGTTTATGAAGTTAATATTTTGTTCCAAGTCTTTGCAGTTGTTATATTTTGCCTTGAAATGTATTTCATTTCTGGGTTTAGTTTCTCAGAGAGAAGAAGCTATCACACAAGTCCTTATATAAAAAGTCATCATTGTGTAACTAACTTCTTGATGCCCTAGTTTAGTTTCTCATCTAGTACTTTTAATATTTGTGGTTTTTAGGGACCTTGGATGTCTCAAGTGCTTGTTACTTATGATGTTGTTAAGGCGTGTTGCTGTTATATTGTTCTATAGTGTTGGTTTAAAGTTTCTCCTGCCTTAAACACAAACTGCACTTTGTAAATGTCATTAAGACAAAACACATTTATTATTGCTGACTGAATATGCCTATTTTGTGTTTGTTTTATGATTTAGTAAGTTGCAGCTCATTATATACTGCAATTGACATGTTCTTTGTGCTTTCCATTTAGGTTTGGAATATTCAATCCTGCAATTGTATATGACCATTTGGGGGAAATTTTTTCGGCATTGATTATGGGAAGCTTTGTCTTTTGCATTTTCTTATACATAAAAGTAAGGATTTCCAGTCAGACTTGTTAACCTTACGGCTCACATGAATCACTATTTATGCTATACTCTTTCTTATCCGTTTATTTACCCATTCTTTGCTCATAGGGTCACTTGGCACCTTCTTCTTCTGATTCTGGATCATCAGGGAACATATTGATAGATTTCTATTGGGTGAGTTTTCTGGTCTGGCTTCAACTTATTCTATTTGTTGATTTGTTTTCTCCACTTCCAGATTTGCAATTTCTTTCTTCTAGATTGAAACCTTCATTTCTAAACATAGTTTACTGGTGCATCTTGTTTGAAAATGTGTGTCTGCCATATTAAATTATTGCAGAATAAAGAAATATACCAATGTGATAATGAAGCAGTGTTTTCATTGATGTGCTCTTGATGAAAAAAAAAAACCTAATAATCATCCATATGATCTTGAATCTGTAATTACTTTTTTGGTGTAGAAATGTCATTGCAAAGAGTTTTTTTTTTTTTTTTTTTTTTGGGGGGGGGGGGTATCTGTAATTACTTTTTTGGTGTAGAAATGTAATGTTGCAAAGGTTTTTTTTTTTTTTTTTTTTTTTTTTTTGTGTTGGTTGGGGGGGGGGGGGGGGTAGGGGTAAAATCTGTGTTTACGCTGCTATGGTACATTTCTGGCTCATAACTTAAGCATGGAGATGTTGAACTGTGAACTGGTGGACATTTAAGGTTTTCTGCCCACGAAGTTTCATTTCTGAAGCATATAAGACATGAAGTCTTTTATCCTATAATTGTCCAATTTGCATGACATTTTTTTACGAGATTCCGTGGTTGGAGAAGTTATTCAGTCTAAGTCTTCCTTCCAGGTGATTCTTCTACTGCTCATCATTTATGTTGCTCGTATGCAGGGAATGGAGCTGTATCCACGAATTGGAAAAAGCTTTGATATAAAGGTCTTCACAAACTGTAGATTTGGTATGATGTCTTGGGCGGTTCTTGCTTTGACCTACTGCATCAAGCAGGTTAGTAGCCATTGCCACACTCATTATCCTATTTTCGTGTCCTTACATGAATTCTGTATATGTATCACGTAAATAGTGTGTGCAAGTGTGCAAACAAATATTTTTGAGGCGACGTATGCCTTATTGATGTCACACACTCTAAAACTATCAAAAAGTTTTTTTTTTTTTTTTTGAATTGTCACAAACCTCAATGGATTTTTTTTAATTGGTAAATGTCAATGTATCTCTTGAAAAATCCCTTTGTTTACTGTACCTGATCTTCTTGGCAAACTTTTAGTAGCATGCTTCTGCCATTTATTGTTTGTGCTTCTTATTGATTTCCTTAATGATTTCAGTATGAAGTGAATGGTCGAGTTTCCGATTCTATGCTGGTGAATACTGCATTGATGGTGATATATGTAACCAAGTTCTTCTTGTGGGAAGCTGGATACTGGAACACTATGGACATTGCACATGATCGAGGTGTGCAGACTGCTTCCTGCTGTTGTTCGTTGTATAGAAAAGTTAGAGTACATAAATGTCCATGTTGCATCCACTCATATTGTGTGATTAAAACTCTTATATCAACATTAAAGTTGAGTGGAAAAGTATGGTTTAGTGAAATTATAAATTTAGAACCCTATACTAAAAACATGACTGTAAATAGGGTTGAGTGGAAAAGAAGAACTCATAAAGCCAACCCTGAATAGATGATGTTGATATTGGAGTTATCTGTTTTCCACTACGTTAATACTCTGAGGTCTATCAACATGCTACAATTTTAATTGAAGAAGTCTAGGATATGATGCTGTTGGAGCACATCCCCTAAATTCCCTTGAAACTTTGAGCTAAGGGGGTTCCTCCATGTTCCACTAGTAATGCCTGATTGTATAGCAGGTTGGGGGTTAGATAGGATCTATGATACCTAGATACGGCAACTCATCCATGGTACCCGTGCAGACACGGTACGATACAGGTACGGGTACGGGATACCCCAAGATATGGTAGGGATACGGTGCAAAAAAAAAAAATCGGGATACAGATGTGTTGTATTTTATAAAAAAATAAATCGAAAATAGCGGAAATCCGTCTTCCCCACCACCCACAACCCCACCCCCTCTCTGCCGAACCCCTTCCCCTTCGCCTCCATCACCCAGACCTAGAGAAGAAGAGAAAAAAAAGAGAGAAGATAAGAGGAACAGGGGAAAAAAAAGAAGAAGGGCGTACCTGCACCTACGTCGCCACAGCATCATTGTCGCCTCCACCATCATTGTCGCCTCCACCATCATCGTTGTCTGCTGCCTGCTGTCTTCTCTCTCCCTCATATCTCTTATCGTTAGGGTAGAGGAAAAGAGAAAAATGCTTTTTTTCGTTTTTCCCCTCATCTCTCTGTCACGTGGGTCTGTTCAAGTGTGTCCTCCACTACTATTTCAAACCATGTCTCCCACTCTTATTTAAAAGTGAGGCCAAGGCCCATGTATTCCCCACTCCAATTTCAAGTGAGGCAGGGCCCATCTTGTGGGCTTCGGATCGAGTCAAGCTCAGCCCAGCTATAATTAAAAAAAAAAAAAAACATCAGCAAAATAAAAACTCTTTACTCTAGATTGATAGCTCCAGCAATATATATATATATATATATATTTCATTTAAAATAAAGTTCCTTTCTTGATCCTACCTAAATGGAGAGTACACATTTTGGCACGCTACTTTGTTTTCTAGTTGCCTAGAGGAAAAATCTGGACTTGTGAGACTCTTGTTCTATCAAACAATCTCTAGAGCTTCAAATTAGGGGCATTGGAAGTCCTTGACTTGTTAAGACTGATTTTTGTTTGCTTTGTTTTATTTGTTTCAGGCTTTCTGGAATCTGGACCATCTTAAAAATTAATCTAATGCCTTGGATTATTGGTTTTCTTTATCTATGTCACTCCATTGCCAGTTTTAATGATATGCACTTTTTGGTTTGTCAGCCGGGTTTTATATATGCTGGGGATGCTTAGTATGGGTTCCATCTGTGTATACTTCTCCTGGATTATACCTTGTCAACCATCCAGTCAATCTGGGCACTCAGGTACACTAATACAGTTGTTGAAGGCTACTTGATGATTAAGACAGGATTGCCCCCAAAGTATCTTTAATTCCTTCATTGAGTAGTTTTCTGAGACATACATTAGCTGTTCTTATATATGCTAAAAGTTTTCCAAAGACATTATTTATAAGGTTTTTTTATTTATTTATTCCAGAAGTTCTAACAAAATTTCTCTAATTGCAGCTTGCACTTTTTATTCTTGTTGCGGGCATTTTGTGCATATATGTCAATTATGATTGTGACAGGCAAAGGCAAGAATTTCGCAAAACAAATGGGAAATCCTTGATTTGGGGAAAAGCTCCATCAAAGGTTTCAGGCCTCCATAAGACTCTTTAAATTTGTTACTGAATCTGTGATACTTCATCTGTGTGAGTTGTAATCCTCAAAAACATGCTGCTTATGATTGATTGATCCAAATTGTTCCTGTGCAGATAACAGCCATCTATACTACCTCGAATGGGGAAACAAAATCCAGCCTTCTTTTAACCTCCGGCTGGTGAGTCCAATATAGATCTGGTCCTTGCATCATGTAAGCCAGAAATTAGCAATGATTTGGAAAACTGATCTCTGACAGTGATCTGGTTGGGTACTTAGCAAATTTGACTCTAGAAAACTTCATCTTTTATCATGTTTTACTGGGCCACATGAAGTATTCTATTGCACATTAGAAAGATTTTTTCATTGGATAGCCTTTATGCCAGTACCTTATGCATCATATGATGAATATGATGAAAATCTTCTTACTTGTGGCCTTGTGGGCCTTACTATGATCTAAATAATCCATCTAGTGAGCTCCATCTTGCGGAGGGCCAAGCTAATTTCTATGAGATGATCTTTAGCTGTTTGATGAGACCTGTGTATGGGTGGTAAGAAAGTAAGGGCCTGTCTGTTTGCAAGCATTCCAGGATTTCTTGTCACTGTCCTACAAATTGGAATTCCAGAATGCTGAGGCCCATAGTAGCATTCAAAAATCTGGAATTGTGTGAATTCTGCTGGCTGAAAGTGACAATTTACATGGCCAGCTCAGCTAATTCTCACCCTTCAAAGTATATCAAATAGGGTTTTCAGAATTCCCATGGACAGCATCTGCATTTCTGTCAGGAATGCGCTCAACCAAACAGGTCCTAAGGGCAATGATCTCATCCAATAGTTAATAAATCCTTTGATCCAATGGTTGGAACTGATGATTAAAGAAATGTTGGGTAACACTTACCAAGTTCAGAGTAAACAACCTGCAACTTCCCCCTCCTCTCTTTTCTCTCTCCTCTCTTCTTTCTTAATTTTGCTCCACATCATCTGAATTGATTAGGAACTAAATCTCCTATGTCATTGTTCTTTCAGGTGGGGGTTGTCTCGTCACTTCCATTATGTGCCTGAAATATTAGCTGCTTTTTCCTGGACTGTTCCAGCTCTTTTCAATCATGTAATTGTCCTTCTGATCTTATTGCTGCCCCCTTTTTTTTAAGCTTCAGGCATCTTGTTCCTAAGTTCCATAATAAATTCCTGCAGTTCCTGCCTTACTTCTATGTGGTCTTCCTGACGATCCTTCTTTTCGACCGAGCAAAAAGGGATGATGACAGATGTTTATCCAAGTAAGAAAACAATGCCTCATAGGCTCATTGTTATTTCTAGTTTTTTATTTTTCTCTGTATGCGTTGCTTGATGACACTGGCACTGCAGCTCCGAATAAATAGAAAACAGATGTGGTCAAGCATCAAATAGCTCAAAAGCTGTCATTGCTTTTAATTTTGCAAGCTTGTTTATTGTAAACTTGTGCAGGACAGAAGCATTTGACTTAAGCAGTTTCTTTTACCTAAGGATGGGCTTGGCTACTTGCCATTTTGAAAGCAAACACACACACAAGAACAAAAAAAAGTCTCCTTGCTAAAGCACAAGGGGATTCTTCATTTTCCTGATAATGGGAATTTACTGGCAAAGAATACCTGAAAAGCAGGAGATAATTTCTTCATAGCCAAAATGGCAAGGAGCCACTGTTAGTACCTCAAGTTTGGAAGTAGGCTGCAATTCATGAAAATGTTAACCAGAATTCCTTCCAACAATTCCAACAGAACAAATATGGAGCGTCATATATTGTAGTTATCCTACTCGTTCACTGGAAATAGCACACTTGTAAACCATTTCAAACCATGATATTTGGTTAGCATGTTTCAGACATATGGATGATCAGAGGAGAAAAGCAAGGAGCTGAATAAACCATTTTAGGTATTTTGTAAAAACTAGGTTTGAGTATGACGTTTCATGGGATGGGCTTTAGGTAGTATCCTCCATGCTAAGTCCATCCCATTTTCATTCTTGATATTGTGGCATGTCTTCTGTTGCCAGTAAGAGGATGTCAGGTGTGATCCATGTACCAGCTGGGTTCATCTAAATGTCAGTTCTACCTTGGAATTTACAGTCAGAAAAATTAAAGAATAAAGTCATCTTTCCTCTTCTTTCAACAATTTATACCACTTTTCCTGCCCTATATTTTTTGGGTATCAGTGGTCATCTATGATCAATCCAACCCCTCTTACACCCCTTGAATTTAGTACTGGCTTCAAATCTATACTGATGTGACCATTCAGTTCTCCTTTGAAAGATGACTACTATTATTAATACAAGGGGCTATATGAGCCAGGGACTAAGCTCCAGGAAAGCAAGACCAACAATGTACAAAGAAAAATGCTGATAAGCTTAAAATAAGCCTCTTAGAGGGGAATAAAAGAGTATGTGCCGAAAACCAAAGCATCACTCATAACTGTCTTTAGCCAGCATATCCGATTCCTTATTTGCTATGATGCACGGATACTTCAAAATGAGGAACGCATAATGTCGTATCATGTCCGATACTTTACTTTTTATGTGTCAAATTCATGTCCCTGCCGTGTCTATGGTGTGTCCCTATCGTATCCATTCTGTATCTGGGCATCATAACTTTATTTACACTCCGATTAACCGATGGAAAGAGGCTTGACTGCTTGAGGACATCTAGCTATGTCAAACACTTCTTCATCCATATCGGCTAGAGACCAAGGAGGCGGGCACTGGGCACTGGCTGATCTAATAGTGTGTTGGGAGTCACCTTCCACAATGACATGAAGAACGTAAAGAAGAAAAGCCTCCTGGATCCTTATGGCCATCATCTAAGCTCTAAGCTGTGTTTACAGATAGGGGACCACTGGGCCTGAGAGGATATGAAAGTTCTAGCCTCATCATCTCTGACGGTGTCCCTACCCCTGCTAGTCTAATATTCCCTCCTGAATTGGCCCAGTAGAAGAAATGGCCACCTAGGCTTCATAGGCATTAGGCATGAAGCTCAGGTATGAGGAGGCCACCTGAATCCTGATGCCAGCTTGAGTCAAACTACTGGACTGTCTTCCAGAGAACTAAGCAAAATGGCACTGAAGTAGGAGACGAACAACTGGTACCATATTTGTTAAGCACGTGACCTGTTAACAACTACATGAAGTCACTGCCACAGTTTGTCCATGATTAGCAATTAAGACACTAATAGGAAGAGCTATCCATCTGAAGGCCAGGACACTAGGGGGGGCATTGATGCGCCAGACTGTCGCCAAGTGGCTAGGAGCTGGAGGAATCACCTTCAATGCTGAGAAGAAGGATGCCACTGAGAATCTTGCATCCCATCCAAACTCTTCTGTCATCCCATTCTCCGGAATGTAGACTTCATTAAGAAGAGTGAGTGACATTTGGAACTTAATGTGGAACGGCATATTGATGCGGGGCGGGCAGGGGATGAAGATGGGAGATAGTGGGATAGGTCAGACTTCACGCAAAAGGGAAGAGAGAGCAGAAAGCACTCCAAATTTTATTTTCACTAATCATAGTCTAAAGAGCCAAAGAGGCATTACATCAATATATAGGCAAAAGAAAAACCCTGAAACAGAACATTCAAAAAAAAAAACCTGAAACAGACTAATCTCAACTATCTAATCACTCCTACGGTCGAGATTAAAACATCTTAGCTTAAACAAATTAAAGACATAAACCATTAAATAACAACTCTAAATGAAATGTTTACCAAAAAAAAAAACTCTAAATGAAATAAAGCAAAATTAAATATGGGGTATGCCCAATAGACGTAGTCGGCCCATGGGACCGTGGGTCTGTCCTGCATCAACTTTGCACCTTTGTTTTTGTTAAAATTTTCTGAGTTGCCTCAAACCCCTTGACTGCCAAACTACTCCAGATAATCACTAATAGATGCTCTCTGATTATTGTGCACGGCTATAATTTTTGTAATGGAGTTGTGGATAGCTAAGGGAGTTATTTTCGAGCCAAGTATTGATCAAAAAGAGGATCTGGTCTCCCTCTGCCCGAAACCGGTAGGATGCCACTCCATATGCCAGAGTGCTGATTAGACAATTCCTGAATGACCCCACCACTGTTATCTTACTTCCAACCAAATTTTCGACCTCATGGCTTTGGAATTATCCCCTTGTCTCCATAGCCACTTACCTAGGAAAGCTTGATTCATTTGCCTAAAAAGGTCAAAGGTCTAATACGAAGACCTCCCTCCTAGAGTATGCAGACAGTGGCCCAGTTGACTAGATTTATTTCTTATTCCACTCCATACCTTGTCATTGAATTCTCATGAAGGCCTTTTGAACCATTTGGTGACTTCCCACTTGAAGATTGACATAAATTATACTGAGAGATTCATCAGCTTCTTTGATGTGTATCCGACATCCAAAGCAGAGATACTTGGATATCCATAGGGAGAGAGCTCCTTTTCGATTTTCTCTGACTGGGCTCCACAACGATTTAGAGAGAGCACTACATGAAGGGGAAGGCCCCAAATAATTTGACAGCAGTACACTGGTTTTGCACCCCACCAGCTCTGCTTAAGCTTCGAGTCTGCTAAGAACTACCCTTGCTCCAGTAAGTTTTCTCTTGAAGGAATTTACCTTCAAGCGAGACCCACCCTCAAACCATAAAAGAATGGCCTTAACATTTTTTATTTGATCTGATGAATCCCTGTTGGTTGTATATATACTGTAGAACTGAATACTCTAGATCTGAGTGTCCTAGCCTTCCAATATTTGTCTCCTTTGTATTGTTGCTGCACTTGTCTTTTATTGTCTATTTGTAAGCAAAGGACTAGATGGATAGGGTCTTCCATTTCGGAATGTTTTTAGGCTGTTAGAATATTCCTTTTCAGTTTCTTGGATTACCAAACAGTAGGCACCCAGTGTGTTCTTGGTGGACCTGTTCGTATCATGATGCATCAAGAATATAATTGCCATTAAGATTTACAAAAAGTCTACATGGACAAACTTTTTGGCCAGAATTTTGGACAACCCCTATGGTGGGTATTCAAGGGAAACCATAGGGGTTGTCCAAAATTCTGGCCAAAAAGTTTGTCCATGTAGCACTACTCCATTGCAGGGACAGAATGTACACAATAGGGGGGAAAAAGAAGTGCTGGATATGATTTGATAGGGATACATTGCCTATTGTCAAGTATCCCTGTAAGATATCTCAATAACTATATTATTGTGAATAACCTTCCAAGTGGGTTGTCTTTACATGTGGCTTTTCTCACTGAACAAGAAAAACGTACAAATGTGAAACTCATCTAGGCATGAGAAAAATTCAAAGCCTTTGCCTTCTGATCATTCTCAAACATGATTAATTACTCATAAAGGGCACTAGTGTATGTAGAGATGCATGCTAATCACTTCATTTAAATCGTTTTAATACAGTGGTGAAGATCATTATCAGACACACTACCCATCATGGGAAGAGCTGAATCCAACGGTTAGCCTTCATCAGTTAGGGGCTGCGAGTTTAGATTTCAATGGGCCATATTCAAGCCTACTGTGTATCTGGCTATATATTGGCATTTATAATTTATCTTAATTTTACATTTCTTTGCTAGGCTATATATTGTCATTTATAATTTATCTTAATTTATCATTTCTTTGCTGTCTTCATGTCTCTACATCAAATGCACTGCATATGGAGTTCTGGTCTTTGCAGTTACATTCCTGCTTTTCTTTATCAGCAAGATTGCATTCTACTTTTCCGCATCTAATTTAATGTGTTGGGGAAGTTGTGCGATTATTTTGTTTTCCAAATTGAATATTCTTCTTGATGATTGCAATTTATACTCATCAATGATTTATAAAACTTTGCAATGATATTGGAACAGGTATCAGAAATACTGGAAACAGTATTGTGAGAAAGTGCCGTACAGGATCATACCTGGAATCTACTGAGTCTTGGATTGGGTGTCCTTATCAGCGAGTTAGAAATGAGTTTTAACCTTACCTTCCTTCCAATTCCATGTATTTGTGATATATGGCATGCGTGTATCAATCATCAGTAGATGTGTGATATGTATGTTCCATTACATACTGTGGGAAAAAATGAGCGTGATTTTTATGTACTACTTAGTGAAAATTTTCATTGTCCTCGATAGATGTTTGGAAGGTGTGGCCCATGCGTTTGAATATTATGTTGCTGTGAGACTATGATGCATTGATACAGCATGGACTCGTCATATACACGGCAGGACACGGATTTTATACATAAAAAGTGAAGTATCGGATAATATATGACACGATACGTTACCCATTTTGAAATATCCGTGCATTATAGTGAGAATCACCCCGGCCTAGTGCTTATAACCGTCCATTTCCATATGTAAATGGTGGTTGATGCATAGCTGTTATACATCACATGTTTGTATGCACCTCCTTGTGCATCACATGCGTAAATGGCAGTGTTAAAATGGAACCTTTTTGCACTTGGTGTTTTCACACCTGATACCATGGGAAAGAGAACCACAGGTTACTGTTGACTGCTACAGAAACCCAGGTGAGCTTTTTGGGCAGCCTTTTTTTTTCATTTTTGGGCTCTTAAATCAAAACCCAAACTGTTGGATGTATTTAAAAGGCCAAAAAAGACTATGATACCAAATTTCAGTTACCATGGAGTTTGAGAGATTTTTAAAAATATTCCACAGTTGGATGTACAGTTTTGGATTTCTTTGGGGCTGATTTTTACAATCTAAACCATTCATCCTCTTAAGGTCACACGGTCTATGTGACCAAATTTGGTTTTCAAGAATATTAAGAAATTGTAAAATACAATGGACTGTTGGATGTATGTACTGATTTTACACATGGTTTTCATGTCCCTTGAACACAGTCCGGTTTTTTTTTTTTTTCCTCAATTTTTATATTCATGTGGGCCTCGAAATCACGACTTGGACCGTTGATCCTCTTTATAATGTCCAAAATGGCCAAGGGGCCAAATTTCAGGTTTAAATCCATTATGGAGTTTTAGATATTTGTGAAAAGATCCAGGACCTAAAAACTTTGATTGTGGACTTTTGTGGGACTCATTTTCAGTTTCACTATTCAAACCATTTATCATCCTCTTTAGAAGGCCAAAAGGGGCTAGAGGGCCAAATCTCGTGTCTTCATCCATTGTGTGTTTTAAGGATTTTGTGAAAAATGGTGATCCATTGGATGTACTCAGATTTACATGTGAAAAGGTGTAAAAATGACAACAAACAGTGGAACGCATGTAAACCATTTTTCAATCACACGAAATTGCAAAACGATTCCTTAGAATAATTGTTCTGAAATTTTCTAGGGACCCGAGCTATTGTGATATTGATGAAGTCACTGCTCACATAGGAAGGTTGTAGATAGAATATATAGTGAATTGAAGTATGGTAAGGTGAAGCATCAAACAAAAGAGAATAAAATATCAAGTGTTATGATAGTGTTTTATTTTTAGTTATTGGGTATGGAATATTTTGGACTTTTTTTTATATAAAAATGTCTTTTAGTGGAGAAATGATGTTGCTTTTTTGACTTTTTTTTTTTTTTTAAATCTGGAGGAAATTTTGAAATCGTATACTTTTGATATGACCCATTATCATTTCTTGTCTGGATTCACTTTACTTTATTTTAACTAGTTAATTGGCAAACACGCCCTGGGGGAGATTGCACTGTTGATTAGATTTTTTTTTGAAGAACAAACAACAATCCTTATTTTATTGAAAACATTTATTTAAATACAACTGATCCTAATGGCTACACAATAACCACGATCTCACTATCTAAGGACATGCTAACAAACTGCCTACAGAAAATGGGAAGTGCTAACAAACACTACCCAGCTACCCAGTCAACAATCCTATTATTTAGGAAACACCCCATAACAACCATGGCCTACATGAGATGTTGCATGCAAGAAACATGGGTGGTGCATAAAGGAATTGACATGTATCAATAATCTAGCAAGAATCTCAATACCTTTTCTCTTTTAACTGTCGGTGTCATGTTAACTCAACTGCATTTCCCCCTTCTTTCTCAAGAAATTCTCTTCGTATCTGTCAATTGTGCAGGGCATATCATCACCATCGTCGTCATCATCACCACCATCATCTTCTTGAATCTTTTCTGGTCAGTTCAAATGGTACGAATGTGGGAGTGTTGGTATCTTTGTACATTAAAGCACATGTTTTTTCTCTTTTCTTTATTTAAGAGAGTTTCACATTAGTTGCGGAGAACTCAATTAGAGTTATTTATTATTGTTTATACTCAACACTATGGTGTAAGTCTTGGGAGAAGGCTTAGGTAGTGGCGACTACACACTTTCACCGCGTGAGTTTGGGTCAACATAGATTGACCTGGATCTGCAAAGCCCGTTTCTCTTGTGACCGTTAGAGACAACTTTTCATTATGCTCTCTCATCTCCCTTCTAGTTCTTTGGGTTTTCTTTCAAGAATTTGGTTTTAGTTTTTTTCAAGCTGCTGTAAGACTGCGATTTTTGGGATTCGAGATTCTCATCTATTTGAGTCATCCATTCGAGTGCACGAATAGTGGAGATTATCCGATCAGGAAGCCGTCTTATACGACGTCCAAAAATCCATATGCACCTGTGTGGGGGCGAAATCTGCCTAAAGAAAGCTTCTTCAAAGACGTGATTCGGCTACCTTACTGTTTGGTCATTTCTTTCCTTTTCTCATTTATTTTTTATTTTTTAATTTATCTACAATTTCCGCGAAACAATTTTTCCGACAGGGAGTGGCCATCCTAAGATCCTGAATAGCATCGACTGTCTGCTCAGCAGTGTTCCAATCCCATGAGTGGACTTGTTAAGGGGTAGTGGTGCTGTATCCAGTAAGTTTTCTTTTATTAGTCTACTAAGTGGATGAATGGCATGGCCATTATGTTTGGCAATTGCAAGGGAGTCGCACTGTGTAGCAGAGGCCACCACTGACTGGTAGATTGGATGACCCATCATCATCTTTTGGACCTTGCCACAAATGAGAAGCCAGGGCACCACCGCCCATCCATATTATTGCTGTGTCTGTCCTCTCTTGACCATAAAGTCTCACTTAGAGAGAGAGAGATAGAGAGCAACTTTTTTTTAAAGCTTGTGAGGAGAGTGAGTACATCTCTATCAAATTAAGCTTTTCTTTGGGCCTTGTTAACTTGAATTGTGGTTGGTGACTTGGTGGTATACGTTGCGGTCCCTGCGCTTGTCAGTCAGATGGTGAACAAAAGAATGACCGTTTTGATTGTGCAGGGTTGTCCAATACCTTTAGATTTGAATGATTTTAAATGTATGACAGATTATGACCAACCCATCTGGACCAGCCACGTTTTCAATTAGGGGAAGTTCCTCGCCCTTTTCCGCGATCGCACGGATTTTTCATGTTTGGATGGGCGTGGATTTTTAGAGGATGGACTAGCCTTTTCTGCTATAACGATTATTGTTAGAATCAGACCTCCCCCACTCGGACGCGCAGAATCCATTGAAGCAAAGAAAGGTGGAGCTACAGTAACATGAACGGTAACCGGACGGTGATGTGGGATTAATAAGATTTTGCTTTTGGAATGTACCTTTTGGGTCCCATAATCAAGATCCAAACCGTTAGTCGCCTTTAACAACTCCAAAACGGCCGCCTCACCAAATCTCAACCGTTGATTCCTCTTATATCTCGAGATATGTGCCAAAGCGTCTGACCATTTACAGTATTATTGAAAACAGGAATGAAACCAGTATTATTGAAAACAGGAATGAAACCAGCCCGTGTTTTCAAAATTTCTGGACCAAATTGCATTAGTTGATTCCTCTTATATATCGAGATATATGCCAAAATATATGACCGTTTATACTAATATGGAAAACATAAATAAAAACAACCCCTTTTTCTAAATTTTCCGATTTATGTGGGGTCCAAAATCATGATCGGAACCATTCATTAGTTCAGGAAGGTCAAACATGGTAAGGTGAGCAGATTTCAACCGTTGATCCTTACTATATCTTGAAATATTTGTAAAAACATCCATTGGATCATGCATTCTACAAATTGTAGTAATCCTTACTTCATCCAAACCTGGAACTCCCATCAGAAATCCTACCCGAGGAGGTTTTGATTCTTTGGAGATGGAGAGAATCCTCTAAACAGAAGATTCCTCCCCCTAGTATATACTGGTGTCATCTACCTGCCACCACCAGAAAGTAGTGGTAGTCTATCTGGTTAGAGGCTGAAGGCCCTTCCCATCCCAAAACCAAAAACAACATGAGGCCAATATCTATCTGCTCAGGTCCTGGTCCAGGTCCAGGTCCAGGAAGGATTTTGGCCACCTCTCAGGCATTCCAGATTTGTCCAGGATAAGTTCAGGTTTAATTAACAGGCCCAATTATAGTAATATAGTTTAATTAACAGGGCCACACACAAATGTTGGGTTCTGGAATTTTACTACACCCACACCACATTTATGGCTTGTCACTTTGTGGGATTATAGCAGTGGATGCCCAGGATGCTGTGCACCTCTTCCAGGCTATGCAACAGGAAGATCCCACTGTATTCATCAAATGGACCGCAAATCCGGTACAGATGGCACGCTTTAGAATAGAGAGATTCTTATTGGCATACATGGTCACCATTTTGCTGCTTCACTTATATTTAACCATGAGCCTCTTCCTAAACATTGAAATTACAGTCATTAGAAGGAAATCCATCAGTTCATTAATATGAAAGAGTTGCTGCTCCATAGTTAGTTTTCAGAGTTACCACTCTCTTTTCAAAGCTTACTGACTGGGAAAATCCTTTAGAAGAACTCTTCATTAAGTCCCACTTTGGATTTCCTCACAGTGAGCTAATAGCCATTTGAGGACCTAACACTGAAGGCTAAGATCATTTGTTCCACCTGATATTTGCATATCTCAAATCTTTCCCTAGGCAAGCCTCTCTTAGTCTCATGCATCCAACATAGTCTCTGCATTATCCCCATTCGCAATCAAGATCCATCAAGATCAGCAGCCAGATCTACCAAATCATGGGTCACTTTAAACTTGTGGGGTAGTTTGCACACAGCATGCAGAGAGAGAGGGGGGGTTCGCACCGACAGCATGCGCACGCACGCACGCACAGAGGGAGGAGGGGGGGGGGGGGGGGGGGGGGGGGGGGGGGGAGGGGGTGGGGGGGGGTTGGCTCCATATATGAAAAAATATTAATTTTACAGAAGCAACTGCCCACTAAGATAATGATTTGAGAGCTTTTACACTCCAATTTTTTAAGACATCAGATGAATTTTGGAAAGAATGGGACAAAAAGAAAATGGAGAAGCCCAAAATCTCAATCTCAGTTTATTTAGCAATGATGAATAGTAATTACAAAATGCATCTATACAATTTTATAAAGAGCTCACCTCACATCTCTGATAGAAGGTTGCTAATTTTCCGAAGCTCCTTGAGAGCTGACATGGCTGTAACTGGTCCTTTGCCACCTATAATGTTCCTAGACAAGTTCTCCAAAGAGCCTATCTGACCCCGATCTTGTTGGAAGACTGACTCGATTACCTGCACCACATGGTAGCGATCCCAATCCTTAGTTCAATCGCAAGAGTTTTCCCTTTTTATCATTAGCAAGAGAAAAGGTGCTATGAAAAAGAGCTAGTCAGGGCACATTGGACAAACTTATAATATATTTATAATGAACGACCTAATTAATCACGGTTCTACTTTCTTTTGCACTCTAATTTAGAGCTCATTTTACCCTAAAGTACAACTGCAAAGAGATATAGCAATACCAGAGTAATTTAAGAATTTATTGGAAGTAACTATTTTTCATGGCCTCAACATATGCACTCTCCCCTGATCTTTAAGCAACATGAGGAAAAAGGGACACCCGTTTGATATGGGCTCCAAATGCTATACTGGGCCAAATACAATGCAGCACACCTCTGCCAAATGTTCCAGGTAATACCCATCCAAACAGAACCGATATTCCCCACAAGCAGTTTATCTGATGTAATCTGAATTCTATCCTGAAGGGATTATTGAAAATTGGCTGAAATATCAGGAAAGAAATCACTACTATTTGTCTAAGTCAAAATGGAAAATAACTCATGCAATTGCAATAATAAAAATATCTCATCTTCACAAAAACAGAGGCAAAGCATAAGCTTAGGTGGTACCGTCCTCTAATCATGCATCATATAACATGCAATGCATCAAAATGGTCTTACCTGAATGTTTTCGAGCATTGATTGTCCAAGATTCCTCAAAGTGACCATCACATTCTTGTCAGCTGTGTCCTCGGTGCTCCTAGTACTGGATGAATGATTGCAGTCAGAGGTAAGCAATGAGCGTTTGACTGCATTTTGACTTCCAACATTCCCTGGTCGCTGTGCTTCCTTATCACCTTTATCAACAGCCCCTTCACTGGATTTGGCAAACTTCCAAAACCACTGAAATTTACTGGATACAGGCTTGCACTCCTTTGAAACTGCTGCTTGTTCTATACCACCTGCATCTGATTGATGGCTCCCTGCAATCACTTCAGGGGGTGAGTTGGAAGGTGGCAGATCATCAAATCCTGCACTACTGTATGTTTCTTCACTTTTATTGGTTTCATTATCATTGTCATCAGCAGATGAATTTGATGCAATACTGCTTTTCTCCGAATCATTTTCATGGTCATTAGTGGCACTAAAAGGACTCATCATTGCGGAGCAAACTGAGGAGTTCTCTTCAGTGGCAGCAGCAGGTTCACTAAAACATGCATCACCAGTCATGCAATTAAAGTTGTTCTCTAAGTCATTTTGTTCAGAAGGGTCATCATACAATTCCTTCTCCACCCTGATGGGATCTGGGGCACCCACAACTTCATTGCTTCCCGACTTATCGACATCCACATCACCACCAAGCTCTCGGGAAAAATCCTCCAGAAGCCTTCGCCTAACAGAAATTCGAGAATCCTTTTTCACATCTAAGACCTTCAATGAAGGTGGTGCTGATTCTGTTCTAGCAAGATTCAGTTTTTCCTTCTCAGTAGACACTTTTGTTCCTACTGAAAGTGAATCGCTTGGCTTTCCTTGCCTGAGTTCCTCTGCCTTGTGCAGAACTCTCCATTTCTCTTCCCAGTAACTCTCAGGTACCAAACTAAGTGGTGTCTTTGGAGAAACTGACCCCTTTGAAAGACTATAACATCTGACACGAGCTGATTTGCTTGAATCAAGGGCCCCCAGGGAAGGAGATGGGAAGGTGAATGTATCAAGTGCGAGGGCCTGCAATGACTTTGCCTTGTGTATCAACTTATCCACGTCCACATTTTCAGGGAAGTTCAGCAGCCTCTGGAGGCACGAAGTTGCATTTTCAGTAGCAAGAAGAGAGGACCTTACTTGAAGAAGCATAGCAACTGATATCGCTGCGATGAATGCCCCCCGAGGAGAACTCAATAGCATGAGGCCGTTCAAATAGTCATCCTCGGTGCCCAGCAGTGACTTGGTATTGCAGGATGCAAATATTTCATCCCAAACAATCAAGAGATCTTCCAGTGAGAATTCACGTCCGAATAACACACGCAACCAACGGAGTGCAAAGTACTGCGGCTCGATCTCAAGCTCGACAAGGTGACTATGAAGAGATGAATCAACAATTGAAAGCAAATGGTACAATGCCGAAGATGCTTCAATAACAGGAGGTAAGCCCGAGAGGGATCCAACAGCAGATGGGAGTGAGTAGTAGTCTGCCATGGCCACTGCACCACCGGCTCCACTCATCAATGCATCAAACATGCAATACGCGTCATGTTCCATAAATCGCTCAGACAAGAGAATACCCAATTCACCTTCTGCCCCGTAAGCATCACTTAGCAATACAATTGTCTTTACAGTGGGATCAAGCTCATCCAGATTGCTGACTGTGGTTGCAGTCCCTTGATGATTTTTCCTGTCATCATTCATTGCCAACTTCGAGGAAATGGGAGAGCTGATCATCGTGAAGTTGTAAGTATAAGCCGAACAGCTTTCTCGGTCACACATATCATCAAACTTGTCACTGAAATGATCTCCATAAAGTTCCCGCACTTGTGAAAGATGTTGGACATCAACATGAAGAACATATACCAGTGGAGCTAAGAGTTCATGCATCCCTGTAGCAGGAGAAAAGGTTACTCAGCTTCAGATGTTACAGTGAAAGAAGTAATCTCAGATAAAGAAAAAAGACAACAGGCGCAAAAGAAATCTAAGTTTGGTCAGGATGGTTCAATCTCTGAACATTAGGCTACCGAACCATAGTAGGGCCTGCCAGATGATAGTTTTTGATCTTTCACTCATGTGCCAAATGTACAAAATTAAAGAAACTAACTACTCAACGGTCTCAACCTAATAAGTATAAAGATGTGCACAAAAAGATTTTAAAAAATGACCAAACTTTCACATAAAAACATAAATTTGCTAAGCTTGGAGTTCAATAGGATGAAATTGCAATGGCAAGTATAACTTACCTTGTCTATAACCATACTCCGGATGTCGGAGGCACCACAACAGCAGTATCCTTCTCAACATGGCCTGACATAACAATGTCTGGAAGTAGCTACCATGCTCAGGGTACAAACGAGATAAATCCTGGTCGACCATTTTTTCCAGCTCAGCATTACGGAAGAAGCGGCCCCACATGCTATCTGCATAAAGAATGTACCGAGAGTCAATCTAATTGGTTATCACAAAACTGAAATCTGCCATCCATTCCAAAGGTCAAAAACGATGAAGGTCACCTGGATTTTGAGATAGTGGATTGTCCATGACAAGATCAGAAGCTTTGTTTCCATCATCCTTAGACAAATGTGGATCAATCAGAAGGCGTCTTCTCAATCTAGCATACCTATGAAAAAGTCAGCCAAGAATAGATCAGAAACAGGATGCACCTTGTTGCAACAAAGTAACTGATGCCTCTTGAACAAGTAGAAACCAACCTACCCAACAATTCAGGACAAATCAAAACATGAACAAGAAAAAAAGACGTATTTAGGGAAGGCGTCCATAATCCATAAATTCATTACACAACCACCTACAGAACAAAAACTGGATTTGAATAAAGACCCAACACATCTAAGCACAGAAATCCTGTAACAAAATCCTTTTACAAGTATTCGCCTAGTTAAATACTCGATTCCAACAATAAAATGAATGAAAATTCTATGCTAATTGGCAGAGCAGAAATGTTGAATCCACAACAATGAAGAGAATAGACATTCACAAAATAGAACTCAGATTTACAAGGATGGAGAAGAAAGGAGACACATACACTTTAATAATTGTACAAATCCACGCATCCACATGTCAAAAACCCAGAGATCTTGATCAACTTTTTTTTTTTTTTTTTGGTAAAGTAGCTCACATCCACTCACCCAAGTCTCTAATCAGATTTAAGGGCTCTTTTTTTCTCCTTTTGTGGTATAAACCCACCTAAAACTCATAGATCACGTAGAGAAATTCACACCAGACAGTTCTCTCGCAGAGATAGAAGCAACTAAATCAAATTGCTTACTCCAACCACAAGTGGCATATCCAAGCATCATCTCTTTAAAAAAAAAATATTCCAATTACAAGAAAGTGTTTGCAAAATCCTAATAATCCTCATGAACAAAAGGAAGAAGATAAACAAAATAAAGATAACTTGTAATCCAAGAGTATCAACAAATAAATATAACTTGAAATCCAAGACTAGACTAATCCCAAGAAGAAGCATATTCAACTACAGCTTTGACGCATTAAATCTTATAGAACTCAAATTGAAAATAAACTAAAACCCCTTCCTTTAAATAACTCAAAGTATTAAACTACGGAATCAGGACCACTCATGTAGAATAAAGAACTACTAATCCAACTGAACATTGCCACCTTTGAGAATCTATGCTAACTACCATGCAAAAGCAAAATCCACAAACTTCAGGAAATTCTTTCAATAACCATATTAAATAAAATCGCTCAAAAAAAAAAAAAAAATAAACTCTTGAATTTCAACTTTCAAATATCCTTGGTGAGAAACTTAAATGGAAACTAATTTCATCATGCAAAATCAAAGCATCAAAATTCAATGTAAATTCATATTAAAACCCTCCACATCAAAAGAATTTCTCCAATATCATTGAAATTAACCTTGTGAGAATCCAAGCTACCTCCAGAACTAAAACCGTGGAAATCAAAATCATGTCACCTCTTAATATGCAATTATAAGCATCAAAACCACTAAGAACCCAACAATTAGAGAACCCCAAAAGGGAAAAAAAACCAGATTTTGTCAAATCTAGCAACCTTCATAGACTTCACAAATACAAAAACAAAAACAAAAGCACTTCCTCTTATGCAACTCCAAAGTAACAAAACTCGAGAAATGAAACCACAAAAGTAAAATCCAGAGGAGAAAACACAGAACTTCAAGTTATCTTATGACCCACTTTCCAAACAAATTAAAACCAACAACCCCAAACCAAAGCCACGACCTTTATGCCATTTTAGAGCTTTACAACATAAATAACACCAAACAAACAAAAACCCAGATGAGAAAAACATTGAACCTCATAGGATCTTACTTCCTTCTAGAGTCTGCAGCTGTGCGGCGAAGATCCTCGATGGAAGAAGAAGAAGAAGGCAAGATACCAAGATCTATACGCCATTGGACGCCTCTGAGATTAGAGAAACGAGATCCATCAGGCGATCCTTGCGAAGGAACAGAAGCTGGTGACGATTCGGGCAATTTCAGCTCACCAGGAGCTGGAGACATGGTCTTCTGGTAACTTTCTTGCAAACACAGCTGCCCTTTTCTGTAAATAGGATAAAGCTGGAATCTTTATAGATAGAGAGGAAGATGAAGGAAGATGGGTTTTCTTTGTGGGAGAAAAGAAGAGAGATAATGGGTGATTTTGGGTAAAATGAGGTAAAATCAAAACAGAAAGATTGCAATGAAATGAAGAAGATAAGAAGTGGGTTTTTCCTGTGGTTTAGAACAAGAAAGAGAAAAGGGTGGAAATGATAATAGAAGGAAAGGCTAGCACAAGAACTAAAGTTAAAAAAGAAGAAAACTTCAATGAGGGAAGGGAGAGAGAAATGGGGTTTTATTGATAGTAAGGATAATGAAGGTGGAATGAAATTACAGAGAGAGAGTCTTCGGAAAGAAAGAGCAAACCAAACCAGTCTGTGGAAGCAAGAAGAGAAGGATGAAATGATGGGTTTCTCTTTTTCTTGTTGTTTTATTGGAGAGAGAAAAGAGAGACAGAATGAGAAGTTTGTTTCTTCACACAAAACTCCTTCATGATCAGGGATAGAGATTAGAGAGAGAAAATGAGCTGTCAGGTGTCTTTGTCTTCTTTCTTTCTTTTCTTCTCCATACAAAGACTAATAAGACTTTCTTCATATCTACAACTAGAGGAGGCTGAAATAAGTGAATGGAAAATCTAAAATAAGTTGCTAATTTTTTATCTTATTTTAAAAAGTTTACGAGTTTCAAGATTTTTTAAATTAAAGCTTAAGTATTTTTTTTTGGTAAGTTTTCATTTCTAGAACATCCGGCCATTTCAAAGTATTTTTTGATTACATCAATTATTTTATAATACTTAAATCACCATTCATTAAAAGTAAACCCTCATTTACTTCCTCCATCTTCTTTGTCGGTGCCTTCATAAATATTGACGACAACCAACGTCTCCTATCGGTGGCATATAACGACTGCTTGATGTATGTCATAACCAAACCAAACCAAACCAAACCAAGCCTTTTCCCACTAGGTGGGGTCGGCTATATGGATTTGACGACGCCAATCAAATCTGTTTAGGGCCATGTCCTCCGTTAGATCCATGTAGGCAAGATCATGTTTAATAGTTTCTTTCCAACTTCTCTTGGGTCTCCCTCTCCCTCTCCTACTCTTGGCAAACTCCATGCTTTCACACCTTTTAACAGGTGCCTCTGTTGGACGCCTTCTAACATGGCCGACTGCTTGATGTATGTCATAGCTTTAAATAAAAGGTAATTTTAAAATTTTAAAAAAGTGAGGAAAAAGGTATAGAAAATGAATTTAAATGACTAGATATCTTTAATTGAAAACCAAGTTAAAAACTTAGGCCCTAATTTGAAAAGGCTCAAAACTTGTGACTTTTTTTAAATAAGGTAAAATCTTAAAACCTTATTTGAGTTTTTTTCCTAAATGGAAAACATGTTTTTCTTTCCATAGCAGTAATTTGGATCATCAATCATAAATATATAGATACAAATGTTACCTACTTTTCTTTTTATGTAGCTTTTTTTAAATATTCAATTATCGTTATTTTTCTAAAAGGGACATGTGAGAGTAAAACAATTTGTTGTTTGATGCAATTGTCAAAATACCCTTAGTCTTAGAGATGGGTTAGATTGCCATTACTAGAAAGGTTTATTCTAGTCTAAACTGCTTTAATTTTGAAAGGTAGAATTACTTTCCTTTTTTAAGGTATCTAATACTGCCTTCATTATTAGGTAAGTGTAGTCCTTAAGAATCAATGATTGACAGTGAATTAATTTGATTAGTGCTTTCTTTGTGAGTGTTTTGAGAAATAATGAAAAAGAGTTTTTTTTTAACAGGAAACGTGACTTGCACCTAGCCTCAGTATTCCAGTAGTGAGCACATTATATTATGCCATAAGCTCATTAAAAAGAAAAAGTTGATTTTTTGAGTGTTTCGATGCTCTACAAGAAACTAATCTCTCATGGTTGGTGCATCTTTGATAAATGAGAATCTTGTGTTACAAGTGTTTCAATTCGAATGAAATAGTCTTCAATTTGCCAAAAAACAAAAACTTGAATACCAATCAAATTTTGAGGTCATTTAGATGTAGAGAAAGTTGGCAGATAAAACTATCTACATTATAAATTTAAACTATGGGTGGTATCTCCACTTCTATTTCTCTATTTTAATCCTCATCCTGAAACATACAAAGTTTGGGAATTAGGTTGATGCATGTTGGGTCATAAGCATAACTTTGAGTTAACCTCGGAAGTTCTAGTGTGTTTTTCTTTCATTTAAACAAGTAAAATACTTAATTAAAGCACTCAAACATATTACACAAGTCCCTAACCTTATAGCAACAACAGGGATCCTAATTGTGGAAAAGGAGATATCTTATTACTGATCTTTCGAAGGGTTAGGAATCTCAATGCTTATTAAACCTTCTCTGCCTAAAGTCTTTAACTTTTTTGTGTGACCGAAAGAATTTAAAAAATGAACCACAAAAAATAGATAAAATACCCATATTGAATGCCCCAAATCTTGGGATTTCAAATACTTTAAAAAATAAAAAGATCTATTGGAAATCTTTATGACAAGAAATTTAGGTTTTGAAAATTCTCAGACAAGTAAGTATTCCTCAAATTCCAAATAGACTCTTATATTATAGAGTTATTGATTTCACTTTCCATTTTCTTAGTAGCACTTCGTCTATTACTTTTGATACTTGAAGTCATCATTACGTTTCCATTTGCCTTCCTTTTATTTGTTGATTAAATCTAAGCGTGGCTCATATATCATTTCATAGAACATTTCTCATGAAGAAAGTTCATAGCTTCTCATTTAAGAAACCCTTAAAAGACAAAGGCATGTTAAACAAATCTTAATGATTCCTTGTAAATTGCTACAACAGATTAAGTAAATCTAAAGGGACTACCAACTAATCTCCATAAAATTACTTTTGATTTTATAGAGAAACCAATTTTAGAAATTCTGAGAAAATGTAGATGAGCTAAAAAAACTAAAATATAGAATTCTTAACCAATAAATTTATTTAAATGTTAAATTATTTTAACAAAAAAAAAAGAGGAAAAAAGACAGGTTTGTGATAGGTTGATCCCTGATGGGGGTAGAAGGACAAGGACAACTTTGTAAATAGTCATCTAATAAGATAAAGAGCATTGATGAATAAAGTGGTGGATGAGTTTTTATGGCATGCTATGTATTTTATAGTGAAAAAATATTTCCATGAGAATCCATCTTAGCTTAGGACAGTGAGAACCACCTTATTTTTTTGGCAACCTAGCCCACTTATGATCGCTGACCCCTGCTATATTCATTGCCCATAAATTGGCAGTCACCCCATTTTGAGGACATTACTATTGTTAACAATAAAATAGAGAAAAAACCATCTTTAGAACCATTAAAACTTGAGGGCAAAAGATTTGGAAGTCAATATTATGTGATGGAGTTAATATTTTGCATGCGACCAAGTTTTACTAATTTTTTTTTAATTCAACCTTCTCCATAATTAGCATGGCCCCCAAGGTGGCCCAAAATAGATAGCAGACACACATATTTTGTATCTGCATAATAATGACATATATGGCATCTGCTCAAGTCAGGATCCCCTACCCCGGCTATTACATGGGAATCATGTAACAAAATTCAGGAACTCCATTGTAGGACCCACACAAGGATGATCCTGAGTGCTTAAGATGGATTTCATCTCATGAAGTACTATGTCCTTAAATTTCAGTTAAAAATGAGTGAGTCTTACCATCCGATTGAGCACAATGTAGAAACTCTCAATGGCACCATGTCAACAGTGACCATCACGTTTGCCATGTGCTCTAGTATACAATAGGACCCCACTCCTTTTGAACTGAATCTCTTTTAACAAAGTAGTACTTTGGGGGATGAAATCCATCTTGAATGGTCCATATCATCTCTATGTGGGTTCATTGATGGAGTTCCAGAATTTTGTTACACGATTTTTGTGTATTAGATGTGATAGAGGATCCATACTCCATTTGCTCAGGTGCATATTCTCGCATGGATCCATCCACATGACTCCTTTGTAGGGCCCATATGAGACCTCCTATGATCAATTTAAAACCTTGCACTTACTATCCTCCTTGGATGGTCACCTTCCCTGGGTCTTTGACACTAATCACAATGTTGATTCATGATTTAATTAAAGGAAAATATTCAAGTGAGAACTAGTTCTCATCTAAATGAGAACTTTTTTGCAGGGCCCAACTAGCAACCCATCCAAACCTAGCAACCAATAGGGAACCCCAGATAGTCACAAATCCCAAGGATTGACACACATCCGACTGGACTGAACCGTTGGATCGATGGTTGAATTTTTATTGATTATAAAGCCATTAAACTTGTGGGCCACGGATGAAGGGGTTAGGGGCATCAGTTTGGGGTCAAACTTGATACGTGGGGTGGTCTCACATAGATCTTTTCATCCCCCCTGGTCCCATCCTCAAATGGGGTCCATAACTGGGCCACCAAAAAAAGTTCTCTATATAATATGTGAGAACTAGTTCTCACCTAAATATTACCCTTAATTAAAACCATAAAAAAAAAGAGTTCTTCTAAAATTGTTAAACTTATTTTTTTCATAAAATAAAATCATTTAACTCGAGGGCTGTTAATCAAGTGATGAAGTTGATCCAGCAGCAGACTTCATATTTTACATATAAGTTGATTTCATCTAACCCGGACCTGTTTGGGGGCTTTACTTGTAGAGTTGAGTGGAGTAAAGCCCCATTTTTCCAAAAGAAAAAATTCCAACAAAAGCACTTTATCTCAAATTTCTCATCATATTTCTAAAAGAAAAGTAAAAAAGTAACCACTAAAATAAAATAAAAAAACTCCACTTTTCAATAAAAATAAATAAAAAATATTTAATCACAAACAACTAAAAACAAAATACAATCATAACCCACTTATATTTTATTATTTTTTTAAAATAACCTCCACTCCACTCAACTCTACAAATAAAGCTCCAAAATAGGCTAGGGGCAACTCAGTTGGCTTAAGACCAAGGCTTGCTTCTGAAAGTTAAGACTCAAAATTACACTACCACATTAGGGCCATATGAAATTTTTTCGGCTCTCTATCGGCACAAAGGAATCCATTTGGTCCAAAGGGCCAGAACATCCTCTACTATCAAAATAAATAAATAAATAAAAATAAAATGAGTTTTATCTAAATCTTTCTATCCTCCGCCACCACCTCCTCCATTATCCTCATGGTGTCAGGTACACTTCACATGGCAAATCCACACAGAATCCCATCTGAGACATCCCCACAGGACCATCAACATATACACATATAGCTATTAAAAAAAGAACAAGTTAAAAGATTCCACGTATATGCTTTATCTCTTCCTAAAAAAGTTCTCACTCTTGTCTCTTTCATACCACGTCCATTTGTGGGAAAACCAATGACCCGGTCATAACTCGTGAGTTTTCGTGTCCACGAAGACAAAAGGAATTTGAAACGTGAAACATACAATAAAAGTGGCTTCAATTTTCAGGCGTGCTTTTAAACTCATCCAGCTCACTCCGACTCAGTCTGGTTGACTTGGCTTGGTAGGCCACACATTCTGACGAGTGAAACGAGTTTTAGTGAGTACTTGACCAACTCGTTCATAATAGAAGGCTCTTTAAAACTAGGATGTTGAGTCGACAATAGGTAGGGTCGGCCCATGGGATGTTGGGCCGACCCACTTCTGAGTCGGATTTGGTTTGGACTTCAATTTGTGTCAATCATGGTCTTCTCACCTTAACCCAAGTCCAACAAGTCCAAGTCTCATTAGTTGTAAATCAAGATTAGGCGGTTAAATCCGGTCTCTTTACCCATGGAAACTATGTGGCATGATGGTGGGGGCTCACCAGCTACATCTTGAAGGGATCACTACATTAGTAATTGTCAAATCTCAATCTCATTAGACATATTTCTTTAATCATCATTATAGATTAGTGAGAAAACCTCTCCGCATAGCACCGGTGCTCATGTTGTTGTGAACACCACACCTAGTAGGCCCACCTTATAGTGAGGGCGGACCTAAGAAATTCTCCTTGGGGGTTTTTGTGTAAAAAAAAGAAATATTAACTTTTAGAATTTGCGGTGGTTCTCACAGAATTTGTTACTTTTTTTTTTTTCAGGTCTAGGAGGGGGCTTGGGTTTGCCCCTTGCTTATGGTCCATCCCAGTGGACCATGAGATAGAGAACCCCGATAATCATAGACTCCAAATTTAGCATCCATTCAAATGTACTGGACCGTTGTATTGATTGTACAATCATTTGGATGGGGAAAAGTTATGGATTCACTACACCAAAAATGGAAAATTGGAACGGATTACCGTTCCTAATTCGTGTGTTCCTAATCCGTTCATCTGTTCCAATTTCCTGTTTTTGGAACGTTTTAACGAATTAGGAATGGTTTAGGAACGGATGGACGGATTAGGAACATATGGATTAGGAACGGTAATCCGTTCCAATTTTCTGTTTCTGGTGTAGTGATTGCTAATCAAGTGATTAGAATAATGATCAGAGCCTCCATCACCATATAGAGGGTCCCCTCCACAAGGATCAGTGCTCAGCATAGGGGGACCATGGAAGGGAATTGAAGTTGGAGAGGTTGTTGTTGTAGATCACTTGTAGATACAATATGTTTCTTACTGATAGTTTATCTCACCTGCTATCACCAATGCCACTTTTAAAATCTTCTTTTTTTTAGTCTTTGGGTAGCTTTTGGGTCACCACCTTCTCCATCCTTCACTCTTAACCCATCTAGCTCATAAAATTCCATTTAACAGAAATTCTTAAAAACTCAATAAAAAATTACCACACCTGCTCCCAAGGTTATAAAATTACGTACCATTCCTCAACACAAACTTCTTAAAACTATGGACACTCAGGAATTATATTTTATCCATACTAGTTGACATGAATTAGAAAAAACATTCATCTACATATTCCATCTTATATTAATAAGATTATCATTCAAAGACGACAAGAAGAACCTCAAACAAGGGTGAAGTATGAATAAAATAAGAAACAAGAAAAACCAACTGAATGCAATCAAATAGATGCAATCTTGTCACAAGGATTATGTTTAATGTGTGAATTTTTTTAATAAAGATTACTTTAAGGACACAATATTTCATGAATATATTATTAGTTTAATGGTGGCAATGAAAGCAAGTGGTAGTTGATCATTTTCATGAATATCGTTCTCCATAAATTATCATCTCAAGAAAATGTCGAGATATTTTCAAATTTAGGATTTTTCTATGGATGGTATTGGAAAAGAGATTTTTTGCTATGACCTTAAAATACAAATGGAAAAGGAAATAAATAGGAATTACGGTCAAAATAGATTTCTATATAGTTTTTACCAGTTCCTGCCACTTTATATTGACATTGTTGTGATTTTCTCATGATATCTTTAATTTGTTAATATTTTTAAAATAACAGGACCTTATTAAAAAAAATACATATCATTTTATGATAAACTGCGATCATATCGAAATATTTGAAAAGAGTTTTTTGATATTAATTTGTAGAACTTTATGCATTATTGGGTGTTTGCACTGTGGATTGTGGAATGTGATGATATAGTTCCACTTGGATTGATCATGCTTCAATTAATCTCACAGATGTTCAAGCAAAAAAAAGAAGAAATCTCACAGGGATAAATTCCAACTCTTCAATCAGTATTGGTCAATCAACAACCAAATAATTTTTTTTTTCAGATATTGTGCAGCTAGGATCTTCCAATATGAGTGCATGATATATGGTACCCATCAGATGAATGGTCTGGACTCTGGATCTTTCTTTCTCATGCAGTTTTCTATATATTAATGGACCCAGAAAATGAATGCTAGGGTGCACACTTTCTGGGTTTGAAGGAGAGGGGGGCCACACCAAATCCATCTATGGTTCTCTTGCCTGACTCTTCTGGGTGTTTTTCTCAAATTCATGTAGACCAAGTTACAAGGATTCAATTCTCACTTGCCTACCAAGAAAATGACTTCTTTCAATACATGGGTATATGTGATGTTTTTGTGATAGACACCCAAACAAACGAAAGCTAGGATGGCCCCACATTGTCATGTTGCTTTTTTAGGGTTTGGAAGAGTAGGAAGTAGAACAACCCCACCAAATGCATTTCTTGCATTGTCATGCATAGACCTTTGGATGTTTGTGTCATGATCAAACCCTTGTTCTACCAAACATCCTCTCTTTCTCTCTCTCTCTCTCTCTCCTCTTTTTGCCTGTATTGGGACATCTCATCTCCCACCTTTTATTTCTATATAGTGCAATCATTTAGTTTCATTTGTTGTGTGTGTCTTCTCTTTTATTTGGAACCATTCCAAAGAACCCAACTCGCCAAATAAAATTCATCAAAAAAAATTATACAACAAAGAAACAAAGGAGTAGGATTAGAATGAATAATTATAAGAGTGCAGCAAGTTGCATTGCCTTCCAATTCACTTTGTAGGCCTATCCAGGATCAATGCAAGGATGGATTGACGTGGCCTAAATTACAAGGCGTTGGATAATCATAACCATTAGATCAAGCATATAACCTCGGTGCACTCACGGCTTAAGCCACTCAATGGTGGGATCTAAGGCTACCTGGACATGCACATGAGCATCACAACATCCAGGATGTGCATGTGGTGAAGAAGATATAAGAGAGATGTAACTCCACTCACACCACGATTACATAACAAAATCTCCTCTCATGGAGTAATCCTCTCAACCCCGGCTAGATGGATGAACAAATCTTTTATGGATCAAACAACGGAGATTTGTAGAAGACTTATTTTTGTTTAGATAATTTTCTTGGATGTTCTAATAAATTATGGAAATATTGTAAGAATTTGTGACTTGTTCTAGAATATTGTGAATAATTATGGGATATGGTAAGATAATCTGGAAGTTTCTAGATCGGGGAATGTTCTCATCTTTGGATGAGTGACATGTGGCCAGTGTCTTAATCTTATCTATTGATTGCGAGTATAAATAACACACACTCTCTGTCATTTATTTTGTAACAAGCAATCAAGAAGTTTGCTTTTATTTCTGTTATTGTTATGTGTGAGTTTGTAAGTTAGTGCGACTTCAGTAGAGTTTTTAGGGTACATTGATAAGGTTAACTTGGAGCGAAATGAGCAGTGGCGTACGGGTTTGAATCAAATGGGTTTCTTTCTATAGTATTAGGGCATGTTTGACAAACGTGGATTTCTGCTCGATTTTTCTCATTTGCATGGAAAGTCCGTTTGGTGCACGGCAGAAAATGGAGCCTCCCCTATCGAATTCTCAATGTCTGCCCATTGAGAAGCATGTTTTGGTTTATATGGGACCCCAATCAAGATCTGAATCAGTAACAGTGTTAACAAGGTCGAAAACAGTTGTCATTCCAAAAATCAGCCGTTGATTCCATTTATAATTTGAGATATTTGCAAAACAATTTTGACCGTTGATATGCCCCACGGTAAAAAAAAGATTATTTGGCAGTACGTTTTTTTCATTTTTCTAGGCTCAAATTTCAATTGTAGATCTATCATGTATTTTGAGATATTTACAAAAACGTCCATAATCTAAAATATTAATTTTTTAATTTATGTGGCCCCCTTTGCACGATCTAAACCATTCAGAATATCTGAAGAGCCAAAACTGGTTATGGGGTGTAAAATCAGCCCTTGATATTTCATGGATTATGAGAAATTGAATAAAAACTTATGATTGTTGGATCACACAATACATAGACTCCATGATTCCTGTCTTCTGCGAAACTTGGAACTATTTTTAGGAAATCCTCTTTGAAGATAGCTTGATTCCAACAGATCAAATAAAACCTCTAACTAGGGGATCTCTGTCAATTTGCCAAACGTGCCCTTAGGGATGTTCATGAATTCCTTATACAGTGTTAGGGGTGTTCATGGGCCGGGCTAAAGCATATCTAGGCTCGGCCCGGCTTTAGAAATATTGGCCCAGGCCGGACACATGCCATAAAAGTTAGGCATGAGCCTGGACATTTAATCAATCGGGCCGGGCTGAATCGGGCTTTTCATCACTTTTGTGGGCATTAGAGGACTAATTAAAATAAATTACATGCATTTCCTACGGGCGTCGGGCCGAGCTATGAGCTTTCTATCACTTAATCCAAGCTCAGCCCAATTATTAATTGAGCCCGAATTACATATCCAAGCCCGGCCCATAGCGGGGGAGGCTCGGATCAGACTCAGGAATGCCCGACCCATGAGAACCCCTATTTAGTGCCTTATGGTACACATATTGCTAGAAGCAGCTAATGAAGAATTATCATGAATCACTGTATCTGAATCTAAAAATCTATATCTTCTTGTGTTGTAATTCAAATTAAATTTGATATATATATATATATAAAACAAAAAACCGAATTCGAAAAATGACTCATCTAATCAATGGCTTGGAGTCTTGATCTAAAATATGACTCCACTTACGACTTTTTTAACAAGAACTCAAAAAAAAAAAAAATTCCAAGAAGTCAATTAGAAAATTTATAAATTATCTACTCTATTAAAAAAATTCATCAACATGAGATGGAGCTTTCACAATCTACCTTGGGTCCCACAAAACAAGTGCATTTTGTGGTATTACACATCCATAACATGAAAAATATGCCAATGTCAACAAATATCAAGGAAAACTTGAAAATATTGTGAAATGCTATCTTTATTATTGTGAGTGCCTAAATAATACGGACTTAATAATGGGGATTAAGATCTTCTTGGGACTCCTTGGTGATGATTTAATGCTTGAGAACCTGAAAGGAAAGGAGAAGAGAAGCAGTCAAAGACCTTGGCTGCGGGCAGCGCAAGGCTCTCCGATGCCTAAGTTAGTAGGGTGGAGATTTAGAAGAGCAGAGTAATGGCTAGGTATATTGTGCGTACCTTGGAGTGGAGTGGGGGTCCTCTATTTATAGGAGAAAGAGTTGACCCTGGTTGGTGGGTCTAATGATGAAAACCTGGTACTCTTGGGAAGGAAGTACAGTCACATCAGCCCATAATTCATTAAATGTTTGTCTAATTAGCCCGCCTTTCATTAAATGGCGGTCTAATCGGGCCTTACCTTGCTGACTTTTGGGCCTTAGTCCCATCGGGCCTTGCCTGGAGCCATACCCTGATGTGGACATAGCCGCTGGATGCCATTCTGTCAGAGAGCATGGGCGGTTAGGATGGTGACCTGCGCATGCCCTGGATCTGTCGCGTAGCGTAACGTGACCGAGTTCCTAAAGGAACTCGGTTGTCTGTCCCCCGTCTCTGCTGGCTTTCAGGGATAGACAGCCGAGGCCAGGAGGCGGAGCCATGGTTAGGATTGACCGAGGTCGTGAGAGACCTTGACCCGATTGGCAACCTGGCACGGATGCCAAGGTGTGCGTGGCCGAGGTCACTGAGAGTCTGATCTCAGCTGGCGCTTTGCCAGGATGGCCGAGCTGTACTTGACCGAGACTGAGGCTTGATTAACAGTTATTTATCGAAGATAATTGCGATCTCGGTGTCTTAAGGAACATCCCCACACATTAGCCCCCCAGCTTCTGACCTCTGAGTCTTCTGAGGTCGGGAGCTGTAAAGTGAGAATCTCCCGAAATAAGTATTCTCATGATGGCGTCGGCTTGCTGACGGTCTGGCAAGCCAATAGACATATAATATGATGCTAGGCATTTATAAAACATTATGAAATGATTGTAAATTGATTTAAGGATTCTAACCAATGATAGCGGTAAATCATGATAAAATGATTAAAAGACTGAACATAAATATCATGGGAAAAATCTGAACAATAACCGAAACATAACTATCTTAAAAGAATTAACAGACCGATTAAAACGTTGGCAACCACATACAACTATATTCTCTTATTACCGAAGTAACAAGAGCATAATAGAAAACCGTTGCCATTACTCGTGGGACCGGAATAATCAGAACCGTAGCCACTACACGTGGGACCGGTAGAACAGAATCAGACCGTAGCCATTACACGTGGGACCGACAGATCAGAATCAGAACCGTAGCCATATAAATGGGATCAGCAGATCAAAACCGTTGCCATGGTCGGTATAGACAGAATCCAAACTGCAATTGGCAAAAAAACTTTAAAGAATTAGATTTTAAGGAATTTCCAAGATGATGGGGGACGTTACACACACCCACTAGCTAAGCTTAGGTCACCTTGTCGGACTGATCACCGGGCTTGGGATCTTTAAAGTTTTTTTGCCAACTGCAGTTTGGATTCTGTCTGTACCGACCATGGTAACGGTTCTGATCTACCGGTCCCATTTATATGGCTACGGTTCTGATTCTGATCTGCCGGTCCCACATGTAATGGCTACGGTCTGATTCTGTTCTACCGGTCCCACGTGTAGTGGCTACGGTTCTGATTATTCCGGTCCCACGAGTAATGGCAACGGTTTTCTATTCTGCTCTTGTTACTTCGGTAATAAGAGAATATAGTTGTATGTGGTTGCCAACGTTTTAATCGGTCTGTTAATTCTTTTAAGATAGTTATGTTTCGGTTATTGTTCAGATTTTTCCCATGATATTTATGTTCAGTCTTTTAATCATTTTATCTTGATTTACCACTATCATTGTTTAGAATCCTTAAATCAATTTACAATCATTTCATAATGTTTTATAAATGCCTAGCATCATATTATATGTCTATTGGCTTGCCAGACCGTTGTGTCTAACAAGCTCAGATGGGACTGCAATTAGAGTAGAGTGGGCTATGATGTGATAGCTCTCTGACAGAACCACCTCCCTGTCTTCTCTCTTCCTCTATATAAACACCAGAATGGTTCCAAGGTAAGGGATGGCAAAATAACTACACGCTGGTACGCCATCTTCTCCCCCAACTCCATCTCCCACCTTTGTTTAGTCCTGAACCTAACTTAGGCATCGGAGAGCCTGCGCTACCCAAGCAAGGGTCCTCTGACTCCTTTCTTTTCCCTCTTCCCTCTTCCAGGTCTCGAGGCAGCGTTTCATCCATCATCATCAAGGAGCTACAACCTCCGTCCTCTTCAAGTGAGTCTCAAAATCACTACCCCCGGGTCTGTGAATTTTTGTGCACTTACAATTGGCACCGTCTGTGGGAAACGATCAAAAAGTCATCTTCTCAAACATCATGCCTCGAAGACCTGGAAGGAGGAAAGAACCGGCAACACTGCCAACACAGTTGCATCTGGTCCCCCGCCAGAATATACTCTAGTCCAGCGAGCGTCCGAAGGCCGAACCAGATGCTTGACCTCGGCCAGGCTCTTCATCTTGGGCAGATGCTTCATCTCAACCACATGCTTGACCTCGACCAAGTGCTTCATCTCGGGCAGATGCTTAACCTCGACCAAGTGCTTCATCTCAACCAGATGCTTGACCTCGGCCAAGTGCTTCATCTCGGGCAGATGCTTGACCTTGGCCAAGTGTACCATCTCGGCCTCATGCTGGTTCGGCCTCGTGTTGGCTACGGCCTCACGTTGGTGCAGCCTCATGCTGGTGTCCGACCTCGTGCTGGCTACGGCCTCACGTTAGATCGACTTCATGCTGGTCTCCACCTCATGCTGGTCCGACCTCGTGCTGGCTACGGCCTCACGCTGGATCGGCCTCATGCTGGTCCGACCTCGTACTGGCTATGGCCTCACGTTGGATCGGCCTCATGCTGGTTCGACCTCGTGCTGGCTACGGCCTCAAGCTGGATCGGCCTCATACTGGTCTCCGCCTCATGCTGGTTTGACCTCGTGCTGGCTACGGCCTCACGCTGGTATCGGCCTCATGCTGGTCCTGGCCACATGCATTCTCGGTAAGAGCACTAGAATCGCGGCTAACGAGACTACACTGGCTCCGGTCCCGCACCAGCCAGTCATGTCTTGGATACGACCACTCGACATCCACCTACCTAACTGCTACGCGCATTAGGGAAATGCCCGAAAGCCTTCATCGCCACCGAGCTCATCCTAGCGTCGCTTGTATAGCAGTTGGGCATGACTCGCACTTCGGCAGCAGCAACCTCACTGACTCTGGTCCCGCACCAGCCAGTCATCTCTCAGTCTTTCAGTTGGTGATGAACTAGTTGACTGAAGACCACCTATCTCAGGCTGATAGCAGCATGAAAGCGCAAGCATGAAGACAAGTCCTAATAATACTCAGCTTCCGACCTCAAAGAGTTAAGGAACTCTAAAAAGGTCAAAAGTTGGGCGGCTATTGTGTGGGGGATTTTCCACGCACCCATCTCGATCAGGACATCCTCAGCTTGGCCAGATACTTTAGCTCAGACAAATGCCTGCACCTCGGCAGCACCACCAGTCTTCATCTCGGAAGATCTTGGTCTCGACGGAGCTCAATCTGCCTAGCTCGGGTCTGCCCAGCTGCCTAGCTCGGGTCTGCCCATCTCCCTAGCTCGGGTCTGCCTAGCTGCCTAGCTCAGGTCTGCCTAGGTCCCCAGCTCGGGTCTGCCTAACAGCCTAGCTCCCAAGCTAGGTCTGCCTAGCTGCCCAGCTCCCTAGCTCGGGTCTGCCTAGCTCCCTAGCTTGGGTCTGCTTAGCTGCCTAGCTCCCTAGCTCGAGTTTGTCTAGCTGCCCAGCTCCCTAGCTCGGGTCTGCCTAGTTGCCTAGCTAGGGTCTACCTAGCTGCCTAGCTCAGACATCTCCCATCTCGGCAGCAGTGCCAGAATGTTAACCGAGATGACCATTGACAGTTGTACTCCTATGTACACTCAGCCACGTGCGACAAGACAAGGGCACCACCCTTATCCTTGACAGAGCAATGTTCGCGACTCCCAAGACGCCAGGGCATGGGCCGATGGGATAGGACAAGCTCAGATGGGACTGCAATTAGAGTAGAGTGGGCTATGATGTGACAGCTCTCTGATAGAGCCACCTCCCTACCTTCTCTCTTCCTCTATATAAACACCAGAATGGTTCCAAGGTAAGGGATGGCAAAATAACCACACGCTGGTACGCCATCTTCTCCCCCAACTCCATCTCCCCCCTTTGTTTAGTCCTGAACCTAACTTAGGCATCGGAGAGCCCTGCGCTGCCCAAGCCAGGGTCCTCTGACTCCTTTCTTCTCCCTCTTCCAGATCTCGAGGCAGCGGTTCATCCATCATCATCAAGGACCTACAACCTTCGTCCTCCTCAAGTGAGTCTCAAAATCACTACCCCCGGGTCTGTGAATTTTTGTGCACTTACAATTATAATTTTTGAAAATTTTCAAAACCGGTTTGTCTAAATCTTCAAATTGGGCATTCTTCCTTTACATTGTGTTTTCTTGGGTGAATGGGGTTATCCTTTGCAAAGCCTAGCATGTGTGTACCTTATATGACCCAATTTCGGGGTCTCTTTTTTCAGTTTTAGTGGGTTAGGTCCTTATAGGCTGCATCTTAGTTGGAGCTGACCTTGAGGTATACTTGTACACTGTATAATTCTTTTGGTTACCTTTCAAAAAAAAAAAAAAGGTCAAAATATGAAAAGAAACAGGAACATATGAAAGAAAAAGGCTTTTCACAGGAACTGAAGTTGAGTTTGATGCAAAATGGTTGTATAAGCATGAAAGTGTCATGACTGTGAAGTTTCATTGCAAGTGATCTTGGCCTGTATACAAAGTATCAATTATCTACTAGGCATTGATTCTACAAACATAATATTATTTTTTTTGCTATCCAAGGGTTCTCAACCCTTTGGGTTGGACTAATCCCTCCGGGCCTAGAGAGAAGCAGGGAAAACTCTCCTGTAGCCCCAGTGTGGTAGTGTAGTTTCGAACCTAAACTTTCAGGTGCAAACCATGGTCCTAGGCCAACTGAGCTACCCCTTGGGGTTATTGTACAAACATAATAGGATTTTATTGTCATGCTTAATTGCTTATTAATTATAAGTGTGTAACAAGCACATTGAATGTGTTGTCATAATTATTTAACTTACTTCAAAATGTCTGAAAAACTAAAATTTTATCAAAATTTTATACGGTTGTGTGTTGTAACATCATTATCTTAGGGGGCTTTGGCCGGAGGTCCTCAAAGCAAGACTTTGTTGCAAACAGTCCACAAGAAAAAAAGTCATGCAGCCAAAGGCCCCTCTCACACTTTTTCATACCTGAAATGTCTAATTTACCATTTCTTTAAATCATATCCCATGATTGGTGGGATATCCCATTAATAATTGACAACAACCATTTGATTGTCCACGATTAATGGAATCCCATTAATGAGATTTTCAAGTAAATCCTAAAAACACACAAGTAGATTTCAAAATAACGCAAGTAATTTTTAAAAAATGCAATAATTTCAAAAAATACAATAAATTTTAAAAAAAGCAATAAACTTCAAAAGAACGTAGATAAATTTAAAAAGATGTAAATAAGTTTCAAAAGATCGAAATAAATTTAACAAAATGTAAATAAATTTTAAAAGACTCAAATAAGTATCAAAATATCCAAAGAAAATTCAAAAGATGCAAATAAATCTCAAAAGACGTAAATGAATTTCAAAAGACGCAAATAAAACTAAAAAAATGCAAACACATTTGCCAAAACTAAGATAAATCAATTTTTCAAATTTCTAAAAAACTTGCCAAAAACTCAAGTATTTTTGCCAAAACTCAGTTAAATTTATTTCAAAAACATAAATAAATTTGAAAAGACACAAATAAATTTCAAGAGACGCAAATAAAATTTAAAAATACAAATAGATTTCAAAAAACGTAAATAAATTTACAAAAAAACTTAAATAGATTTTAAAAAAACTCTGATAAATATGGCAGAAGACAAATAAGTTTGACAAAAGCTCAGATAAATTTGACAAATTGAGTGGACTAGGTCAGCTTGAACTGACCCGAGTCGACCTAGACCTGGAACAAAAGGCCAAGAGAACTGGGTCATCTTCTTCACGTTCTGGTTCTAGAATCAGAACCAGAACCAGTGCTCTTCCTCCTTCTGCCACGGCAGGGAGCGGCAGAACTGGAAGGAGCTTCTCCGGAATCTTCAGACGGCGATGGCAGGAGTCTTCTTCCTCGGCGACGCGTAATCCGACAGACCCAAGAATCCTCTCGTCTCTAATCTTCTTCTTCAGTCGAAACAGAACCTAGTTCTGGCCTGCGTCTGGGCTCTTCTTCCTCTCAGACTACGCAGGCCGCGGCGGATCAGACTTCTGGTCAAAACAAGAACCTTCTTCTCCTGCAAAGAATCCGTCGATCAGATCTGCTCCTGCAAACCGATCTGGAACCAGGGAACGATCCCTTCTCTTCTCTGCTATTTGTGTGGCCCACCAAGATCAGAACCGATCTCTTCTTTGCTTCAGCAAGTGAATCGGAGATTTGACTTTCCAAACCGGAAATCGGAGAAATCGCAGAGGCTATAAGTCGCCATCGATGAAATCCGCACCGTTCGCTGCCGGAACCATTGATGAGATGAAAAGAAGAAAGAACGTAAGGAGAAGAAGATGAGGAAGAGTGAGAGGAGTGGGGGCGTCTTCTCCGATAGAGAACTTGTATTCTCATCAACCAACTGGACGAACTTTGAAAGAGGGGAACAGAAGATTTAAAATTTAAAATTTAAAATTTCAAAGTTTTATGCCAAAAACAGTTGAAAGGGCAAATTAGTCCTGAAAAATGTGATCATGTGGATGCAGGGACCTATGGCTGTAAATAGTCTAGCTGAGTGGACTAGAGGTCTTAACAAGTTTTTGCTTAGACTGGAGGCTGTATACATTCCACTCTAGGGACCTTTTGCTAATTTTCTCTTAATCTTATACGATCATAGAAACAAAATAGGCAATAGAAACGAAGCAGGGAAAAGAACATCTTTCATGGAAAACTGCTTCAATTCTCCTCACCTTTCCGTAAGGAATTTGGCTACATTTGTTCACATGAAATTAAATTTGTTTGAATTTACATCAAAGGCTTAATAAAGAGGTGAAGGTGAAGGTCTGAAAGATATATAGTTATTGTGGTGATTTGATTTCCCAGGTGGATATCTATTTCCCATCTCCCATTTGATTCGTTTTCCTTTAGAAAGAGAACTATTTGATAGTCATATTTTTGACATTCACCTCTCTTTCTTTAATTTAGTCATCTTAAAAAGTGTCGTAGAATTTTTAGGAATTCAATTACATGAAACAAATGGGCCCATTTACGAATGTAGCAGAGTTTGTTTTCAAGTAATATGCAGTCCAGCTTGTGGGGCCCACTTAGATCCTAAAAAAACACATTTAGGGCATCTTTGTCTATATTAAAATACATAGGAATTGGGTATGTACAATTTCATACCATAAATGGCTAAAAATAGAATTAAAGGTGAATTTTCAAAAATAGCATCAAACAACCTTTTCTTTCGTAGAAATAAAATCAATGGAATAAGGGAGACAAATGCCCGCCCATCACCGTAATAAGTCATAGGAAAGTGTCCCATTCACATCTACATCATATATCCTTCAACTCTCAATTCGTATGCTTCACACTTCACCTCTCTAATAATCATCTGTTAGAAGTTCATTTTACCATCAATTCCTATTCATGTTAACACAAACAAAGAGGCTCTTTTAACACATAAGTTGGGAAGCCATCAAATCAATATGAGAATGCACCAAATAATTTTGGTCAAATATTATCAGGGAGTGGGTGTTATATCTCTTGAGATGGAGTTTCTTACCATGGGAGCGGATATTATCTATAAGGATGGAGTCTCTAATGGTCCAAGCTCCCATTAGCTGAGAAAAAGTAAAAGGCAATGGGGACTTGTGGGGTCCAACCTCTCTCTCAAAATAGTGAATAAATAAAAAGAAAGAAGACAAAATCCTAATGTGTATTTTACCATATCTAAAATTTAGCATGCAAGTGTGGCCCACCGATTTGACATATTTTGCACACAACAAGTCATTTCATGATCAACTATCGGTGGTTGACTTAATCCTATTATTACATAGATATATTAGTTTAATGCAATTGGTTAATTTCGTACGCTTAAGGAAGCACTAGCAAAATTATCCGTGCTCAGTAAGGATATGACAAACATTGCAATTTAAATATTTATATATAAAAAATTCATAGCTTTTTTAGAAAGAAAGCAAAAGAAAAAAAATTATGAGTATGTATTTATATAATCGAAGAATTGGTATCATAGAATGACAAAATGAGAATTAGAGTAGAATGGGAATGATAGAGTTTGGATTGAAACAGAGTCTTTGAAAAATAAAAGAAAAGAAAAGTGGAGAGCAGTTATGAGTGGTTATGATAAAGAAGGTAGTTGATGTAACTTCCGGTCAAATTTATAACGGGCGGTCAAAATTGAATCCAAAACCTCTTACCTTAATATATTATAATGGGAAAGGGAGAGAATCGATACACGTCCGGAGCATGAAATTTTGGTGCCCCACATTTCTTATCATGTCAAAACCTTACACGTGGCAATGATGCTAACCCTTCATCCATAAGTTGATTAATCAAAGGTGGAGCCCATCTTATATATGGCTCATAATTGCATTGCATGCTCCACAAATAAATTTGTTCTAGTGGAAGGCATGAGAAAAATACATTTGTAAAGCCACTTTTCCGTAAAAAGTGAAAAGTAAATATATATCTTCATGAAGAAAAAGGTTTAACTATTGGTGTGGCCACATTTATGTGCGCTAAAAATAATAAAATATTTTGCAATTCCGTGAAAATAATATTTTAATGTAGTTAGAATGGATATTCCATGGAACGGACTGCGTGGAATTGGTTTTCACAAAAACGGCACGAAAAAAGAGATATTTTACCTGCAAGAAAGTTTTTACTATTTTAGGAAAAGAAAAATCAAAATATTACTTTTTTTCAATTTTGGGAAAAAGGCATTTTCAATGGAAGGAAGAAAATGTACTTATATAAACGTACAAAAGTCCGTGAATGTTATACAAACGTATCCTAATTAATATGACAAAATATTTAATGATAACATAAGGAATTTTTATGTTCCGCATAAGCCCTGAATTTTATGTCGTCCTAGTTGTTTGCTGGTCCCCTACATTGGATGTGTGGATGACGCACAGCCATATCATATGAAAAGTGGCCTAAAAATGAAAACAGTTCAGATTCCATACTCCTAAGAATGACTCCTTGTGGTCGGAAGACTTCCTCCAAAACATACTTTTTAGAGAGAGTCTGAAACCACACGAAAAACAGTCCACACGAATGGAAAAAAAGCCCACACAAACGTAAGGTTGGTGAGAAATGCGGCTCTTCTCTCCACCAAATCATATAACTGATAGGTACTTCCAGTGGGTATATGTCTGATAATTTGGTTTCTTGACTAGTATGCACCATTCACAGTTTCTTTTCATATATATATATATATTGAGGTTCTTTATAAATTGAGTGCAGGGTTTGGGAGGTTTGAATTTCTCTGCAGTTTGCATGATAAAGGAATTGTGAGGAAAAATGACATTGAGAAATAGCCATTGGTTGAATTTGTTTTCTTGTCAAGAAGGATGCTCTGTTTACCGGTAGAATCTTCCAAAGGGTAGTAACTCCAAATACATCCTTTTACACATTCCTTTTAACCTTGAATGTGACTTTTGAAACTCTTGGCTTTTGGCTTATCTCAATTCTCATTTCCCACCAGGAAAAGTGACAGATAAAAGAATCATGAAAGTCTTTGAGTGCCCTATCCACCCACACACTAATGGGAGGGTTGGTCCACCACACGTGCCCAATTTGGCTGATCTTGGTCAATGTCCTCCACTATTGTAATGTCACTATATATATATATATATATATTTTTTCTCATTAAGGGTACTCATGGGCCGGGATGTGCAGCCAGCCCATCCTGATGGACTAAATGGGCGGGCTCATACCTGACTTTTACGGCCTGTCTCAGGCTTGGGCTATGTACTGGCCTGGATATGCTTCAACCCGCCCCATGACCACCTTTGTTTCTCTCCATGATGCAATCTTGTGATTATAACTGATGAGTCAGGCCCAAATGACCCAACCTATGAGGATGAAGCTCCGGTCCAAGCCCACGAAGAGACCAAGTCAGGGCAGCCACGTTGCTTCGGAAGCAATCCCGCTCCTACCAGGTCCTGCGGAGAAATATCTCACCTGCCTCGTCCAGCGCGAGGGCAGTTCCTCACCTACCTCCTCCAGCGCGAGGGTAGTTCGAGGGTTCCAATGACGAACGTTGCTGAAGAGTCGTCCCCATCTGTTAGGGGAGGACTATAAATCAAGGAGCCCCACCAGCACTTGAAAGGGGACGGATCTCTCTCTATTCACTTCGACGCTTGTATTCCTCTAGTTTGTAATAATCATTGAGGAAGTAAAACACCACAGGCAATCTCTGCCTTTATGAAGTGGACGTAGGTCATCTTGACCGAACCACTATAATCCCTTCTCTCTCTTCTCTAATTATTGCATTTACTACATTTATTAATTACTTGACCGGTGGTGTCCGAAACCCTATTTTGGCATCATCAATAACCATTTCCTTGAGGGCCCAGCTATTTTCTAATATTACCCTCTTCCCAGTGATTTCAATGCATCGATATGGGCTGCACAACCAAGTTTCCAACTTGAAAGCTGCTGCCTGGTTTGCAGAGAGTTGTTCTATCAAAATTTTGCATCTGCTTATACTACTATTAATATTTATAATTTAACTATCAAAATTGTAATAGTGAACACTTTTCACTGTGCCACAGGCTCATAACATCAACATTTTCATTATGGAACGACGACTCCACTAAATACTAATAGGAAGGCCCATTAAAGACCTCTAGGAGAGGAATTATGGTCAAAATGATCTATAGAATATTTTTTGGAAGCCAAAAACTCTGTACCCTAAATGGTGATATCTAGAATAATGAAACCTCTAGAAAACTCTTCTTTTTGATGAAACTCACCATTTTGCAAGTTAGAGCCCAAGTCACCCAAATTTCCCCTTATGACCATTTGTGTTTTTGCATTTGGATGATTTGTTCAAGCTGCAATTCAAATACAGCACAACTGTGTCATAATTTTATGTTCACTGTAATGCACATTATGCTAGATAAGAATTGTTTCATAGGGTCTGCAGAATTATCTCATTCATGTGCCGGAAAACATGATAAATGAGCTTCTTGATGGAACCCCAAAATTTGGGGTGTCCAAAAACATGAAGAAAATCAATCCATAAGGCCGGCCCCATGCGCAAGCATACTTAAGGAACTGCAAGCAGAGGCAAGTTGGCACCAGATCGATCACTTCCTTGATTGTCATCATCGTTGTCATCAAAACTTTGTTCCAACTATATTGGGGTCTATTCGTTTATCATCGGCTCTAATTCCAAATACAATGATGGGAAACAATTAGTACCAGCTTCGCTTGTAGAAGGAGATCGTAAGCTCTTCGAATGCGTTGTGCGAAGCAAGCATGCATCAGCAGAGTGAAAGCAGCCCAACAGAGTATTCAAATTCCTGAACTACAAAGTGCATGGGTTATGAAAATGTTGCAACTAGGAAGGTTATTAAAAGTGTTGTTGAAACAGGTAGGATGCAGACCAATGAACATACAAGTACACATCAATTAAAACTTGTATTTACTGATAATGCTAACCCCTTAAACTCCTTGTAAAAAAAAAAAAACCTTAAAAATCCATCCATATTAATCAGGTTATTTGGCAGTTAGATGATCTACCATTTCTTCCTCCTTTCGACACAAGGAACATGTCACCATTTCTTAGGAATTCCAACATTGATATTTCTAAAAGTGTTAAATATGAAAATAGTAAAGGTGAATATTAAAAAGATGACCATCAAATATTCTCTTATTTTTAATAAAAAAATAAATAAATGGGAGATGGATGGGTAATGAATTCCCAACCATCAAAACATGACTCAAATTCTAAAAAAGGTCAAGGTCTCATCTACATATGCACCTTATATCCTTCATCTTTTACCCTTTTAATAATCCCTACTTGATGTACATCTGATCATGAATTCCTATGCATTTAATTCCATGCAAATAAACGTGCACTAGTATTCAACAAGGGCGAACCCAAGTGTTAGCATGCAAGTGCAATTACACTCGCATGATTCAAAAAATCCCTTAGATAATATCCTAAAAATCTTGATTTTATTATTTAACGTCTTCACTTGACCATATGCAACACCACTCAAATGAAAATCTTGGATACGCCATTGCTTGGATAGGGAAAATCTTCATGTTCTCACTAATCCAATCTACTTCGACGTGTATCATGACTCAAACCACATGCATGATTAAGGTTTTACAGTATGCAACAATGCCATGTAAATTTTATTATGGGTGAAAATTTATATAATCCCACTAATTCTTGCATTGTAATTTGCAATGTGTTACATTGGGGCTAGGCCAGTTTGGAACTAATATTTTTACCATGTCTTTCAAAAAGTAATCAAATTGAGAGTAATATCTCTGTCTTACAAATGTGATTTACCATGCAACTCCCTTGGTATGGTATTGAGCGCCTAGTTGATGAATGTATTTTTGATTGACATGGTTATTATTTTGCTTTAGTTGCAAGTTCTTTTTCAATTTACATGTGTGCCTAAGTTCTAAGTTAGATTTCAATCCGTTACTTTACAGACCATTCTTAGATAGATGCAGTTCCTAATGGTAATATAACAACTCAATTGAGAGTCAGAGCATCACATGCAGTAAAAAAAAATCATTACCTTGGATGATCCATGACTCACATTGATTCTTTTATTGAGTTTGATAAATTTTATGCACCCATAATAAATGCGACAGTAATATTTTTTTTTTATGAATGTGAGAATTTATGTATGCTTAAATTGGAATTAATTTAGTTTATTATTTTAGTTAGCTTAAAGGTATTTTTAAAAAATTTATATATAAGTTCTTAATGAGAACTTACTCAAATCCCATCAAAACCACTTGTAACTCATTGGTGACTCAGAATCATCCAAACAGAAGCCCAAATACCTTGGTCGATCATGTCTAAATATTTGGTTAGAATAAAATAAAAAAATTAGAAATGATCTAAATATAAAAATTATCTTAAAGTCAGGATCTGTCTATCTCTAATTTGGACCTCTCATGACCCTACTTCGCGACCCCACTCTCTAATGACCTTGACCTTTTAGAAATGACCTAAATATATTTGTATTTTAAAGGAGGGGGCCTTTGCCGGCTTTGCCGCTGCTTCAGTTTTCAACATTGATACTTTATGTCATGGAAATTATTTCAATTCATTAAAACTGCAAGTGCATAGTTATCTTGTTAATAAAATAATGAGTACATTCAACAATTTTAGATGTATTTAGATTTTTTTCAACATTTTTCATAATTTTTCAAAACCTATAAAGATTTAAAATACGAAACCAAATGTCATGATATTTATAATTAATATGAGAATATTGATAGGTTCGTATGATGAGCTGGGGTCCCACGAAAATGCAGAAAATTAGATGTATAGGTTGAGAATTTTTTATATGCTTTCTTCACAATATTCTCAAAATCTATAAAGATTTAAGGTTTGAAACTAAACACTTTTTGGTTTATTAGACCAATGCAAAAGATGAAAGGCTTGGATGTACACATAAATGTAATGCAGGTGCATCATTATGTAAATGAGTGCAAACAATTAAACCCTCAGTACCCTTTTATTTTTCTTACATAATTGCATTTGTGGGGGCAATAATTGATGAAATAAAGAACAACTGCAAGGGCAATAGGCAACTCTATAATTTTGAATTTTTCGAAACTTCACCTAAGAAATCTAAGTTGTTTGCATTGCCAAGAAGTCTCTTGGAACAGAAAAAAAAGAGGAAAGGTATTCAACTTAGAATTTGATGCTCTCTCTCTCTCTCTCTCCCCTTCCTTTTCTTACTATATTTGAAAGGAACTTTAGTTTCTACATTAGTTTTGTTTTCCTAGATGTAAGATGATGTAAGATATAACAATGGCATACTTCAAAATTGTATGATCCCATTTGTTGGAGTGAAATGTTCTTAATGTGATTAGATTGTGATCTTTTAGGCTGATTTCGCTTCGAAAAGTGGAATCTAGAAATAGTAAAGAGGGAAGGAATTCAACTGGAATTTGATACTTGGGACTCCATATCTGTATAGTTGTATCTTTTTGATCATGAAAGGAACATGAGTGCCTTTTCATGTAATCTCTTTTATTCCTCTTGCAAGGTATTTGCGGCTGTAATCTATTTTTTCTTGGAAATTTTACAGATAACCACCCTGCAGTTTTTACATTTTATAGAAAACCATTTGGCCTTTTTATTTTTTGCATATGACCCCCTATGTTAATCTGTAAAACTCAGAAAACCACCTAGGCCACTTTTTGACTGGTTGATGAAATCCCACACATTCTTAGGGACAAAAACTCTCCTCAGACCTAACCCAGTCCAGATTGAATTGAGGGCATCAATCTTGGTTGGGTTGACTCAAATTTGATGGCCTTTTCATGCTTACTCCCTAAGTTTAATGCAAACCGCTATAGATCAACAGGATTTTCCATCGTTTCACAAAGAAGAATATTGGGTTATGTCAAAATGGTTCAAAAACGGCCTTTGACTGCAGGTCAAGGTAGTTGTTTGATATTTTCAGATAACTGAAGGTGCTTACTTGGTTGTAATTATCAAAAATTGATACCTGTTATTTGCAGTCCTCTTTGTTTTATGTATCTTGCAAGGCCACTTTCTTGCAAAATCAAAGAAGGTATTGCTTGTTAGACAGGCCATCCAATCTATAAACCAAGAGGCCTGGTGTCAGCTGAGGAGCTTAAAACATATCATCAACCCAAGCTTCTGATGGCTGCTAGTAGTAGTACACAATTCATATGCCTTACAAAAACCTTTCACATTATAGAAATTTGCAATGGCTCATGCTACTGATCTAATTCATCGAAAAAATAGAAAAAAAAAACCAAATAAATAGCACCAGTGACCTCAATTATCACCATGACTGCAACAGCTCAAAAACTGTTTTTGCTGGTCATTGTTTCCTCTCTCCTTTCTCTGTCATTCTCTTGCATCTTCACAGTAACTAACAACTGCCCACAAACAATATGGCCAGGAACACTAGCTGGTGCAGGGACACCAGAACTTCCGACGACAGGATTCCAGCTCACCTCTGGCCAAAGCATCAAGATTCCAGCCTCGCCTGGATGGTCAGGTCGGATTTGGGCGAGGACTGGGTGCGAGTTTGATGAGTTGGGGGTTGGCACATGCCTGACTGGGGACTGTGGGGGGAAGATGGAGTGCAGTGGGATGGGCGCCACAGCGCCTGCAACACTCTTTGAGATCACCCTTGGCGAAGGTCTAGATAAAGATTATTATGATGTTAGTATCGTCGACGGGTACAATCTGCCCCTCATGGCTTTGGTAGATGGTGTTGGCAGCGGATGCAACGTCACTGGTTGCATCATGGATCTCAACTCAGGTATCAATTCTAGTGTTGAACCATTTTCTTATTATAGTGTTGTAATCTTGATATACATTGTTACACTGTTGTCTATAACCTTAAGTTTTTAGAGAAAGTGGTTGTTTACATGGTATGGATTATAGTCAGATTCAAATGAACTAAATTTCTCTGTTGTCTCCCTTGCAACTAGTTGCATCTGAGAATTTCTCATTTATCAGTTAGTTTATCTAAAACATATTTTTTTCTTTTAATCTTTCATTAAAAAAAAAAGATCAGATTTTGATTAGGTACTTGGAGGCATGACCTTAGACTAGTTCTATATTAGACATAAACAATGAAGAGTGCCACACAAACCATAAATAGATTAAAAGCACATCAATCATCTGAATTATATGATGGTCTAGCAGATAAAGTGTACAGTATTCTTGATCCTCAAAAGTGGTAGGAGTGGGACTCATTTTATGGGCCTCACATGTGGTCCCTGATGAAGATGGCATCCCATGTCCAACAGGCCACTGTATGATGAGCCAAGAAAGTAGTGCCTAGGTTCAGTACATGCACCTTGAGTCCATATATAGTTCTGAAATCAGGCAGGTTGTCTCCATTCATGGCATGAAGATTATCCTCTATAGAAGCTAACCCAAAAAAAAGTCGCCCGAACTGGGTTTTGTTCTTGGGCCATCAGATCAATGTCATTACTCATCTGATCGATGGTCCAGATTACAACATCATGGACGTCTCATGTACAAACTCAAGGCCCAAAGTATATTGTTGTCAAATTTGGATATTTTCAATCAAGATTTTTAATTGGCAGAATACCTTGAAATTGAATTGCAGGTTGCCCAAAAGAGCTACAACTGGTGGATGGTGTGGATGCAGCAGATGTGGTTGCATGTAGGAGTGCATGTGATGCATTTGGGCTTGATCAGTACTGTTGCAGTGGGCAGTTTGCTAACCCAAACACATGTAGGCCTTCCATGTACTCAACCATCTTCAAGAGAGCCTGTCCAAAGGCCTATAGCTATGCATTTGATGATAGCACCAGCACTTTCACATGCAAAGGAATTGAATATACAATTACATTCTGCCCCACTAACAGCATATGAGATGTTGTTTCTAATACCTCCCAGAATGTCAAACTTTTATTAATAAAGACCACCCATTGAGGTGAATGTATTATTGTCATTGAGATATATGAATAAGAGAAACGTATGCAAGAGCATTTTATATTCATTTAAGAGAAGACACTGATAATCAAAAGGAAAAATGGAGGAGGCAATTTGCCCATATTCCTTGTCATTCATTTTCCTAGGAAGAGGAAACTTTCTGAGTTTCTTATAAAAAAAAGAAAAAGAAAAGGTATATCATATATGAGAAGAATAACTGTGTTGTTTCAAGTTAAGGCCAGAGGAGTCAAGTCTAGATCCAAAGCTCAAGACTCAACGTACCCAAATACTACGTTGAGGGATTTAAATGTGTATATATATATCTCATTTAGGTTATAACCGGTAGATCCAGTGGTAAGATCCGGGCATGGATCATGTTTCTAGGACTTGGACTTGATTTAGAACTGCCTGGATCTGGAACCGCTCAAATACAATTGGGTCTGGATCTACGCTGGCTGGAAGTTATCCAATCTAGATCAAGATTAAGACCTGGTTAAACATAATTGATTTCAGATCTGGGTCTGGCTGGACCAGCCTCGAACTAAAACCATTTACATTCCTACACCAATCCACTGAACTTACTTATTGAATAATATAACATTAGTCATCAAGCATTCTTCTTTTAACAACTTTTCTGACTTTTCGTAATCTCGTGTAATATTATTTATCGAAAAGATTTTCAAATGTCAGTCATATCAACATAGTTCTCTTGATCATACACAATCGAGACGTAATATGAGAGCATCACAGAAAAGAAAAATAAAAGGAAAAAATAAAAAAAAGCGATACCCTAGTGACAAAAATGAGTGGGGTTCATTTCCTATACACTTGCTTCTGTTTACCCTTCTGTACATTCCCATGACCATATCTCTGATTAGTGTTTCCAAACTTCAATGGCACAATTTGCTTTATGTATGAGTCACCAGGGAAATTCCTTTTGTCTTTTGGAAGCATTTGAAGCTCTGGTAACCAGTACGCAACATATTTGCCCTCAGGATCATAAGTCTGGGCCTGAAAGAAAGATTTACATTAACATTAATGACTCCATTACCATCGATATTTTAAAAACCAGACTGAAATTAAATTTTCAATGTAGGTATGAATCACTCATAAATTAACAAACCGCTATAAATGTCACCAAGACATATCATATCATTCAAGTGAATGTTCAGTTACAAATAGAAATCTAAAAAATAATCAAGATGTATCACAGTTTGGATGAACATCGCAGAAACTATATCCTTGGTCCTGTTTCAGGATATATGGAGGCCATGGTGCTGTTATCCAACCATTGGTAGATGGAACTGTGGTGAATGGATTATGCTCCAAAAAATTGCCCACATTAGACAATTCCTGTTGACAACCACTTACTCTTGAAGCTTAAGCTGATGGAGAACAGTGTAACAATGTATATCAAGCTTACAACCCCCCATGTGTGGGCTCCTTCATGGGAATTACACCTCCATGGGAGAATACAGGGGCTCCGAACGGGAATCACACCCTTCGTAGGAGAATATAAGGCACAACAGCCCCGGGGATTCAAACACTCGACCTCCCGCTCTAATACCATGTTCACAACCACTTACTCTAAAAGCTTAAGCTGATAGAGAACGATGTATATCAAGCTTACAACAATCCCAACCCTTCAAACTTTGGCCCTACAAATTAAACCTTTTTAACAGAAGACCCAGACTTGGGGATTATTTCAAAGGCAGTGCACACCCAGCCTGTTTAATCCTCATTATCTCTTCTTTTGGATTTGTATAAATCCCTGAAGAAGTATATTTTTATTTTAATGCTTGATTACTTTAATCTTCTTTTAACAACCACAATAGATAGGGTTCGTCCCAAAAAATAACTTCGACTGGCGGTCCTGACTCAAAGCCTTTTTGCAAGGACCAGGTTTGGGCCTCATTTTGAGGCTCACAGGTGCAGGCAAGGCTGAAACTTCAGGCCTCAATATAAATACAGTGGGCTTGCTGACCTCATCCCAGCCAGGGCTTGGCTCATTCGCACCACAGAAATGGCAGAGCCAGGACTAAGATGACATTATAAGAACATGTATGCTTTTACAAATGTTATTGCAATGATCATTAGACCAAAAAACTCTAGAGTTGTTTAAGTAAAAACATTTAAAGATGGAGCAAGAAATCTGAATCCTATTCTACAAAAAAAGGCAAAAAAAAAAAAAAAAAAAATCCAATCAATCAAAAGAAATTCTAGAAGGTTCACTTACTTGTTTTGGGATACTGAAATATCGATCCTCCCTTGGGTCATTCCCGACTCCTAACAAAGATACCAATAAAATGTTAGAATTTTGGATGAAGCAATGGAAACAATTTAGGCATGCACATTAAAAGGAAACTTGCAACAAAGCATCAAAATTTATGAAAATTTGATGAAAAAAACAATAACCTTTTTATTATGCCAAAAAAAATCATGAACAAGATCAAGGGTGCAAAAAAAAAAGTTTACTAAAATTGAATTGTCTTGGTTCAGAAAATATAGATTACAAACATAAATTTTACTTCTAGATATCACAAGCATGCAAGTAAAAAATCTTCTTGAGTAACATACAAAATTCTTGATAAGCAGTCAAAAAGTGCCTACTAAGAACCAAGAACAATTATATATATGTGTGTGTGTGTGTGTGTGTGTGTGTGTGATAATTTCCATCAGATTAGAAGCAACTTAGCTTCTCTGACATCCACCTCTCATATTCAAATAAAATCAGCATTAAATAATAATGCTAACTGCTTGAGACGACATTGTGAATGTTTCCTAGCCACAAAATTTAAAATGCATAAAACTCTAGCTTGTCTGCCACTTCGCTAAAATTCTTAATAGTGTGGTATATTGAATACATGTTTGTAGATTAAAAGATCAGCGAGAAAAAAAATAAATAAATAAAGTTCCAACCTGCCCCATAGGTCCAGTTCCCATAGTTTGAACACGGATCATAGTCCAAGAGACATGTCTCAAACCACTCAGCTCCCATACGCCAGTCAATGCCCATGTCTCGAACAAGAAAGGAACAAACAATCTGTGGAAATTGTAGGTGTCATTGCTAGTTCTACAAACTTAAAATAATATATCAGCCTGCAAAAAAGTCTAAGATGCCCCAATGCTACATATTATGATGGTCACAAAATGGTACAGATACTGGTACCAAATATTCTTATGGGATGCCAGCCAGATACTTCATTGATGTACGGGTTTTGGTAACTTACAACACAAATTTATGTAAAGTTTATTGTTGAAATTTACATCATTTCCTTCATAAGAATTCATGGATTCAACTCAGATTCACCTGTCGTCCTCGATTTGACATGAACCCAGTGGCAGATAATTCTTTCATGTTTGCATCTATAAGAGGGTACCTGAAATTTAGCAGGACTAAAACATAAATCAATTTTATACATGATGAACAGACAAACCTGTAAGTATACTTCAAGGAAAATAAAACGAGGAAAATTTTTGAATTAGATTACGAAAGGCTAAAGTTACCCAGTACGACCATCTCTCCAAGCTTCAAACATCGCCTGGTCTTGGCTCCACTTAACATCCTTAATTTTTCTTGGGCCACCTGAAATATATTACCAGAAGGATGGTTATGAAAGTAAAAACCAAGTTGTAGGATGTAAGCTAAAATTAACACCTATTTTACTTTGAGTTTGGAGCAGGGCAGAAATTAAAAATCTTGTTAATGGGGTATAGTTTTCCTTCCTATTCCACCCCAAACCATCATCACCAAGGATAGAAAAAGTCGGAAAAACTGTGTCCTTCCTAGCATACTTAACTGCGATGACACCCCAAACACAGGTCATTATGGTTAGCCTCCATTCTTCCACACATCAAAACAAATTTAACTTGGGGCACATCCAGAAAACATTTAATGCATTGCCAACTTTGAAACTGGAAAATGTGGACTTCACTAGCATTTACAAACACTAATACATTCCTCACATCGGTAAAACATAAAGGAAGTGAACTTATTATTATTGTTACCTAAGTGGAATATAGAATTTCCATATTTCATTGAGAGAAACCTGAAATAATCTCTCCATATCAACTCAAATAAAACCCTGAAATTATACAAATAAGAAATCCATCAGCAGAAAGAAATACTGGCAAGTTTAATCGATTAAAGATACAAATAGATCCAGTTAAATGATACCAAAATGTAATTATGAGCTATATAAGTAACTCAGATTGACACTTGGTCAGAGTTTGGAGACAATGGCAGATCCCAACAAGAAAATCCAACAGTCCTCCACTACCATGCATGACTATGTAATGATATTAAACTATATAGTATGGTGAATATTTCAGTTCATAAATGCATGACATATAGAAGATTTAGAAATGTATTAACCCATATGGCACTTAATATAATTCATAGATAGCTGCATGGGCATATATTATCATGAGGTTTTTCCTTACAACATAGGGAACTGCCAATCCATAGTTTGCATAGAAGTAACTCCAAAGAAGACAGCAGTTTTTCTGAGCTCAACTTCCAAATTAACAAAAAGATTGAGAACTACCAGTATGTTGAATCATTTGCAATTCTCTCCTTTTCATATCTCTTTACCTAAACAAGTCAAAATGGAACATATAAGTCTGATGATTCTCATGTTGAAAGTATTTATTTAGTAAAAGGATATATATCTCTAACCTCTTCATTTACATAACGTGGAGAGAGACTTCCAGAAGCAAGCCATGGAGAGAACTTTGTGGAAAAGTCAGGGCCTAGCATGCCATTTCTTGTCTCTTTATAAACTCTCAGCAAGTCCTAAATGCAAAGCATGGTAATTTGAATAATCAATATTGTCAGGCATAGAAGGTTAAGCAAACTAAGAAGGTACATAAATCCCAAGTATGCATATATGCATCATGCATTCCCAAGAGAGACGATAATATGGATGCAATTATGCAAATGGTAATTTAAGTATCTTCATATATATAAATATATATATATAAAACATGAGAAAAGGATGCAAGAAATTCCCTTGCCTTCTTCCAAAAGTATTCATGAACTCGACCCAAAGCTGCACTTTCACCACCGATGAAGCACATTCCTCTATCATGCTGCAACTTGGAATGAAATATTTATTTTATTTAACTATCAACAAATTTCAACATTGTCATAAATATGAAGTCAAAGTCTATAATCAGATTAATATGAAGTAATATAAACGAGGACATGTGTAATGGACATTCAGTGCAGTACAGACCCTCAAATCTAATGCAAATAAAGCCAATACTACCACTCTTTCAGCCAAAGTTTAATTTGCTGCCACTGCAGGACTCATGAAACATAGGCGATCAAGATTCAAAACCAGAGGGCCCCAACACGCATGGAAAATGCTTGAAAATCTCACAAAAAGGGATCTTAATGCTTTAACCAATGCCCCACAGTGACAAATGGGAATAGAATACAGCAGCAATCCATAAATGAAAAGGCACAGCATGAAAAGCAATGACTTCCCAAAGAAAGGGTTGGAGTTGGCCAACTATGCATTTGTTGCAGAGAAGCCTTAAAATTCTTCATTCAAGGACAATCATACCAAACAGGAATGGAGATGTTGCATACAGGTGAGGAAACCATGAGTCACAATACAGGCGAGCAAAACCTGCATTGTAGTGCTCACTTAACATCAAATGAGACCACTGGATCAAAACTGTTCCCTGTGAATTAGATATAGACTAAATATGGATCAGATTGTATTGTAGTGCAGTTCATCATTGGATAATATTCTTCACCCATTATAGGACATTAGATTTCTAGGTGACAAAGATCACTTCAATCCAAAAGCAGCTCAATCAAAATTTCATGGCAGTAGTTTTAATCGAACTGTCCATTTGGACCAATAATTGTTTGCATGTATGGCAACTTAAGTATTGTCTTTAGAGTGTAATCTTTTCCTCAGTAGCAAATTCTACAACTTACAGGACAGAATGATACCAAAAGGATATAGCATATTTAATACTTTATAAAGTACACAAATTTTAGAAAGTTCCATTTTCTAGACAAAGTGATCTGAACAAAGACATGGCTACATAGTGATACAGTAATAGCCCATCTCAGCACTAATATACTTGTTGGCAAGCATTTCGAGACATGAAAAGTGCTAAGAAAGTAACACTGTTAACACAGCATAGGAATAGAAATATATTAACCTGCCTTTTCTTCAGGAAATCCAAGCTGGTCAAGTGAAGGAATGCATCCCCATCCACCTATTTCATCCAAACCAATGCTAGGGAGGGGACCAAGTGGTGTTGGAAGCTTGTAGCAACGTCTGACTCTGCACTTTGATTCAACAGCCTGTAAATGCGTTTCATCAGATATGAATTTTACAGAAATTTCGTGTTGTAAAGGATCTGCAGGTTTTCTACCAAAGAAGAAAAAAAGAAAAAAAAAAAGGGTCTGAAGGCATTAAAAGCATGTGCGGATGTACCCCAGATTAGAAGAGGTCAAGTATTTTGGTACTGTGTTGCCTCTTCCACAATGGATTGGCAAAGTATGAAACTTTCTTTTGCACCTTTTCCACTTTCCGAACCAAATTAATAGTAGGTGTTGATCACTGATAATATTGATTTAGAGCAGAAAAGATGAGAACATGTCTTAAAAAAGCAAACTTTCATTTCCCTCCTCCCGAATCCACAACTAAATGCAAATCCATGTGCTTTTCCAATATATCCGAGCAACTTTAGATTGGGGTACTTCCCAATGCAACCTAAAGTTCAAAAAGAAAATACAACTTTAAACAAGTAGCACTTGTGCACCTTTCGGAACTGAGTATACACATCTGGTAAGCTGCCTGTACTAAATGGAAGATCATCTAAATGATAGAGAGTATTTCCCCAGAGAAGCTGAAGCTTGGGATTTGTAGAACTCCTGTCGTTCAGCAGCACTACTCTTTGCAGACCTTTGCTAACAAAGCGTTCAACAGCCAACTCCTCGCTACAAGTTTCCTTGTGGGCATAAACCTGATGACATTGAACTCAAATCAGCAGAATGCAGCTTGGGAGTTGGGGTTACATATCATATCATGAAAAATATTATGGTCCAATACATGAGGCCCTACTTAAGGAAATACAAAGATATATGCACAAATACATACATACATACAAATATATAAGGCAATATAATCATTGTGATTTAATTTCATAGAAGAAGCAAATGAAACAAAGAGGACAAGTTGGTTTCATGAGCACTCATTAACTGTGTGAGCTCCAAAAGCTTTTGCAATTGAAGGGATGATATCTTCTGGTTTTCCATGTCGTATGAGCAAGTTCAGCCCCAGCTTCAACAGATTCTTTCTCAAGTCAGACAAGCATTCTATCAGAAATTGAGCTCTCAAAGCTGTCACAAGAATCATAAGAAATCACAATTGGAATATAACAGCCATTACAAGTTAATTAGCAGGGGCATACAATCTCAAATAGATATTGCTGTCAATAGATCAATCCTTTTTTTTTTTTGAAGAACAGTCAATAGATCAATTCTAACATTCAACAAAAGCAAGGCCAATCAATCAACTAGGTATAACTAATCATCCAATCCAGGAGCATGTCTGTGTGTGTACTGTGGAGTCAGCAGTTCATCAACATGGGACTGCACTCGATAAGCAGACCAGAGCCATAAATTATGATGCCACATGCCCGAGTTTGAATGCGGTACACTGAATAACATAACTTGAACTCTGCACTTTGGCTAGATTTCCAAATTTGACTGATGAAGAATCATACCATATAATAAATCATCCTCATGTTATATAGAGAAATTCATATGTAGGCCGATACAATCTGCATTTTGTAGGTGGCACTAGGGATGGGAATTGGGATGGGCCAGGCCAGAGCTTGTCCAAGACCAGCCGATCCTGTCATCAGTGCTAATATTCAGGCCCCAATCAGCCTGAAGGCTTCAAGAAGAAGTTCAGGCACTGGCCACTGCAAATTATATAGTCTGTTTGTGCTAATTATGCCAAAATGAGATTGTCTATTACTCAGGCATTTTGGACAGATAAGTCCATTAAGTTATTGGGCCATAAAATATGCCCAATACACACAACCTTACAGATGGGGTGCTATAGGCTCAGGCTGCGTGCGCTAACATTTTAGGCCCATGGGTCTTCCCGGCCCTAATGAATGATTGTCAAATAGGACAAGCCTGAAGCCCATATATGCTCAAGGCCCAGCAGCACCCAGCCTAAGTGCCTAACATATATAACACAAAGGGTGCATATATTTTACAAATGGGCTCGGCCTAGCCCTAGTTCCAGAATTGTTGAAAGGCTGTATCTGGGTAGGAACATTTGGTCCAATAACCAAATGGGCTGTCCTTAGACAATCTGCCCATGAAAACTATAGAACAGGGTACCAAAACACTGTTTCAGAACCCCTGTTGGGTTATTAAAAAGGTTTGAAACTGCCCCTGATTTATCTGCTTCATTAAAGTGTGAAAACCATTCTTTTTTCACATGGTGACCATACATTTCAACTAGGGTGAAGAAGATGATCTGACCAATTGCAAGTCAAGGTCTAACATTTTGACCCAATTGTCTGCCTTCATGAAAATTGGGTCCTACAGTACAGATTTCACTACCTTGTGTTGTATGCAAATCATGGTTTTAAAAAAAAAAAAAAATCTTTCATTGGTGCCCCCATTTGAAAATTTTGTTGAACTAGAAATATGAGCAAACATTCCATCTACAGGGGAAAACATATATATACATAGTGAACTAAGAAAAAAAAATTGTTTCAAATTAGAATTGAATCCAATCAAAACTCAAACCTCCTGTTTTGGGGAATCCAAAGTAATGGGTTGTTCCAAAAAGGCGCGGATCAATGCAATACAAAGGCAAGACCGCCTCCGAAGACGCCCAAGCGCGACACAAGGCCTCATTATCCAAAACCCTCAAATCATTCCTAAACCAAACAATGGCAACACCAGAACCACTTCTCTTCACCTCAGTCGTCGTCGACGCGTATCTTCTGAAGATCTCTGCGGTGAATGAGTCGGTTTCATGGGATTTTAAATCAGGAATCTGATGAATTGATGATGATGATGATGATGAGGAATTCATGGTGGTTGGGGAGGAGGGATTGGAGAGGCGAATTGTGTTGGGAAAGATGAGAATTGAAGTGGGTTTTGGGCAGATGAAGCCAAGGTGTTTGAAGGAATGAGAAAGAGAAAGGTGAAGAAGAGACATGTCTCTGGTTTTGTAGGAGAAAGGGAGGGAGGGAGCTGGGGGAGATTTCCCGGGAGAAAATCTGGTGTTGGATATTAGTTACACGTTGCAACATGGAACGGTGCCCACGTGTAACTTTTGTAGCCAGTGGAAAGACAGGTGTAAACCTACCTGGACGATTAGATCTGAACCATTGAGAACTTAACTAGGGTGGATCAAAACGGAGAAATAAAATTCATATAGTCAATCTCAATAGTGATTGTGGTGGTGGTCACGGTCACATAATGTGGGGCTCACTGGCCGCACCAGATGCACTAAACACGCGAGCTAAATATTAACTAGAATTTCATATTATATATATTTTAGCCAACCAATATGTTGCTATGAGTGAACCCAACTTGCATTTGACCTGCATAACCAATCCGTAGTATATATATATATATATATATATATGGGTGGGTCATGGGTTAGTAGAAACTGATATGGATTTAAACCAGTTGGGTTAGGTCTAATTCGTTAAAATCTTTTAACCTGTCTAACTAATTTTATTTGTTTAATTTAGGGCCAACCCGCGAACATAAACACATTGAAGTAAGGGATTTTTATTAAAAAAATAAGTTTAAACCTTAATTAAACGATTTTATGAAGAAAAACTATAAAATAACCATATAATTATTCATATATTTTTTTTCAAACGAAATTACCTCAGTTGACTATATCGTCAACCTTCATTGTAAAAATTGATATTTTATTCCATCTTCTTCTACCTAGTGATGTAAATATCTTGAGAATCATCGCATTTTGTGTCCCAATGGTCTTTCTTAAATAGTCTTGGTAATCTCCCTTAGGTGTGTGGGTCCCATGTTCTATACATTTGTCACACCCTTCACATGAGTTTTGAGAATTCGATTGTGGAGTGCAAGGTGTAGTTCAATGAAAGGCCTAAATGAGGATTTTCTCTTGATTTAGCAGCGACTTCGAGTAAGGTTGGAGGGGATGAATTTGGATATGCTTCTTCTGATGTTTGTTAGCAATATGTAGGGAGCCATGTTGGGCAATCTTTGAGTAGTGAATGTGAGTTTTTCTCCTAAGTATTGTATTAATTGCATGGAATTTTAAATTCCAAGTGGGTTTTTTTGTTTCGTTAATCCGGAATCTTTGAATCAACTTTAAGAATGGATTTGACAGTGGATGGATTGAAGACACTTCACTATGTGGTTTGTGAAAGACTTATCAAACCATTCTTCTTTGATGGACATTCATCACTTCCTTTCGATTCTCTTTCATTTATTTGAAATGGATATTCATCTCCCGCCAAATTTCAGCATCATCCCTTCTAAATTCAAGACAAGAAATTGAGCAAAAAAAAAAAAAAGACAATAGGGTTTGAAAACCATCAAAGTAAAAGAAGAATAAAAGTTACAGGTGGTTGACGATATCATCAATGAACCAAGTTGATGATATCGTCTATTGGGGTAATTTCATCCAAAAACATGTACAAACAATTACTTCATCATTTTGTGGGTTTTCTTTCATAAAATCGTTTAATTATGGTTGTATGTTAATTTTTTCGTAAAAATCTCTTGAAGTAATTTGGTGGTTTAGCATTTTGTTATTTAAAATAGTTTATTCTATATGAAATAAGCCGAGCATGTGTTGGGCTTTTCTGGGTTACAAATTAACTCAAATGTAATTTTATTTTATTTTTTTTGGGTAGGAAACTCAAATGTAGATTCGAAATGGGTTGGGTTTAACTGTTTAAGCCAATCTTCTATAGATTTGATTGAGTTAGATGGATTAAGCCACATTTTAATGTGACTTACGTGGGTCGGGTCTGGTTGACTTGCAATGTAGGATGAAGTTATTTTACCTCTTTTGTAAATGAATCCGATGCAGGTCGACTTCAACCCATAAATATTACTTGTCAAACCAACCCGTTTTGACCGGACCGAACCCATAGGCCCGGACGGTCCAACATATGCCTTAACTAAGATGCAAAGCAACATTGACTGTAAATAATTTACTAACAAACTCCTCTTTTATCATCTGTGGCTGATGGATGTGTGCTCTAATTTAAAAAAAAAAACAGAAGAGGGCCACATGATTCGTCCATCCAGCAAATTCAGATCTGCTAGTAGCTACTAATTCCCTCTTATTGCATGAAATAATGCAGTAAATCAAAGAACAAAAGATGAAAACAAACCACACAGATTTACGTGGTTCCATCGATTTTAAAGTACGTCTACGGATCACACCGATTTCACTGTGCTCAAACACAGAAGATGAGAATACAGGATGCAACTTTTTTTACGGTACAAGGTAATATTACGAAAACACCCCTACAAGGATCCGCGACAGTGGACCTGAATTGACAGTTTGACCCGGGTGAAATCAGGCTTTACACATAATACTAACCTTTGTCACTATTGCTTCTGAACCATGCCCCCAAGCTTGTGGGGCTCATCTAAATGCATGCTTAGACGATAGGTAAAGAGGGAAAGGAGAAAGAAGCTTCTTCTTAGGGGTTGGCCAAATATCACACAGAAAAAAGGAAATCATCATTTTAAGGTATCAAAGTTTAATGACTATGATCAATGCTTAGAAAATCTTGAATGTTGACTATTTGTTGGCCTGATTGATCATCGGGTCTCAATCTACATCCAGTCTGGTCCATACCCAAATAACCATCTACCTGGGGGTATGACATTAAAATAATTGGGAGTTGTAGATGTCTCCATTGGCTTTGCAAATCTATGCAAGCAATGAATTAGGACATGTAAACAAAATACCAGCCTCAATAGACATTTCTATCCATCCAATTTAAGATGATTGCCAGATGAAACTTGAAAGCACTTCTCTCTAGACCTTAAAAAAAAATCCACATTTGCTTCCAGAAACAAAAAAAAAAAAAAAAAAAAAAAAAAAAAAAAAACAGTAATCCTGGGTCTGGTTCCTTGACAGTTTGTCCCTACGAATTAGGCCAATTGGGCTTGGCCATTTTATGGAGTCTTCAGGAACAAGAGAGGGTTGGGTCTGGTCCATTATCTAAGCAGTCCAATAAATAGGCCCTAGCCCACTGAATTTGGAAAAAAGGATTTGAATATAAACAACTTGCCTGGGTTTGGTTTCAAATGTCTGTTGAGTGACTGGTTTGTTTCTCCCTTATAGCAAGAAGTGGCCCTCTTCCAGTCTATCCACATGGTGAGACGTGAGGGGATGTTAAATGGGCAAGGCTTAGAATGGGCCTTGGTCAGACCACAACAAGGGGTGCTAATGTGCACATTCAGGCCTGATGTCCCTCTAAATTAACTATTGCCTAAAAGCTCAGTCTTTCTCACCTGGCCTGCCTCAGCCAAGTTTGGTGAGTAGGTCACCTAGTTGGGCGAGTTGAATGAGTCTCACCTCATACTCAACTAGAATTGCCCAATCTTCTCATGGCCCAGTCACCTTCCAAGTCAAGTCAAGTTTGCTAGATCAAGGCAGAAAAGCTATGCTGACAATCGTCGGCGTGATCTAGAATTCGCCATTGATGACATGGTCTTTTTGAAGACTTCACCAATGAAAGACACTATCCGATTCGGGCAAAGAGGGAAACTTTCCCCAAGATTTATTGGACCTTTCAAGATCCAGAGTCGAATTGAAAATGTGGCTTATCGTTTAGATTTACCAGCAGAACTCTCCGGTATCCACAATGTATTTCATATTTCGATGCTTCGAAAGTACGTACATGATCCTTCACATGTCATAAAACATGAAGAGATCCAAGTGTTTCCAAACACCACGTATGTTGAGAATCCAACTCAGATCATTGATACCAAGGAGGCGGTTCTGCGTACCCGTACGATCAGATGGGTCAAAGTGCTTTTGGCACATCATGGACCTAATGAGGCTACATGGGAGCTTGAAAAGCAATTGGCTCGAAAGTATCCCGAACTATTCATACAGGTACATATGAATGCACAATTGTTATATACTTTTGAATTCATTAATTACTATGTGAGTTTCATTAAATTGTATAGCATTCGGAGGACCGAATGATTATAAAAGTTTTAGGGAATTGTAAGACCCCTTCCCGAGTTAATCCTGATTAACTCTAATTAATCGAGCTTAAGGTGGATTAAGCGTGATTAGTTAACTTAAATGTGATTAATGATTAAGTTGGATCAAATTGATCTCAAAAGAAGGATTAAAGTCTGATGACATAATTTGGAAGGCATGAAATTCATTAAGTTGAGTTTTAGACTCAACTTAGTATAATAAAGGACTTTTACGTAAATATAAGTTTGTATGTAGTTTGTCAAATTTGGTGAAACTTTATACTATCATGTGTATTTCAATGAATACATTAACTTTCATAATACACATAATTTCATTTGGATTAAGATGGAACAAGTGGATCTTCATTTGACTCAAAGTGGAATTTAACTAATGCAAAGGGGTTTAAATGCAAAATTGCATTATGACTCAGGTTCAAGTGAACCATGAGCTGTTGAGATGAGAAGGAATGTATGCCAGCAGCTGGCTTCTTCCTTCTTCCTTCTTCTTTCTCCACTTCATTGTTTCTTTCTTTCTTTATTTCTTCAATTTCTCATAAACAAGCATCAAGGCAAGGATTTGTGAAGTTTTGTTTGAAGAATTTCATCATCTTCATTTTCTTCCTTGGAATTGCAAAGCTTAGATTGAAGAAGACTTGATCTCAAGCTCAAACTACACAAAAAGAGTTTTTGTGGATTTAGTATCAAGAGAGGCAATTACTTACATGTTTTTATGAATTATGATGTATTAGGATGGTTAGAGCTCAAATGGATCAAAAGCCAGAAGTTTGGCTTCAAAAAACCTGAAGCTCGAACTGAACTTCTGTGCACCTATCGGTCGACCGACAGGTCAACCGACGAGCGAACCGACAGGTTAAAACCTGTTGTTTTTTCAGTAAATTCCAGCTCTCTGGAATTCTGACCGACGCATCTTCGGTCAGCCGATATGATGAGGTCGGTCAACTGACAAGTTGACCGACAATATGAAGACTTAGTTCAGTAAATTCCAGCTCTCTGGAATTTGGACCGATGCATTATCGGTCAACCGACCTGAAGCTCTCGGTCAACCGACAGGTGACCGACGACCTGACCGACGATGTACATAAATGCATTCAATTGAAGCCTAATGTATAAAGACTGAAATCTGTTAATGTCTAAGCCTTCTTAGTTTTCCGAATACATGATTAACAAATGATATTCATCCCAAATAGTATGTGTATTGGAAAATGACTGTTTCACTCATTTGTTTGGCTTAGAAGTCTGATTAAAATTGGTTAATTTTCACATGAATTTAGTTCTCAACTCATTGAGTGAACTATACTGATTATGAATTGCATAATGAACCATTTCTGCTGCAGCAGATGTTTGAGGTGTTCTGGAACCTCGTGGAATTTAGTGATCTCTGATCAAGACACTGACGTATTCCATACCATTTGACAATCCTTGAATAAAGAGTGTCCAAGTAGATATTAATTGACTGATATTACTGGATCCGTTATTATAAATGAAATGTTATATGAATTGAATTGTTTCAATGGATTATGTGATAGCTAGAACTATCATAACATGTATGTATTTGTTGAACCGTTGTGTTCATGGTACTATGGATGAATGTCACAGGCCCAGATGCCCGTGTCGGTCCTGCCGAGGCCTCGCCGCCGGCGGAGGATGCCCGCCCGATACCTCCAGGAGGTTTAATCGAGTAGATATGATCGCGGAGTGCGAAAGAATAATTTTGGAATGTAAGTGAAGTCCTCGTATTGTATTAAGTATACGGTGGTTGACTTCATTAGTAAACATAGAACTGAAATTGTATATTGGACTTTACTGTTTGTAAAGCTTTTTATGTTATACTTTCGTCAATGTATATTTTCCGCAATTTTATACATTTGACAGGTTTTGTATGTGATATCCCTTGTGAGTTTCGTATTAACTTTTGTTAATTCGGAATTAACGGGAGTAAGTATGCATTCATGACTCGGGGTTCGTCTGAGCTAATCAAATCTCGGGACCGGGTCATGACATACTTATTGTATGGTATCAGAGCATTAGGTTAAAAGACTTAGCAACCTTACAAACGATGAGAGGAATGATAATTCCATAACAAATCTTGAATAGATTTGTGTTTATTGCTTTCACTATATGTGATTGATATTGATGGAAGTGTTGAGATGTCAATCTTACCTTCTGTATTGTGTACAGCATGGCTTCTGGATCAGGATCTGGGCAGGATGACTTTATAGCAGTCACACCCCCTCCTATATCTGAGACCGATGCTAGAATTGCTGCTATGCTCTAGCAGATGGCCAAGAGCCATGAAGCACAAATGAGCATGCAAGCTCAGTTGGTATTGAATAATGCACAACTAGCCAAGAGTCAAGAGGCTCAAGCTAGTATGCAGGCTCAAATGATTAAGATGTTAGAGACCCAGAGCCAGATGCAGGCTCAAATACAAACACCATCACCAGTTCAACAGCATATTGAACATCAAGTGGCGAATCAGAACAAAGAAAAGGATCATAATATCCTTTATGAACAGTTCCGTAAGATAGGAGCTATTGAGTTGCAAGGCACCAAAGATGTGATGCAAGCCGATGAATGGCTGGAACACATCGAGGATGTGCTTGATATGGTTGTCTGCACTCTCAAGCAGAGAGTCTCGTTGACCTCCTCTATGCTCAGAGGATCAGCTAACACATGGTGGAGAAGTATCAAGGATACATTTAGGACACTGCCGGAAGATGGAATCTGGGAGACTTTCAGGAATTACTTCCAAAGAAAGTTTGTACCAGAACATATATAGCAGCAAAAGAAAGCAGAATTCCTTAATCTGAAACAAGGTCAAGTGACTGTATCTACATATATGGATACCTTCCTCAAGTTATCCAAGTATGCTCCTGACTTGGTGAATACTGAGGAGAAGAAGATTAAGCGGTTTATCATAGGCTTGAACCCAGAGTACAAGACAGTAGTAGTAGCTGGTCAGATAGCTACTACGTTTGATGCTGTTTCGGATAGAGCCTATACTGCTGAAGAGATACAACGAGAGAAGGATGTTGCGAACACTGCTAAGAAAAGTAGTGATTCATGGTACCAAAAGGGAGGACAGTCCAAGAATAAAAAGCAAAGACAAAAGAATAATAGGAATGATAGGACTGATAGGCAAGAAAACAAGACAGTTTGTGAGACTTGTGGTAAGACTCATAGAACTGAGTTGTGTTGGAGGACTACCGGGGCCTGCCTGGTTTGTGGTTCTCTAGAACACAAGATGGCTCAGTTTCCAAAGAGGAGGAGAGATGATAGATCCCCTTATCAACAGCCTAATAGGGGACAAGCAGCACTTCCTTCACCTCCTCATAGATTGGCTTTACCTGCTCCTCCGGGGCAACCACAGCAGCAACCTCAACGGCAAGGTCAACAACGTCCGTATCAGAGACAACAACAGCCTAATAAGCCACAGGCAGCTGGATTGGCTTGTGCCGTCAACAGAGAACAGACTTACGTTGCAACCAATGTGGTTGAAGGTACTATTCTTGTAGATAATAGACCTGCTATAGCTTTGTTTGATCCGGGTTCTACCTATTCATTTGTAGCACCTACATTAGTCTGTGATATACAAGACCGGATAGAACAATTAACTTATGATTTTACTGTCTCTACTCCCTTAGGAAAGAGATTAGTTTGTGAATTATACCTTCCCCAATGTAATGTTAAAATCGGGGAAATGTCAATGCCAGTTGATCTGGTTGTGCTGACAACTATGAATAATTTTGATGTAATATTCGGTATGAATTGGCTTGCGAAATACAGGGCTTGTTTAGACTGTTTTCACAAGATCATCACTTTCAAAGTGAATGAGACCAATGCCAGTGTGCTCTTTGAAGGAGTCTAAAGGAAGTATGACATCAGACTTGTATCAGCACTGAAAGCTGAACGAATGATGCGTAGTGGTTGTGAGGGTTACATCGCATTCATTTCGGAAGAGAAGCCTGTACGGGAATTGAATGACATTCCTGTAGTCTATGAATTTTCAGACGTGTTTCCAAGTGAAGTACTTGGTCTACCTCCGACAAGGGAAGTGGACTTTACAATTGAACTCATGCCTGGTACTGCACCAATCTTGAAGGCACCATATCGAATGGCACCATCTGAGTTATGTGAATTGAAGAAACAGATATAGGATTTGCTTGATAAGGGTTTCATAAGACCTAGTGTCTCACCATGGGGAGCACCTGTTCTATTTGTGAAGAAGAAAGATGGCACCCTTCGTATGTGCATTGATTATAGGCAGATAAACCAAATGACAGTTAAGAACAAATATCCTCTGCCTAGGATTGATGAGTTGTTTGATCAACTCCAAGGTGCAGCTTACTTTTCCAAGATTGATCTTCGATCTGGATATCATCAGATTCGAGTTAAAGATCAAGATATATAGAAAACTGCATTCAGGACTCGTTATGGTCACTATGAGTTCCTAGTGATGCCTTTTGGGCTGACCAATGCACCTGCAGTGTTTATGGCACTAATGAACAGGGTGTTTGCTTCCTACCTAGACCAGTTTGTTGTGATCTTCATAGATGACATCCTGGTATACTCGAAGACAGAGTTGGAGCATTCACATTATTTGAGGACAACTTTACAAATACTGAGGGCAAATCAGTTGTATGCAAACCTCAAGAAGTGCGACTTCTGGTTGCAGCAGGTTGCATTTCTGGGTCATGTCATTACCAGAAAGGGGTTAGCTGTAGATACAGCTAAGATTGAAGCGGTTACTCAATGGCAGAGTCCGAAGAATGTGCCTGAAGTTCGAAGCTTCTTATGATTGGCAGGCTATTACAGGATGTTCGTCAAGGACTTCTCAAAGATAGCGGCTCCACTTACGAAATTGACTCGGAAAGACGTCTATTTCCGATGGGATGATACTTGTGAGTCTAGTTTCCAGATTTTGAAGCAAAAACTTGTCTCAGCTCCAATATTGGCCTTACCTGAAGGAAGAGGTGGATTTGAGATCTACTCAGATGCCTCGGGTGTTGGCTTAGGATGTGTATTGATACAACATAGGAAGGTTATTGCCTATGGTTCTCGTCAGTTGAAAGAGTATGAAAAGAATTATGCTACCCATGATCTTGAGCTCGCAGCGGTTGTGTTTGCATTGAAACAATGGAGACATTACTTGTATAGTGAAACTTTTGAAGTTCACTGTGATCGCAAGAGTCTTTAATACTTGTTCACTCAGAAGGAAATTAATCTGAGACAACGCCGTTAGTTAGAGCTGATCAAAGACTACGACTTTCCATTTAAATATGTACCCGGAAAGGGCAATATGTCGTAGTTGATGCATTAAGTCGAAAGACTGTTGAAATAGCATCACTGAAATGGGGATGGAGTCAACTTGATGATTTCAAGGATATGGATGTGTCCATTGAGGCAGTAAGTGACCAAGCAATGACTATGGCAATGTCCGTGTTCGAACCATTTATTATCCAACAGATTAAGGACAGACAGTTCGACGATCCGGAATTTGTAAGGATCAAGGACAACATTGCTACAAGGCCGGACTTTGTGTTAGAGGATGGCAGAGACAGATTGTGTGTACCAGCAGAAAATGATTTGAAACAAGCAGTGATGTATGAAGCACATCATGCTAGATACTCTATGCATCCTGGAAGCACAAAGATGTATAGGAATCTCAAGGATATATTTTGGTGGAATAATATGAAACAAGAAATTGCCGGCTATGTAACTTCCTGCTTGACTTGTCAACGTGTGAAGGCTGAGCACCAAAAGCCACCTGGCTTGCTTCATCCACTGAACATTCCTCGATGGAAGTGGGAACACATTACTATGGACTTTGTATCAGGTTTGCCAAGGACGAGGAAACAGCACGATGCCGTATGAGTGATCGTGGATCGTTTTACGAAGTCTGCACACTTCCTTCCGATTATAAAGGATATTGGTTTCAGTGATATGTCCAGATTGTTTACCAGTGAAGTGATTCAATTGCATGGAACACCGGTCTCGATTGTTTCCGATCGAGATAGTCGGTTTATTTCCGCATTTTGGCAATCCTTTCAGAATGCGATGGGTACTAGACTTAAGTTTAGTACTGCCTATCATCCACAGACTGATGGACAATCGGAACGGACTATCTAGACCTTAGAAGACTTGCTTCGTGCCACTGTATCTCAAACAAATTAAGCCTGGTCGAACACCTCTGCTAAAAGGGTTTACTTTCTGGCTAACCCTTGCCCACATATCTAAAATCTGCCCAAACTCATTCAATGGCAGTAGTCCAAGCTGGGCATGTCACTTTAGCATTTCCAGAATTCCAATCAATATACACACTACAAACTAATGAAATTCAAGTGTTTGGATGGGTGCATGAGACTTCAATTCAAAATAGGAAAATTAAACTATTCAAGATCTAGCTCCTATTGTTTTGAGTGTAAACAACAATAACAAGAAGGGAAACAAATTTGAGGAGTGAAGCCTGAAAGGAAAGCAAAATGTTTACTTCATGCCATTGAGTTTCTAGGATTATATTTGCATAAATCATTAAAAATGAAGAATCAAAGATGAATATTTAATTAAAATAACCATCGTAAAATATTTTCTTTAATGGAAATCAAATAAGAGCAAATGATAACAGAACCATCACCCGAATTATTCAGATTTAAGGAAAGAGGTCACATCTCCATCAATACCTCATATCCTTGACCCTACATCTCTTGAATCATACTTTGGTGGAGCTAATTTGACAATGAGTTCGTATTATTCTAGGAAAACAAACAGGCCATTCGCATTTCTGATATTTGTTCTCCTTTGTTATAAATTTACGTAGAACTAAAAAAATCATTACCCATGCATTTGGATGCCTTCTCCAACCAAAATTATTCCCATCTCTATCTGATTTCTTCACATGTTTTAGAAATGAAGTCAAAAAAGGCAATGGCATCATTTCAACTTCATAAACATGTTTTTACTTGTTTTATTAAAGGTCTAAAACACGCTTTCGAACATCAAATGATGCGTTTAGTAATTATAAGAAGAAAAAGTAGGTGAAAGCCACTTTGATGGTCCTGCGGCCCACCACAGTTGAGCCTCTTAGACAAAAGTGCCAGTCACATGCAACACACGTAATTATGGGTAATGCTACCAACTTAGAAGAAGATTACTGTAATATATGATTGCTTTCTTGTGAATAATCTTAAAAAAGGTTGCCCCCTTCATGTGCCCAAATAATACCAGTACAAAGGGAAAAAGGTGGCAACTTGTATGTGGTTTAGGAGTCTGCCCACTCACCCCCATGTCCATATATGGACAAAGGTCACATGACTTTCATCTTCAATGGCAAACAATATACAAATTAATTCTTCATGGTGCTCACTTTGTTTTGTTGGTGCCCTTTTATTTCTTCCTTGTCTTTCTTTTTTCATTTAATGCAAGGGCCACCTATAAGGAATTGATTTCTTTATACACATCTAGCTCTTTCAGATTATTTTAGCACTTATTTTAAACTGTCAATGATTTACAAACTAATAGTTGCTGGGTTCTTTTTATAATAAGCTTGGAAGATATGCAATGTGTAGAGATTATGAGGACCTAAATTCAAGGTTAGGTTTGTTCTTATGTATACAAAATGGATATTCTGCTAAGAACTAGAGGTTGATCAGATGATTGGATATCTCGTTTCTCGCTCAACAGTCCTAGGGATTGATAGTTGGGGTCCGTCGCCACAGGTTCCAACCCCGTTGACTGGGTAGTAAAATAAGGGGACATTCTATTATTCACAACTTCATGTACAATAACCATATATAGTGACAATGAATCAATGACCCTTCATTTAATGAAAAAATCATTTGTTTTTAGATGTTTAGAGTTGATATTGGCAACAAAAAAAGACCGATATAATATGTATCGACCGATATTTTTAACCATGTATCTTTTCAACTGGGTTTCAATGTACCTTGCCTGCAATGTTGAGTTCAAGTCCACTCAGTCTATTCCCTATTTGGCATGAGTGTGACATTTTGATATATTTTAATATATATTATATATATATTATTATTATGTAATGGATTGTATTTTAGTTAAATACACGATTAGTATAAGTGGGGACCGCGCTAGACTTAAGTTTGGTGAGTTAGGCCTGTCTTTACCAATAGTTAACCCAGGCCCAGTTTAGTGGGTATAATTCTTTTCTCATCCAAACTCTTATCTTTAAAAAAAAAAAACTCTATTATTTTTAGACTTTAAGTCAGATTACAATTTATATTCATATTTCCTATTTATACACCACACTCTTTTATTTTCACACACAATTCTCTCTCTTCCAATTTTCTTTGGGATAGCATCTTGGACTTTGGCAATAGAAATTCTAGACCGTCTCCCTCAACCGCGGACATCAGGCAAGTACCTAACCATAATTTATAGATTTAATACTTGTGTTCTTCCTTGATTTGTGTGTTGATGCATATAAAAACCCTTCGATGCCCTCCTTTTTATGTTAATTGTTTTAATGATAGAGATCGGAGATTGGGGATCATCGCATTGTTTTTCTTTTTTTTTTTGTATCACTATATACCCACCAATACACCCAACGAGGACCGGACCTGTTCCCGGACGCAAACCGTGTAATCTGAGTTTTTGACCGATAGAGCCCACTATCCATACACCCCTTGCAGTGCCTGACGTGAAGCCTTCTCATTCCAGGGTAGTTTTCTACTTGGACATGAATTGGAAAGAAAAAGAACTGCTGTGTGTGGAAGGAAGTAGTAGACGACTTGGACCCATAGGAATAGGAATGACCTAGTGATGATGTCATCTCATGTAACATGAGTACATGACTTGATGTGGTGGGATTATAGGAGAGAGAATGGTGATGATGTCATCCCATGTGACCATAGGTTTCATAAATTAGAAATAAAGGCCCTAGTTTATTTATAAACCCAACTTAGACCTTTTGGTTTATTTTGAATGTGAAAAATGTTTGTTTTTCTAAAATTATAAATTAAGATTGTGATTTATCATTATTATTTGTAAATTAAATATTAAATGATATCTTTGATTTTTAATATGTTAAATTATATTTTTGTACCTTATTAATTTGATCTTTGGACCTGAGTAAATACCGTCTGGGCACACGGTATATTACTAACGTGGGATTTAGTACTTCGTATGACTTCGGGGAAATCCTAATAGATTCGAGCTCAACCCATCTTTATTTGGAAAACCCTTAATTGGGTCTATACACCATTGATTGAGAAGGGATGTGTTGATCTTTTATCTATTTAGAGATTACTGTGGTTGTTGGGTACGAGACCTTATGTTAGACCTTAGGATTGGCTTGTGATTATTCCTTGACCTTCGGATTTGCATATATGATTGTGATTGATGTTGGTTTATTAGCTACATACCCTATATTGATTGGATATAGACTGTGATGTGGCTTGGCAAGCGATTGAGAAATTGTAGAGATTTATTCGAATGATTTATTGATATTGATTGTGGATTGTTGTACAGCCAGCCCTTCACTTTGACTTAGGTTTCTATGTTAGAGCTTTACAAATCACTAGGTTTATTTTATTATGTTATATATATATGTGTACAGCGATTGGGTCATAATTGAACGACTGCAGTTGTAATTGGACGGTTGATCACCGATGTGTGCGGACACTGTAATATCCGAATTGATTGATTGACCGGTATTTCGGATTATTGATCGGTCTATGACCACCGACGTGATTGAGATGGTTATGGCTGACCACCAAAGCAGTGGCATTGCTTCTGTGTGATTATTGTGTTGCTCTATTGTGTAGATTGAATTTAGGTTATACGTTCTTTTCGTCATTGTCATATTGTTATTCCCTTATAATCATTACTTGTCATTATTCACATTGTTCTTGTGTTTTATTTATAAATTATGCTTTCGTGCTTGCTGTTTACTTTGTTTATTGGTGCATAGGTACCGAACCCTACCCTGCCGAGGAGACGGAGGAGGGTCAAACGTTTCAAGCGTTTGAGCCAGTTAACGAACCCGAGTGGAGTGCCGATGATGGCTACGAAGCCGTCTGAAAACGCACGGGAGTGATTTATGTCATAGAGACTATTTTAGTAGCAAACTATTCATAATGAACCTAATTTTATTTTGTTTAAATTATTTTGGAAACTTTAACCTTAAATATTCAGCTAGTTATGTGTTGGTTTGATTTTAAATATTGATACCAATTCATTTAACGCTTCCGCAAATATTTTATTATGACTCATCGTGTTTCGAAATTTTGTGGGTCCATATTTGGGAGCTTGTGTTGCATTAAATACAAAAAATTAAATATTTATTCTTATTTTTCACGTTTTCTCTTGGTTGTATTTTGGGGTCGTGACAATGAGAGTAGCATGAAATTTCTAAGTGGTGGGCCATGAAACGTCCACAGTCATTATCATCCCTTGTCTTGACCTGATCATTTCACATGGCAAACGTCTGAAAACTTTGTATGTAGCCCCAAACCCCTTCTGTTTCTGGATTCTCCTACCTTATCAGTCCCCAATATCCCTTATCTTCTACTCTCATCCATGAAGAGTCATGTGATCCATGAAATACCAAAGTCATCTCAGGTTGGGCCCATGGTTTTGTGATCAGACCGTAGATCTAGAGACAATTGGTGGGTCAACATGAGAAGATGTGGGGGCCCCAATTCTGGTGCTAAGTTGCCTGTATATATAGGTCGCCTAACTTGCTGTGTATTTGATTACAGGGATGATGTTACTGATTACTGTTATTTCAAGGTGCATGCCTCCTAGGATGAGGACATGTGAGCCATAGAAGATTCGTGATCCTTAGGTGACATGTGAATTGAATGATGGGACGCTGAGTGGACCATGCTGGTGGGACCCATTGAAGATCCTTGTCACAGATGGCACTCAGCCAATGGTTTTGGTGAGTATATTTCATTGTTTCGTTGCCTCGTGATATATTAACGGGGTAGTTTGTTTAGGCTCATTTATTTAAATAAATTATTCACATAACACAGCTTGTATTGAATTATGTAGGCATATAGTGCACCTTCACTAAACTCACTCACACCACCAAATGAAGCTCTGGTGGAGACTAACTCACAGATGATTTTTCTCCCATGGGGCATAAGAAAATTAAATCTTTACTTTTTTCATTCCAATGACAAATCTATCCTCTGGGTAAGTAGATTAGGGCGGAAGTTTGGCTTTTAGAAACTTGGTGGGGGCATTGGCATGAAATTGAATGGGCTGACAGTGAATGGACTTTGACGGGTCATCCTGTGTTGGACCCTTGGTCCAAGAAAAAATCGGATTATCCTTCAAACTTGGATTGTATGTATGGGAGTACAGGTCATACCTCTGACAATTATCAATAGAGTGTTTTAATAAACCTCATTGACTTCTTCAAATGATTCAGCCTGACCCAATGTTGGATCAATCTCCTCATGCCCTAACTATACTTCAATATGACTCTTAAAATTTTGAAGTGGGCTTTTGAATTTTGTAGTAGCTACAAAATCCCAACTCTAGTGAACTCAAAACAACAATTAATGTTAAAAAAAAAAAACGACAATTAGTTGAGTCACTCGATGAGCCTACTTTTTTTTTTTTTCTAACGAAGGGTTCTCAACCCTTTAGGCTAGACTATTCCCTCTAAGTCTAAAAGAAAGTCGGATAAAACTCCTATAGCTCTTAAATGGTAATATAAGTGAACTCAAATCTTGATTATTAAAGAAGGGAAAATTGAGGGTCAATGTCAAGACATCTAATTTTAAAAGAGGAATAAACTGTGGTGCTACTCACTTAGCTGAGCCAAGATGGACTTGAGCCTTCCACCGTTGATTTCAGTGTTGTGCTTCATCCACATTGCGAGCGCCATTTGCGTTGCTGCGCCGACGTACTTTTACATACAAACACACGCAAGAATTGTTGCAAACCCACATCGTAATCAGCTTCGTGAAATGATGGAAATAGCGAGTACCGACAACAAAAGCCAACGTGCTTTTTCTTTGATGCCTTCTTGACTCCCAGATACCAATCAATCAACGGACAATCCAACTTTAATAATCCCATGTATTTTTCTCATGTATATATAAATGCAGAAAAAAAAAAGAAAAAAGAAGAAGTAGAGATGGCCACTTCCCTAGTTTTCCCTCTACGGGTATTATTTTTTTTTAAGTTGTTTATTTGCATTATATTACATATGAATTGAGTATATGGGAATTTGTGAACAAATGAGCTCCATTGAAAGGTTATTAAATTACGAAGTGTGAATAATATAATGCAAGGGGTAAAAGATATAAGATAAAAATATAGATGTATTTTGACTTTTTTATGATTTAAATTACTAGGGTGATGGATGAGTATTCATTTCCTTATCTTCCCTTGATTCACTTTCGACTAAATGAGAGGTTATTTGATAGTTATTTTTGTATATTAATCTTATATCTATATTTTTAACCACTTATGACATAAATTCCAATGTATTATTCTAGGCAAACAAACAGGCCATTTGTGTCTTAGTTGCATATAAATGGAGTTTTCTAGATAACACAATTCTTCAACATCCTCTTTTGGGTTTTCATATTTGGCCCACGTACCATTAATCAATTTAATTCATTCACATCATGATGGTTCACCTTGAGTAGGCATCAACCCAGATTTTGTAGTGTTTAAGACATTATATATTGTTAGACTTTATCATGACAAAATTGCATCATATGGTCCTTAAATTTTAAAGGCTTAAAACTAAAGACTATGATCATTTGATGGGCTTGATATTTCATATTCCCACCACCTAGATTCAAAATTTTTCATCAATGTCTCCTTCGATTATCATGCAACAAATGAACCCACTAAAATAGGGCGCGAGCATTTCGTAGAAAAGGGTCACAAATAAATTGTGAGTTTTTCAATACTTATAATATATCATTTGGTGTGAAGCTTAAAAGTGTCATCCAAACTCGGCTCAAATTTGACGTTCTAATTTTATTTCGGTTCAAGCTGGGCTTCAATTTACCCACTCATAGCTAACATCCTTGAGTTCATTGCTGCTATTAGTTTGGGAATATTTTTATATTTAAGGTTTTTTGGGATATTATAAAAAATTGTCATCCAAATAAGTTAATTTTTAAGAAATTATAAATACAAAAGGAAAAAAGTATCTATCATTAATATTATTTGATATTTTATAGAACTTTACCGGTTTTAGTCGGTAACAATTTGTTTTGTTTTGTTATACTGTCATTTGGATGTCTCATAGGAACATATTTTTAAAAGTGACAAAGATTAAAGAAATAAAAGTGAATGTTCATAAATGGCCATCAAATAATTTCTTCATTTTAATGAGAATCGAACTAAGTGAGATAAAATATAAATACTTATAAATCACTCTAATAAATTAAATAGTAAGAAAATCAAGATTCAATCTATACATCTCCACTTTCTATCGTACAAGTCTCATCTCTTTCTTACTCATTATTTGCCATTTATTTTATTATGATTTTTTAAGAATTTATTTCTATGTAAATAAATAAACCCCAAGTGAAGAACATGGGATGCAAAAAAATAAATAATAAAAAAAGAAAAAGAAAAAGTGGCCTCTACCTTAATTGAGTTAAAGATGACAGTGACATTAACCATCAGTACTCTCTTCTTTTCACAGCTTATTAAAAGGTCAGCCCAATAATGAATTTGAACTCATCATTGTAAAGGGGCCTAGCTCGAGCTTGGACTTGAGAACTGTCTGTCCTTGTTATATATGTGATTTGTGTATAATGTATTTTAATTGTGGGGTTTTACTCCTTCCTCATATGAAGCATGAGCATGGAGAAACTTAGAGCATCTTGCATACTTTTTATATAAGAGAACTTTCTCTACTAGTAAGCTCCATGCATGGTACAACTCTATGGTGGCCAATTTGGAAAAATTTTTTTTTTTTATCAGTGCAGCTCCTTTTACATTTTTATCCTTTCACGATCTTATGTTATGCCCAATTTTATTCTTATCAAACCATTACTCGTTGTCAAATAAAGTATAAAATAAAAATAAATTTCATTATTAAAAAATTATTAAAATTTGAGACTGTTAAAGAAGGGGATATATAGGACTTTCCATCTATCCTACCTCTAGGAGATAGAACTGCAGCCAAATGGGGCTAGTGCTTGAGCTAAAGTGAACATGCCCTACAAGGAGCCCTAAATCACAATATGCAGTCTCCTCACAGGTTAATACTTTCCCTTTATATGTATTGTAGTTTAATTGACCTGAGCTAGCGCTAGTGCTTAGAGCTAAAGTGAGCATGCCCCTCAACTCACGAGCTACTAAAGTTGAGCTCAAACCCTTGCCCAACTGAGCTGACTTGACTTAAAGACAACGACATACATGTAGTAAGGTCGTGCCTAATCAATCACGATTTCAGTGCGGATTACACAAGGACCATGTTGCAATCTCCATAGTGGGGTCCATATAGAGATTACATGGACCATTCAAAAAAAAAAAAAAAAAACACTCTATCCCTTCAAATTCCCACTCAATTGGAGTGGTTCCCACCCATCGTTCGATTGAGCACACAATGAAAACATGATTAAAGCCATATCACCAGCAATTAGGGTTGCAAACGGGCATCTGAATCTCCGAATACCTGGAAGTTCCGACACGCAAAAAATTGGATTTGGAACCTATTTTAGATTTCGATTCATAAAAGGGTCCGGGTCCGAAACCTAATTTAGGTTCCAATTGATACACGGGTCCGATTCCGGATCCATATAGGTTCTGACCCGCGGATCCGGGACCCAGAATATAAGTATTTGTACTTTAAAACCAACTCTTTTTTAGCATTCTTATGTATAATACTAGATGTTGTAGACTTGATACACTGTTATAAGTTGAATGATATGCTTATTTTAAGAAAAAGTGAAAAATAAAGAGAAAATAAAATCGATTTTGGAAATAGATTCGAGCCCTCTAGGTGGACCCGGTTATGGAACCAACGAAATGGATTTCGATTCAAAACCGGATCCAAAACTGGAACCGTTATTTAAAAACGGGTTCGGATCCGTGTCCATTATGGCTTCAATCCAAAACCATCTCATTTGCAACCCTACTAACAATGCCACTTCAACACCTAGTCACATTTTCAACCACGTGTTTAATCTTACGGTATAACCCACTCCAATCAAAACAAAAGGCGAGGATATGCTGCTGCCGGAGGGGATGTGATTTCTCTTAAAACGGTCTGGATGATCTCTAAGTGGGCCCCATAATGACTTGGGGGACGCCTTATGTTGATTATGATTTCGAGTAGGTACACGTACCACCGGAACATTACCATAATTTAATCATTATATTCGCATCTCTCTACGTTTTGAGCTCCCGTGTCGGACCTCCACCTTCTCTACTCCCTTCCCTCCAATTTCTACTGAGTGGCAAAACCGTAAATATCCCCATTCTCCCGATTCCTTCCTTGTATAATACAAACCTTCTCTCTCTTCTCCTTTCATCAGATGCCTCTGCTTCTGCTTCAGTGGCACAACTGTAAATACAACCCCCACCGATTCCTTCCTTCAATCCCACCCTCAAAAACCCTAGATCTACTTCGCTTTTCCGCAATTCAAGCTCCTTTGATGGCGGAGATTCGATTGCAGAACCTCCCGCGATCTCTTTCTATGATCGCATCCGTGAAAAACCCTAATCTTTCCCGCTTTTCCGAGCCTTCAGATGCTCTCGTGACTGGAATGTGAAGGACAGCATGTAAAAAAGAAAAGATCTTGAGATTTCATCTGCTTTTTTTTTTTTTTTCTGTGAGATCTCTGCTTGTTTAATGGTAGGAATCTCGAATCCGAGCTTTGGAGATTCGATTCTTTCTTGATTGAACCGTGCTTTTCTTCTGCTTTATTTGGGTTTCAGCTGTTTAGATTGGAGAAAGTTGTGTTTTTTATGTGATGAAGTGGGTAAAAGATGGTGGATTTGTTGAAATTGTAGGTTTTTTAATGGTGGAGATGCGAATGGAGCAGCTTCGTTGATCTATTTGTCGGGATTGTGAGTGTAGAAGTGCTGTTTTTTTTTGGTGTTTTGTGGCGGGAATGTGAAACAGAGCTGGTGAAACACTGGAATTGAAGAACTTGAGCTTTATCCGCGATCGGATTGGTTTGATGTGGATGTAAGAGCCTCGCAATTGGCCATCTTGGCGGTGGGAAGTCATAGGTACTGTCTTGCAACTTGCAAGATTGATCTTTTGATTTATACGGTAATCGCCTGTTATGCGGACTGTTAAAAGTTGGATTCTTCACATTTTGATAGGATTAAGACTCTTAATTGTGCTTATTAGAGCATTAGACTGGGTTAAAGAACAGTCTTGTGGTTGTAATGTGATAATATAAGTATAAAATCTTAGAATTTTACAGTGATGGCATTGTTAAGCCATCATTTAACAGTGTGTAGCAGGAATTCATCTGCTTTTCTGGAAATTTTAGTTTTTGTAATGGAAATGAATTGGAATCTGAGGTTTAGATGGCAGATAGTATACAGTTTGAAAAAAATCCAGCCTTTTAAGTAGTAGAAATGCAAATGCAGCAGCTTCCTTTGATCCTGTTCCTGGGTCACTACTGACAATCCCAGTGATTTTTAGGCTTTATCCACTTTTTGATGCATTCGTTGTAGTGTTTTGACACCAAAAAAGAAAAAACCAAAGTGAATGCCTTTGGGATTTTTTTTTTTTGAGTGTGTGGGAATCTGTATGCATAGTACTGGGTTCAATTTCACTCTTTTATTACGTTTGGTAGTTTGATGTGACAATTTTGTTTAATTTTCATTTTCTTGCCATGTTGGTTCTTTATCGTGTCAGATTTACTTTCTCCATTGGGTTTGGGAGATGTGAAATGGAAACTCTGGATTGGAAGGCCCTTTAATGGAGGATTTGAAAAAAAAGGCCTTTTTCATGAACTTAATTCCTAAGAAAATGAAATGAAAGGAACCCATATGTGTGGACATGAGCTCCATACAAAGAAGGCCCTAAAATTGATATGCTCTCTAAAAATTTAACATCTTTATGGAATGAATTTGAATGGGAACTTCGCTGATTGGTTTCTTCACATGCGAGGTGAAAACACTTGTCACTTGTTTTCTTCTGTTTTTTCTATTCAGTTTCAGCTGTTCAGAAATTTGTTTGATTAATTCTATTTATATGTGATATACCCTAGACTTTTTTTTCGTGTTGCTGGTTGGGCAGCAAGGTTGTGATTATCAGACATGGAGGGAAAAAATCATTCAGAATCTTCTATGGCACGGATTTCAAACCAGACTTATCTTTCTTTACAATTTCATCTGTTTTGTTGGAAAAGATGCTTAGGCTTAGACTAAGGTGAAACTTCTGGTTTTGTTTGCTTTCTTGAAATTTATTTCAGCTTCTATAGTGACAGAAATTTCAAGTTAGACTTGTGCCAATACAGTATTTTATTCCTCTGGCGAAAACTTAATTTCTGTGCTTTTCTGCAATTCCAGCTGTTTTCATTCAGAAAGGCGACTTTTGTTGAGAACTTGATATCACTGTTGAGGACACTTCTGTTTTTGTTGAGACATCTGCTTCTCTTCTTTGAATCAAATTTTCTGGCTTTTCTTCATCAAAGAAACAGAGTGTTTCTTGTTCTTTCTGCAATTCCAGATTCTTTTCTGAATCATTAGTATGCTTCAAAATTTGTATCCTGATCTACTGCTGATTTCTTTAGTGCTGTTATATGTACATTAACATTATAATCCTAGTTCTCAGCGCATTTTTCCTGCTTGTTTCTGCAACTTCAGTACATCTAATTGTAGCTAATTTCTCTCTTTTATCTTTTTTTCATTCCCACCCCCTCTTTCTGTTTACAGCCTCCACTATGTTTCTGATTTCCATTTCTTTTATTTCATCCTTACTGCAGGATATCCCAAAGAGGGGTTCAAGAGCTTACACCAAGATTGCATTAACGAAAATGATAGATATGGTGTTTAAATTTGCAATCTTTTTGTCCTTTGGGCTTCTGGTTTCTGCAAATGCAGATGTTTATATTGTTATCATGGAAGGGGAGCCTGTTATAACTTACAGAGGCGGCGTAGGAGGTTTTGCTGCCACCGCTTCTGAGTCTGGAGAAAAGATTGACTTCACCAGGTACTTTAAAAAAAAAATCCTCTTTTCATTATAAGGATTTCTTTAAGGAATATCTCCTGAATCTTTATATTGGTTATGTTGTTTATTAGCTGGCATCAGTCATTTATGCGAAACTCTCATTTCAATACCCCTTCATTGCTACTTTGAGATACCACATAATCAATCCCTCATAAAGATGGTCATTCATAAGCCTAAAAGGTAGCTATCGAGTCACACACAATAATCAACTCATTTTGCACACACTTTCAGATGCAGACACACTCGGAGGGAGTATAGTTTTGGTTATTCTTTGCTTGTCTCTTGAGTAGACATTGCTAGGCCAACCTGTATTGACGGGAGAAGGCTTTAGGTAGCATAGCTTAATTGTTTTAACTAAAAAGTCCTGTGTTTTTTTTTTCTGCTGCATTAATTATGAAAATTTACAGACTGTCTAATTAGAACAAATGGTCAGCAAATCTTCTCCTCATTCTTTTGTTTTTTTGGCCCTGGCAGTGAAACAGTAAAATCCTATTCACTTCATCTTGAAAAACAACATGATGCACTTCTTGAGGCACTGTTTGAAGCTGGGACATACAAGAAGCTCTACAGTTATCATTATCTTATCAATGGCTTTGCCATTCACACATCCCCTGAACAGGTATGAGACAACATTAATTCACCTTTTCATTTATAGGTTCTTGCTTTGTCCTCTCATCTCATTACAAATTCTATTGTTTGGTAGGCGGAAGCCCTTAGATGGGTTCCTAGGGTTAAATACGTGGAGAAAGATATGAAGATGAAAAGGCTAACAACACACACCCCAAAATTCTTGGGGCTGACAACAGCAGTTTGGCCAAATGATGGTGGCTATAATAGGGCAGGAGAAGATATCGTGATTGGTTTTGTGGACTCTGGAATTTATCCAGAGCATCCGAGCTTTTCAACACGCCACTCGGCACCATATGGTCCTGTTCCTGGTTATAGAGGTAAATGTGAGATTGATCCAGTCACTAAGTGGGATTATTGTAATGGGAAGATAGTAGGAGCTCAACATTTTGCAGCAGCAGCAATTGCAGCTGGACAGTTTAATCCGGCAATTGATTTTGCATCTCCTTTGGACGGTGATGGACATGGAAGGTTAGATGTGTTCGACTTTTACAGCTTCTATTCTAGAATAAAGATTATTTATCATTGTTCCGAAGAAATGGTATCTGCATGCATGCATGCAGCATGAATCGGGGGTTGAAAATCCTATTTTTGTTCTTTCTGGCTATAAGCATTTGGGTTGCTACTAATTTTTCCTTTTTATTACAAGTTTTTACTACTCTTGCTATTTGTCCTTTTTTTTCTCGCATGATTAACTGGTTTGTTATCTTTATTTTAAATGAGTTATCTTGTTTAGTTTCAAGAATTCATTGTGCTGTAGGGATATCATTGAATTTCCATTCTGGTTCAAATTTTCCTACAAATTAATGATGTTCTCTATTGGGAAGTGGAAAAGGTCAACCGGCATTCTGTTTTATTTCTAGCAATGAATCTTTGTCAATATTCATCAATCTTGATTACCAATTATCTAAAAAAAATATATAGCAGGATCAAATGGCTCTGGCATATTCAGTAAGGGAACAAATTTTGGGATTTAGCTATACAATACTTCGAATTTCATGGTCAATATTTCTCTTTGGGTTGCCCATGGCTAATTGTCTCTTCCATGCTGATTCTGGCTTGTTGCATAATGCATAGTTCTTGTTCTGTTGTTAAAATTCACTAGACAACTTTTATGAAAAAAATAAAAATAAAAATCAAATGGTGAGTTTTTTTAAACTCCTGGAGTGGATACTTGTATATGTGTCTCATTTTCATCATCATTCAATCACTCTGTTTAACCAAAACATATCTAAGAACTGACTGCTAAAAACTATATTTTGAGTTGCAAAAAGGTGATATTCTAATCATCTCCAAGGAAAGAATGATAATTTCGGAAACTTTTTTAAATCAGTTATTTATCTTTGTCCATGTTATCCCAGTTCTCGTCTCTTTTTATTATCCTGTTCTCGTTTCTTTTTATTATCCTTTTTTGCCATTTGATTCATATTTTGGTGGCCTTTTACAATGATTACCAGCCATACCGCATCCATTGCAGCTGGAAATAATGGAATTCCTGTGAAATTGTATGGACATGAATTTGGCAAAGCAAGTGGGATGGCCCCTCGTGCCAGGTTTGTAGTTATTGGCACTCGAAAAGTTCTAGTATGGATTTCTCTATAATTGGTCTAGCCTTCAATCAATTTTTTTTTTGTAGGAACAACCCTTCTCAGATTTTTTTAATGATTCGTACACTTTTCAGGATTGCCGTTTACAAAGCTCTCTACAGGAATTTTGGAGGATTTGTCACAGATGTAGTGGCTGCCATTGAGCAGGTATGTAAATGATCCATGATGATGAGAGGGTAACTTATGAAAGCTCAACTGTTTCCAGGGACACAAATAATGGCATTAAAGAGCAATAATGTTATTCAGTTGTTTCTAAAATCTAGGTGATTTGCTATTTCTTATGTGATTGTTATTTCTTTAAAGAGTTTTGTGGTTCTGATTATGAACTGGGCACTTCAAACCTAATTTAAGCAAGTCTAACTTCTACAAATCAGTAAACATTAATAACCTTTTAATCCCGAGGAATCTGCAAAATGCAATGATACAGATGAACTAGTTATACAACTAAATTCCAGTTTGTCAAGACGAGCCCGTGGCACAGTGAAAGGTGGTCGCCATTGCAACATTGAGGTTGTGGATTCAAGTCTTGTTACCGATAGAAAAAAAAAAAGACTTTGTCAATTCATACTTCGTATGATAAGTTTAGAAATCATTCCTCTTCAGGTCTAGATTCAAATAATGCAGAGGAACAAGTTTTATGACTTTGTTATTCCAAACTTCATATAGGTTAAGCATCATACATAATGTTTATAGAACCTGATAAATCTAGAAATCATTCCTTGCTTGTGAATATAGATTCAAATGACACAGATGGACTAGTTATTCCAGTTTGTCAATTCATACATTGTATAAATTGAACACATTTCATTAAAATTTTATAGAGGGTCATTGCTTTGGTGCAATGGTAGAAGTCTCGGGTGCCATGCGTGATAACGCAGGTTCGAGACTTGTAAGTAGCCACTTTGTGCAAAATTTCCAAATGTTAGGTCTGTCTCTAGTCTAGCCCCTCTCAGGATCCTGCTTCGTCGGGACCGCATTGGGTGATGACCTACATTAAAAGTTTAAGATTAAGAAATCTCTCTCTCTCTCTCTCTCTCTCTCTCTCTCTCTCTCTCTCTCTCTCTCTCTCTCTCTCTCTCTCTCTCTCTCTCTCTCCCCCTCCTTTATTGCTCTTGCTCCACATCAAATTGGCACTACATAAAGTCGTCACTTCTCTCTCTCTCTCTCCTTTATTGCTCTTGCTCCACATCAAATTGGCACTACATAAAGTCGTCACTTCCTTTTTCTCTCTATTCATGGAACTTTGCCAGCTAGATTTTTCAGTACAAGACTGGTTGTTAAGCACTTTAAGAACTTCCCCTTTTTTCCAGCTTGAATTCTTAACCACCTTTAAATTTCATCATCGCTTACTTGTGTCGTAAATTCATGGAAATAATGTATGAACTCACATACATGATGCGGACCTTTTTTGTATATGAACATATTTTCAACATTTAATCTTGAAACTTATTCAAAGGAGTTCTGTTATTCCTTTGAATATGTGAACTTTTTTTTTCTTCTGGGATTCAACACCATGTAATTCAATGGCATGATGAGAAGTGAAACCAGTGAAATCACTATATGGCAAACACTATGTTACAAATAAATTAAATACTCATTTTCATTTATTAATGTAGCTGTTTAGTTTTAAACAGAATGGTCTTTGACTTCTTGTAAGCAGGCTGTTAAGGATGGTGTGGATATTCTAAGTCTCTCAGTAGGGCCAAACAGTCCACCAACAACTACCAGGACCACTTTTTTGAACCCTTTTGATGCTACACTTCTTTCGGCTGTGAAAGCAGGAGTGTTTGTTGCACAGGCAGCTGGAAATGGAGGTCCGTTCCCAAAAACCATGGTCTCATACAGTCCATGGATAGCTTCTGTTGCTGCTGCAGTGGATGACCGCCGATACAAAAACTATCTAACCCTGGGAAATGGCAAAATCTTACCTGGACTTGGTTTGTCGCGTAAGTTTATAATATTCCTTATTTTATTTACTTTTGAACCTGTGGAGTGGCAGGCTTGGGAGGAAATTTCCAATCCTGCAGGGTATTGCTGCTTCGAAACTTAATAAATCAAGTAGTTGAAACATTCATAATGGGAAGGATTGATTTCAATTATACAACAACTGATCGTGGTATAGTCAGTTTGACAATAAGGTTCTGAAGGTAGATAATACTAGCATGTTCTGACATCAGAAACTGGTTTTGGTTATGCTAGCCTGTCACTTTTAACTATGCCTGTGGAAGTTGATGGTTTTATATCTCACTGCAGCTGCTTCACATGGGAATCGGTCATTTAACCTTGTTGCAGCAAGAGATGTGGTACTGGATTCTTCTGTTCTGAAATACAGCCCTTCAGACTGCCAGACTCCAGATGTTTTAAACAAGAATATGGTGGAGGGCAGCATTCTTCTTTGTGGGTACTCCTTCAATTTCATAGTGGGTAGTGCCTCAGTAAAGAAAGTTTCGGAAACAGCCAAAAGTCTTGGTGCCGTGGGATTTGTTCTTGCTGTGGAAAGCGTGACTCCAGGAACCAAATTCGATCCTGTTCCTGTTGGTATTCCTGGGATTGTCATCACAGATGTCAGCAAAACAATGGTATTCCATAAACTTACAATTTATTCTGTTTTGTACTTGATTATATAATTGGTACATAATAATTTGATTGAGTTATCCTAATGGCTGTAGTACAAGTTAAAAAAAAAATTCATTAATATTAATTTTGTAGTTGATGGAAAATTCATCATTTTGATCAGTCAAAACCTTTTATTTTTTAGTGGGATATGCCTCTTGCCTATGATGACAAGATGATGCCAAAAGAAAACGAAGAGAAAATAAAAGAACAAGGATTCAAACATAGTTTTAAGGGTCCACTTGCTTGCAGATCCAGATAACCATCTGCTGGATGGACATTTATGCCGAAAGGAATAAGCATGTATTCAGCTGTAAATGTCTCAGACACCACCTCCTTTTCTTTCTCCCAGAATTTCATCAGGAAGAAGGCTTTCTTTTACCCTAAGTGAATTTGAAGTTATGCTGATTGCTGAACAACATCTCCCTGGAAAGTGTGGATGACCAAATGGGCCCTGTAGTTTTCAGTCTTATATTTTACAGGGTAAAAAAGTGCAGGCATCCGGTCTTTTGTGAATTTTTTTATATTGTTTCTACAAGATTACTACACTGAACTTATTCTCTCCTTTTTCTATGAGGTTACACTATAATTTTAAATTCTTTGGCACAGAAATGTTTTTTTCTAGGAGTTAGAATGGTTTTTTTCTACTCTTTCTCTCTCTCTCTCTCTCTCTCTCTCTCATTGTGTCTGATTCTGCTCTCTCTCTCTCTCTCTCTCTCTCTCTCTCTCTCTCTCTCTCTCTCTCTCTCTCTCTCTCTCATTGTGTCTGATTCTGGTTGTCTATTGCTGTTTTTTCAAGTGATTTGGTCCCTTGGTTGGCATGTGATTGTAGGAACTTGTAGATTATTACAACAGCTCAACAAAAAGAGATTGGGTTGGGCGAGCGACGCATTTTAGGGCAACAGGTACTATTGGGGATGGTTTGAGGCCTGTACTCTATATGTCAGCTCCACAGGTAGCATTGTTTTCTTCCCGTGGACCTGATGTCAAGGATTTCAGCATGCAAGATGCCGATGTCCTCAAACCAGATATTCTCGCTCCCGGATCTCTTATTTGGGCAGCCTGGTCACCTAATGGAACTGATGACCCCAACTACACAGGTAATGCCATCCAGCTTCCTAGTGAAGAAAATTCAGACTCTAGTTTTGTTTGCAATGATATTACTGAATTCTGACACTAATACTTGTTATATTTGATGGAAATTAATTATTGGGTTCCAATATTCCAATACACCTATTTCATGCTGGTGGGGCCCATGGCTCAGTTATCCAGATGTTGAGTGTCTACCCACTGTGGAGTGTGGATGGGAGTGTTAGTACCACTTGGTCCAAGGCCCATATAATGGCCCATGTACAATAAGCCCATGCCATAAATCACGTGGGGCTTAATTGCATATCATCAATGTGTATATTCTTTCATTCTATAAGTAGGAAATGTAATTATATTCTTTCCTAGTAATTAGATTGTAATTGCATAGTGATTGCCTTGATTAAGGCTTCAATGTATTATAAATAGAATCAGTAAACGATCCAAGAGATCATTTTAATCCCAAAAGAATTCTCTTTCTCTATTCTTTCTCTTGTTCTGACATGGTATCAGAGCCTCATCTTCTACCTCTTATTCTTCTAGTTTTCCTCTTCGATCTAGTGGTCGAATCTTGGTAACAGTCACAGGCTGACTGTTCGTGCATGTTATTATAAGCATTCCATCAGATCTGGAAGTCTGATCACCAGTGGCCCACCTCAGATAAGCTCAAGATCATCAAGGAAATCATTCCATCTTGCTCGACAATCAATCAGAGAACTGAGGACCAAGATTTTGAATCAAAAGCAAAATCTGAACAGTGTCTGGGTTCTAGGAACAGATCTCGTCAGAGCTTTGAAGCATCTCAACTGGACCCCACCTGCGATCATCACCATCTCATCTCAGTACATCCAGCCTTGGTCGACCATATATCCTGGTATTTGTGAAGATTTTTTCAGCATTTTTCAGGAATCAGAGGTAGGATTTTGGATCCATTTTGTGATTTTCTAGTTTTCACAGATCTTTTTCATCTCAGCCGTTCAACTTCTTGAATTATGGATGGATCCTTGTGAAACTTGATTTGTTGGAAAGATATTTTGATACTGCTCACATCATAGTGATCTGATGATCCATTAGATCAATCAGTGGGGCCCACGCATAGAAGAAACACCCAAAATTTGGGTCGTCTGGACCAATTTTTGGGTCATTTTTGTCGGAATTTCTGGATTTCAGCTTTCTGTTTGTGCACTGGTCATCTCTTTCTCTTTGGCTGCCTGATATCTATTCTTAGAGTCTTTTTTACTAATGGACAAAACAGAAATTGCACTGGTTAAGTTCAATGGAACCAACTATACATCCTGGGGATTCCAATTTCAGATTTATCTCAAAGGGAAAGAATTGTGGGGCCATATAGATGGGACTGACCCAAAACCTAAAGATGATGTCAAGGCCATCTCCACATGGGAAACCAAAGATGCAAAGATCATGACTTGGCTTCTGGGATCAGTCGATCCCCAATACATCCTGAACCTTAGGCCATACAAATCAGCCAAAGGGATGTGGGATTACTTGAAACAAGTATATCAACAGGATAACTCTGCTCGGAGATTTCACTTAGAGCATGAACTTTCTCAGCTTACCCAGGGAAATATGTCCATTCAGGATTATTACTCTCATTTTATTCGTTTATGGACGGATTATACTGAGATTATCTACTCCAGTCTTCCTGATGCCTCCATTGCAATAGTTCAGGGCATACACTCTACCAGTCAAAGGGATCAATTTCTGATGAAGCTTCGACCTGATTTTGAACAAGTTCGTTCGAATCTGATGAGCAGAGTGCCTTCCCCATCTATAGATGCCTGTTTAGGGGAACTCCTTCGGGAGGAACAACGTCTTAACACTCAGGTTGTTCTTCAACAAGCACTGTCACCAGCTCCAGTAACTGCAGCCTATGTTGCACGTTCCGCCCAGCTGCCCAGAGACATGACAAAAGTGCAGTGCTATTGTTGTCAGAAATATGGACATGTGGCCACTCAGTGCACTACCAAATATTGCTCATACTGCAAACGCAAGGGTCACGTTCTTCCTGAATGTCGGCGTCGAGCTCACAATTCCTCACAGAAAGCCAATCTTGCCACCTTGGATGCGTCTTCCTCTGCCTTTGTACGTCCAGCTGCTAATACTATGTTGCCTGCTTCACCTGCTCCACCTGTTTCTTCTTCACCAGCTTCTCCTTCTGTTACCCCTGACATGGTCCAACAGATGATTGTCAATGCTTTTTCCGCTCTCGGTCTCTCAGGTAAAACCAAACAGTCACACTCCACCTGGTATATGGATTCGGGGGCTTCTAATCATATGACTTATTCATCAGATACCTTATCTAAAATAAAATCTTATGATGGAAATCTCCGAATCAATACCGCAGATGGTGGTAGTATACCCATTACTGCCATTGGTGAGGTCTCACATTCCCTACCATTGAGTCATGTTTTTCTTTCTCCTCAGTTATCTACAAATTTACTATCTGTTGGACAACTCATTGATAATGATTGTTCGGTTTCTTTTTCTCGTTCTGGTTGTGTTATACAGGATCAAGCATCGGGGAAGGTGATAGCGACGGAGCCTAAGTGTGGTCGTCTGTTTCCATTACAACTTTCTACACAAGATCGTAGTTTGAATTCCTCTGCATTGTTTTCAGCTTCTAGTTCACATAACAGCCAATTATGGCACAATCGTTTAGGCCATCCTAATTCTCGCACTTTATTGTCTTTGTTTAAATCTGGTTTGCTATCTGATAATAAAATTTCTTTTAAAGATGTGTTCTTAAATTGTTCAAGTTGTAAAATGGGTAAGAGCAAGACTCTTCCTTTTCCCATCAGCCATACTTCATCATTGCACTGTTTTGATCTTGTTCATAGTGATGTATGGGGTATCGCACCTATTTCATCGCATTCTCATGTTAAATATTTTGTTACATTCATTGATGACTATAGTCGGTTTACATGGATTTATTTTCTGCATGCAAAATCTGAGGTGTTTGCTACATTTAAAATTTTCTTAGCCTATGTGGAAAATCACTTCTCTACCTCAATTAAGACACTTCGTACAGATTCCGGCGGTGAATATGTTTCTAATGAGTTTCAGACTTTTTTACAAACTAAAGGAATCATCTCTCAAAAATCATGTCCTTATACACCTCAACAAAATGGTGTATCTGAGAGGAAAAATAGACATCTCCTGGACATTGTTCGGTCTCTACTCTTAGAATCCTCTGTTCCTCCAAGATTTTGGCCAGAAGCGTTATCCACAGCTGTTCATGTTATCAATAGGCTACCCTCACCTCGTATAAATCATGAAACACCTTACTTTCGTTTATTTCATAAGCATCCTGTTTATTCTCATCTCCATGTTTTTGGATGTGTGTGTTTTGTTCTTCTTCCCCCAATAGAACGGACAAAACTCTCTGCACAATCTTCTAAGTGTGTTTTTTTAGGTTATGCGAATGATCAGAAAGGATTTGTCTGTTATGATCCGAAGGTCAAACGTATCAGGATTTCTCGTAATGTAGTGTTTTTTGAACATCAATATTTTTTCCCGCATTCTCTTGATCATGACTCACCTCCTATTTTTTCACTTGTTCCTGGTTTTACTGATTCTCCGGTTGTACCTGTAACTCCTATCAAACCTCTTCTTGTGTATGAAAGGCGTAGACGGGAACTTATTACTGCACCTGAGCCTCCAGATATATCTTCTTCCACGGCGCCTGATCCTGCACAAACATCAGATATCTCTCAGTTAGTTCCCCGTCGATCATCCAGGATTTCACGTCCCCCTGATCGATTTGGCTTCACCCATACATCTTTAATTGCCACCCTGTCCTCGGTTCAGATACCTAATAGTTTTTCACAAGCAGTGCAACATCAGTGTTGGCGTCAGGCTATGCAGGAAGAACTGGACGCTCTGAATATTAATCATACCTGGGATGTTGTTCCATGTCCTCCTACCATAAAACCTATTGGCTGTAAGTGGGTTTATTCTATCAAGTTACATCCTGATGGCTCTTTGGCTCGTTATAAAGCTCGCTTAGTTGCTCTTGGCAATCGCCAGGAGTATGGTATTGACTATGATGAGACATTTGCTCCGGTCGCCAAGATGACCACTGTGCGCACAATTCTGGCTATCTCTGCATCCCGCTCTTGGCCTCTTTATCAGATGGATGTCAAGAATGCTTTTCTCCATGGAGATCTCAAAGAGGATGTCTACATGCGTCTTCCACAAGGCTATGACTCTACTTCTAAAAATGAGGTGGCAAAGCTTCGTCGATCCTTGTATGGTCTTAAACAAGCACCCAGGGCTTGGTTTGAGAAATTTCGGGCTACTATACTTCAACTTGGATTTGTTCAAAGTCCTTATGATCCGTCACTCTTCATCAGTAAAAGCACTCAAGCTATTACCATTCTTCTGGTTTATGTGGATGACATTATTATTACCGGTACTCACAGTGATATGATCAAGAATCTTCAATCATCTCTTCAAACTGCATTTCATATGAAAGATCTGGGTCCCTTAACATATTTTTTAGGTCTTGAGGTTCACCAATCTAAGAAAGGACTGTTTCTTCATCAGCATAAGTATGCTACTGACCTAGTTGATCTGGCTGGGCTCCAAGAGGCCACACCCGTGGACACTCCATTGGAAGTAAATGTGAAACTTCGGAAAGATGATGGTGATCTTCTATCTGATCCAACACTATACAGACGCTTAGTCGGAAGTTTGATTTACTTGACCATCACTCGCCCAGACATCTCCTATGCTGTAAATGTTGTTAGTCAATTCATGACAACACCTCGGCATCACCATTTGGTTGCTGTCAAACGAATCATTCGGTACATTCTTGGTTCCCTGACACGCGGATTATTTTTTCCAGTTGGCACACCATTAACACTTACAGCTTACTCTGATGCGGACTGGGCCGGATGCCTCGATACTCGGAGATCTACCACCGGTTGGTGTATGTACTTGGGTGAATCCCTCATTTCATGGAAATGTAAAAAGCAAGAACGCGTATCCCGATCTTCCACTGAATCGGAATATCGTGCTATGTCAGCTGCCTGTTCTGAAATTCTTTGGCTACGTGGCTTCCTTACAGATCTTGGTTTTCCTCAAACCTCGGCTACCCCACTTCATGCGGACAATACTAGCTCCATCCGTATAACCGAAAATCCAGTTTTTCATGAACGTACGAAGCATATTGAGGTGGATTGTCATTTTATTCGGGATGAATATGATCGTAAGGTCATTAGTCTTCCACATGTATCCAGTGAACTACAGCTTGCAGACATCTTCACCAAAGGGTTGCCAAGGCCACGTCATGAGTTTCTGGTTCGCAAATTGCTACTCGTTGACCAGCATCAATTTGAGGGGGGATGTTAGTACCACTTGGTCCAAGGCCCATATAATGGCCCATGTACAATAAGCCCATGCCATAAATCACGTGGGGCTTAATTGCATATCATCAATGTGTATATTCTTTCATTCTATAAGTAGGAAATGTAATTATATTCTTTCCTAGTAATTAGATTGTAATTGCATAGTGATTGCCTTGATTAAGGCTTCAATGTATTATAAATAGAATCAGTAAACGATCCAAGAGATCATTTTAATCCCAAAAGAATTCTCTTTCTCTATTCTTTCTCTTGTTCTGACAGGGAGATGGATCAAATCCTTCTGCATTACATGATGCTTCTCTTTTAATCATTAGGCTGCAAACAGCCAATATGGCAAATGAATACAAAAATACTTGACTTCTGTTTTGCAAATCTCTTTTTTTTTTTTTAATCTTTCATGTCTGAGCAGGAGAAGGATTTGCTATGGTGTCTGGAACTAGCATGGCAGCACCTCATATTGCTGGAATTGCAGCACTTATAAAGCAGAAACACCCTCGCTGGAGCCCAGCTGCCATCAAATCTGCCTTGATGACTTCAGCATCCACATTGGATAAAGTAGGCAGGCCCTTACTAGCGCAGCAATATTCTGGAACAGAAACACTGAGGATTGTAAAAGCTACACCATTTGATTACGGGAGTGGAGCAGTCAATCCAAGGGCTGCTCTAGATCCTGGACTCATATTAGATGCAGGTACTTGACTCATCTTTAATGAACTTCTGCATAAAATCATGAACTGAAAGCCCGGATTCCATTTACAGGAACTATTTTCATCCCATGGATTTAAGTGCTCAAGTACCTGGTCACTGGTCAGTTTCATGGTGGATGTAGACCCAAACTCAATTAAAGTTTTTTATACCTGGACCTGGACATGAATGTGTATTGTGTAGGACCTGGTGCTGACTCCAATGGACCTGGACCCAACTCCAGTCCTGACTCAAGAACCATATATTTATACATAATACATGGTATGGGTATTCAGGTATGGACCCGGACCTGAACCCTATTATCAATTGAGCCTCAAAAGGCTCCACACCTACAATTTTCAGGCTGGTCCTTCAGGAAACCAGGAAGTTAGGTCCATTGGCATCATCATCGTCGTCATCATTATCATTATCATTATCATTATAATTATTATTATTATTTTTTCCTTCACCAACAAGGGAATGTTGGACCCCTAGGCCCTAGTGGGCAGGGTGGGTAATAAGGAAGTAAAGTGCCTAACTATCCTTACCTTTTAAGAATGGAAATGGTACGAATCTCCACGTGCAATCCATGGCTCATACCTGCAACCATTGAGGGCATTTTTTTTTAGCATTTACAGATATCCTAAGAACGCATATGGTTGTGGCTTGCCATGCCACATTTGAGTTCAATGTGGGCTAGTGGAGAGTTCCAATGTACCTTTTCTCGAACTGACATTTACATTTAGGATTTTCGCACACCTGATGAGTGGAATGGCCTGATGCTTTGGGTCAGAGTGCGCACATGGATCCCTCTTAAGGGACAGCTTAGGTCACAGAAACATGCCACTGGCAAGAATTCACGAGCTTAGCAAACCTGTAGCATACAACCACTTCTAGGCTCTCACACTCCTCAATTTTAACAGGTTATGAGGACTATGTGAGGTTCTTGTGTTCAACACCAGGAATTGATCATCGTGAAATCTCAAATTACACAAAGGTGGCCTGCAATGCCAGCAGTCGCCAGCATCCAGCTGATCTCAACAGCCCATCCATTGCTATCGCCCACCTACATGGGATTCAGACCTTTACACGGACATTAACAAATGTAGCTGAAACAGAGACGTATGTCATCACTAGCAGAATGTCTCCGGAGGTTGCTCTGGAAGTTAACCCTCCTGCAATGACACTTCTACCAGGTGCATCTCGGAAAATTTATGCAACCCTTACTGTTAGATCAGTTACTGGGAGCTATAGCTTTGGGGAGATTCTGTTGAAAGGAAGCAGAGGGCACAAGGTAAGGATTCCAGTAGTAGCCATGGGTTTCAAAAGGTAAGTGTTTTGTTTTTAATCCTTTATTGATCTTAAAGTTATTGCGATATTCTTTGTAGTCAAATGAATAAGAACCATGTATGAGGACTACAGACAACTCGGGTTTATTTTTGTCAGTGGTGACGTGTGAAAGGTTCCAGTATTGTATGTAAGCAATATAAGAAAAGGGAAACTGTTGGTTTCTGCTAAATGACTATTCCTCTGTATATGAAAGGGTTCCAACTGTTTTTCACTTCCCAGTTCCTAATGGGAGAAGAAATGGTCCAGTGATCAGATGTTTCTGAAGTTCTGTACTTGTGAACAGATTTGCCTGTTATATAGTGGTTTTGGCCATGATGGATACCATTCCCTGGAAGCTATTTTTACAACTCCAGTTTCAGGTTCATTACCATTAACTTGTTTTATTAGGTTTCAGATGTAAAACATTCTGAAAAAAACATAACCAAAGAAGACATTTAAATTTTAAACACTTATAATTATATTGTCATGAAAAGAGGGATGACATGGATTGACTGTTGGCTGTTGCTCTTTAGATTGTTGTAGCAGTTGATGAGTATAGGTTTCGAGGTCTGATCATTGCGGTTTTAATACTCTGTTTAAGAGTCTTTTTTCTTGCAAGAGAGCAATTAGCTGTTTAATGCAGCTTCGATTTGTCTGCTGAAAAGAGAACAGGTGCATCAGGAGTGTAAATTGATGGGCTCAGGTTCAGGCTCGGACTCGGGCTCAGAACCTCAATCTGACCATACTGGACCCATCCAGTTCAATGGAACATTATGCCGGTTTGAATATTTTGAAAATGAAGCAGGTATATGGGTTTGTGTAAATGATGGTTAATCCATTTGGATAACCTCAGCTACCGAAAACAAGGGTTTGCTCGGTTGGCAACGCCACCTCTCCCTCATCCCAGGGCTGTCCAAGGATTGATCCTTGGGTAAGCCGCTCCTCCCACGAGCTCTCTTTTCCTGTGTCTGGGAACCTCTTCCCATTTGTGTTGGCTTCTATTTTTCATGTCTTGGGTCCCAGCCCCCTTGCCTGGGTACTTTAAAAAAAAAAAGAAGAAAATATTAATGAGTGCTGCCTTGGTTTGGTTGCAAAATTGGGTGGATATCATGAAGAGATGGATGACCCACAGTTTGGAGTATAGACTGGCAGATTTATGAGGGCTCAAGTGATTTTCATGAAAGTTGTTTGGAACCAAAATAGCAGACAGCTCAGAGCACTCGACCTTTCATTAATGGAATACATAATTCCTGCCGAAAGCTAAAGGACTAACACTATGTCAGTGGAAAGCAGACAGGATAATCTGATTAAAATTGAAAAGCCAATTGTTCCCACCATGTGAAGATGCATTCTCATGAAAGGACCTTGCAAAGGAAACAGGAACGGAAAGCACGAGGCTGATCTTTGCAAGGATTGATATTTTTCCGGTCCCAACTAAAAGGAGGGTTGGCCACAGGCAAGCAGCTGTCTTAAAAAATTTGCCAAGGTATAC